>JALIGW010000002.1:150228533-150561033 GCA_023053685.1 Diadophis punctatus similis
TCTACTGCTCCTTAACTTTCACTCCTCCCTGTTTACATTTTAATTCAAGTTCTTAATTCTCACTTGATGTGTGCCACATTCGCTCATGCACTTGGGCATAACTTTATTATTGTATGTTGCGATGGAGACCAGACCACAAGACTTGGCCTTGGCCTAGGCCAGTGATGGCGAACCTTTTTTTGCTTGGGTGCCAAAAGGGTGTGCGTGCGCACGATAACATGGGCACGTGTGCCCACAGCCATAATGCAATGCCCTCCGCGCATGCGCACACAACCCCCCGTGCATGCGCACACAACTCCCCATGCTGCCCCCCCCCCCATGCATGCACGCAGGGCTCACTGAAGCCTCCGGAGCCTGTGGATGGCGAAAAACGGACCCAACAGGCCTACCAGAAGTTCGGAAGCCGGAGGTTCCCCAGGCTTCCTGAAGCCTGGGGAAGGCGAAAATGCATGCACACTGGAGCTGACATAGGGCAATGCCTTGTGTGCCCTCAGATATGGCTCTGCGTGCCACCTGGGGCACACGTACCAAAGGTTCGCCATCAAGGGCTTTTCTAACAGATTTCACCTGACTCACGAGCCGACAGAAATACCGTATTTTTTGGAGTATAAGACGCACCTTTTTCCTCCCTAAAAGTGGCTGAAAATTTGGGTGCGTCTTATACTTCGAATGTAGCTTTTTTTTCCAGCCCTAACTAGGTGCTAACAGATCTTTCCAGCTCTTACCTTGCAGGCTTTTTCATTGTTACTCTCTCCAAAGAATGTTTTTCCAGCCCTAAGTCTTTGCAGAATTTTTTTTCATTGCTCTACTTGCTCCAAATAAGTTTTTTTTTAGCCCTAACCAGGTGCTAACTATTTTCCCAGCTAACTATCTTACCGGCTTGCAGGCTCTTTCATTGATATTCTCTCAGAAGAAGGTTTTTTTAAGTCCTAACCAGGGGATAAAATAATGTGCTGAAGCTGACCAGACTAAGGACGCTAGCCAGATGAATACCTGGTAGGCAGATTGTTTTCCCCTATTTTCCTCCCCCAAAACTAAGGTGCGTCTTATACTCCGGTGCGTCTTATACTCCGAAAAATACGGTACTGGTCTTGGATCCAAATTAGTAGTTGTGAGAGAACATTTAAAACTCATTCTGCTGATAGAGAAATTATATTCCTTTCCCTTTATGAACATGGTAAGCAGCCTGGGACTCCGGTTCACTGCCAGATCCCATCATGGGCTGCTGTTCCAACTCCAGAGGAATTCCGCTGACTATCTTAGACCTAAAATCCAAACCCAACACTTAGAATTTATTAGTTCAAAGAGGCCTCTGTAGTTCAATGAGATGGATAGTAAGACTCTGACAGGTTGCTGTGTGCTTCCATCTGTTTTGGATCTGAAGGTCAACTGCTACAAGCTGAGTGTCTGGAACTGGCAGGATTCCAACACAATTCCTTTATGAAAGTGTGAGCTGTTATTTTACCTTCTGAACTTTCATCATTTCCTGGTGCCTTCCATTTAAAGGAGAAAGTACTGGCTGGTATTTTGTATCACACAGAATTCATACGTTAATAGGGATGGGAAGAAGAAATGTGATCCATCTTTCACTGTCCTCTTATACAAGATGGGAAGTGGAATTTTTGGGTTACTATCAAAATAGGATTTCTGAAATTGAGATAATGGTGGAGCTTATAGTTCTCTGTGGCAATGATTCATCCTCGAGGAATCTATATATTTGATTGTCCCCAAATACAAACATGAAGGTAAACAGGAACAAGTTAGCACTTTTCCCTTATTTCTGTGTTCCAGAAGATATCACTATCCTAAAATTGCCAGTAGTACCATTCTTTAATATGATACAATTTTTCAAGCTGGGAAAATAAGAAATGAGGTGTTACTAGGATAAAGCTATATTGATTTTCACAGTTGTGTATAGCATACTAATTGGGGAAAGATTATTTCCTTTCCTGTGTATCCTCTAGGTCAGTGTTTCTCAACCTTGGCAGTTTGAAGATGTGTGGACTTCAACTCCCAGAATTCCACAGCCAGCGTTGCTGGCTGTGGAATTCTGGGAGTTGAAGTCCACACATCTTCAAACTGCCAAGGTTGAGAAACACTGCTCTAGGTTTAAAATTGATAGGGCTGAAATAATACTCCCTACCTTCTACAAACAATGTCAGAGCCAAAATATATTCAGGGCTACGTTTATTTGAATTGAAAGTAACAGAGATACTAATTCTGAAAGAGAGAACACATATTTTATTAAAATAAAAAAAAATCTATTATCTCAAAAAAATTACAGGTAGTCCACATTGATTATCATTCTTCGGTATTGGAATTTCAAATATGCCATCTGACATTTTCTATCAATACTATGTTCCAGGCGTCACAAAGACTTTTTTTCCTTCAAGGCCTCCTTCAAAGCAGCCCAGTCAAGATGGAGTTTTAACCGATCTGACAAAGAATGCAGGCTGTCTGTTTTTGAGGCAAAAGAAACAAAGAGGGTTAGAAGAAGAATCCTTGACACCATCCAGAATTAGAAAGCATTCTAATATGAAAGCTAATGTTGCCAATGGGGACAAAGTCCCAGCTTCGCCCATGTGGCATTTGTCCTTCATAACTGCTTAGGGAGCTTTGTTGCTTAACATCAGCTATATGTCAGCTTTCGAGCATCGGAGATACATAACACACTTCTTACTGGCATATGTGAAGGCAGCCAACCTTTATGTTAAGATACACAAGAGAGATGATACACAGATTTTTCATTCCCCATGGAAGAATGATGACATTCACACATTAATATGATTATGATAAAAGATAACTAACATTGATGACATTCACACATTAATATGATAATGATAAAAGATAACTAACATTGATGACATTCACACATAACTAACATTGATGACATTCGCACATTAATATGATAATGATAAAGCGAAGGCTGTATGTTTGAGAATGTCCACATGCAATTGCCTTTATGACCTGGTTCTTGAAAAAAAATACTGGCCAGAGTTCAGTCAATCATCTAGTCCCAATTTTGATGGATTATTACTCAAATCCTGATGGAGAATGATTGTTACAGGTGAGTCTTCCTATCACTGTTGAATGCCTTAAAATGTGCCAACTCATTCCTTGGACCAAAAGCACTTCCACGCCACTGTTGTTTACCACTTCAGGACTGGCCCAATTGATTTGACAAAATCAATTGTGATTTTGACTTACTACTGGAAGTAACATTTTCTTTTGACTCACTAGAGTTCTGCAGACATTAAGGATGATTCATTTCCACACTGCCAGGAATTGGTTGTCCATGCTGACTACCAAACCATTAACTACTCCCCCACACCCTACGCCCCTCACACATAACATAGTTCAACACTATTCCTGGAGTTTGTCTCATTTTGTATCCTTATTCGGAATTAAACTTTCCTTCTTCCCCAGTCTAGCTAACATAGCAGCATCTAAATAAGGTTGCAGCTATTAAGCAAAGTCACTAGTTGCAAATTATTGACTGTTTCTTTCAAAGAAGCTCTGGAAAATGTCATTCTTATTTGTTAACATTTTTTACAATCAACCTTGTCTTGAGTTAAGCTGTTAGTCTATTTTTATTAATATTGTTTGTGTTGCGAAATCTGTCTGAAGCCAGCTTGCTCCAACCAGCGCTCATATACAGTACAATTAACATTGTGTAACATTCAAACCTGGTGCTTCTACTAGTAGTCCTCATTTAGCGACCACAAATGGCAACTCGATCTTTTAAATGAAGTGGTCACTAAGTGAAACCATGGATGTGCCTCCAATCTTAGCTTTCCTTTGCTTCAAAGACCTGCTAAGATCATAACTGCAAGGATTAGTTGCAAAGTTACTTTGTCATCACAACCGTAACTGGATGGTCACTAAATGAGGCAGTTGGTAAACAAGGACTACTTGTACTGCAACAGCCAGTGATGTTAATGTGGCAAGCACATAAAAGCAATTCTAGTGCCTAGCAGAGATGTTAGTCTAACTAGCAGTTAACATCCTGTGCCTCTACTCATGCACTAGAAAGGATCATGCGTATATCACAGACCATAGGGGGTGCAAGGGGGAGATATTGTCATACTGTACCTTCTTGCAGGGTATGAAGAATTTAAACGGATGCTGGATTATCACTTCGAAACACAAATCCTTTGACCAAAACAAGGACTACATTAATTGGAGAACTAACTTGCTCTGAAGAAAGCCCTTGCTAATGACCGCTCCAATGACATGCCAAAGCCAAATTTTGGTTAACAAGCACACAAGTGCATCACAATCTTATGTCCGCAGTGGGCTAAATTTTAATCAACGTCTGAGTCTCATTTATGCTATGCCAACCCCAGACCATCATTCTGGATCGCTGCAAGCCCCACATGTTGGCTGCCTCACATGGGAATGAGGTAAGCTTCCAACCTTGGTTAGAATGGGTCCTGCAAAGGCTAAGATGGATGTGTGTCCCAAAAGTGTTTTTTCAAAAGGCAACTGAATTTGGTTTTGGTTTTTTTTCCTTGAAGACTCAACAAGCTTTTGGGATGAGAAGCAAAACTTCTTCAAGGAAAAAAAAGTCCACTTACCTTTTGAAAAAGCACCTTTGGGATAACTATGACCTGGATGACTGAGAATCTCCATAGATCTGGAGGATGTGTGCACATTCATTAAGCATTTTATTTGTTTCACACTCATGCAGGCCCAGCAAAGTTGTGGGGAAAGAGTCAAATCTCGCCACTTTTTCCTGCATTGATGCATGGACTAAATTCCCTCTCTGACTTGTGTTGTGCTCCCTTAATGCAGGGCTTAGAATAAAAGGATTCAGTGCCTTGCAGCTTGACAATTTGTTTTTCAGTATTCAGAATTATAGTCACATACACAATACCATTTCTGGGTTATCCACTGCCTCAAGAATTCTGTATTGTAGTAGAAGCTTAATGTGAGGGAAGTAATTACTGCTATTTGTCAGAAAAGTAGACACTGAAAGCATTTCCTTTGTGTATCCTCTGCCTAATATTGCTGTAGTACATGATAGATCAAGGATTCCTAAACTTTTAGGAAGGCCATTACACTTCCTTTAATGTAATTTTAACCCTCTTTTTAAAAAAACCCAAGTGAACAATGAAAACAATACAGTGAAATTTGGGAAAGGTGGTTTTATTGTAATAGTGTACAACTTCACACCTTCCCTGGTCTGCCTGAACTTCCCCAAGGAAGGTGGGAACTCGTAGGACAGATAGACCCATGTTTAAATCTCCACATAGCTTCTGGCAAAAAAAAAAAAAAATAGTGAAGCAGCTAAAATATTTCTGGCCTAGCCAACTTGAAGTCCCAGAAGTGGCTCTATTTTCCCCTCAGAAGGGTAAATTGGTTTTCTTTCTATTTTCTTTCTGTCTCCGCCTTACAGAGAGCAATGTTAATATTTTAATGCTCTTCTAGTTCTCCAACTGTACAGAATTCAAGATAACTTCTAAATCAGAGCTGGATATTTTTTTTTTCAGATAAATACTATGGGGAGAGAATCAGATTGGGATTATAGCACTATCAAAGGGGAAGATTTCTTTCCCCTGAGCCATAATCGCCAGATACTACTGGTAGCAATGCAGAGAAACCAGAAAAAATATGCTTATGGGGAAATGGGTTTTCCAACACGGGGAAAAAACGTCACTTCTTTAAAAGGCTCCTACATTTCATTTAGTCCTAAAAAGTAACCAGTCCCAATCACTCCCTTTGAGCCTACTGGTATGGATGAATTTTAAAAGAACTTTACTTAAATGAATAACCCTCTACTGTACTTGCCTGGGAAAGAAGGTTGACAGCATACATACAAGCTTTTGTTGTATGTATGAAAAAGTTCACATAATGGCCAAAAGCTGCTTCTTTAAGATTGCATGGCAGGGCAGTTGATGGATCTTGGATACTGCTCCCTTTTTTATCCCTGTTAGCTTTAATCAAATTCTTTCTGAATCCTGTTTAGACGTTTTGTCCTTTGTCAATATGTTACTCCTACTTTATCTTTTTTGTAACTGCAAGTCTAAATCCTAAATTGGGGGTGGGAAGCCCCAGACATGGGAAGTAACACCTTTGAGTGTTGGTCCAAACCTAACAATTATGGGAATTATCTTGGGGTTGGGGGGGGATCTAAAGAGCTACTTGGAGATCTAGTCACTAAGTTCACATCTATTAGTGCTATTTATGTTTAATAGAAGGTAAGGGAAGTACTTGCCAAAGAAATGGAAGGGTGATTGTACACAGGTGGAATTCCATGCTTATGGAGCCATTAACTGTATTTCTCTCTCTCCAAATCAGAGAAAACACACAACACGTTTGTGTTCCACAATGATTCCAACAGGGAAAACCACAGCATGTAAACAAAGCTGATACCTGGATTACTTTTACTAATTGACAAATCTCAGTCGCACCTTTTAGGTATTAAATCAGGTCTTCTGCATAGAACAGGGTACCTGGAGCCAGTGTCTTTCTCAGCATTTGCAGATCCACAAGACTGAACCTATGGCAAAATTTCTGTAGCAGCAGAGCTTTGCAAAACTGACCACACCTTTACAAAATTGGTCATAGTGGCTATTCCCTTTCAATCTTCTCTTTGATTTAAAAGTGTACCTTCAGCTTCTGAAATAGTCATTTATAATTCATAGGAATAAAGTTACGTCACTCTGCAGAACCCTATCTAGATGAATATGTAGTATCAGGAACCAGCTGGCTTCCATAATTTGTTTTCTAATATTTCTTTTAGTGTTTTTACATGACTTTGCTTATCATTGATTTTGATAATACAGTGGCATTGCCTTGAAAACTATGTAGATTTTAAGGTTGTGTTCTACTGCCCCAGAAAGAAAAGAAGATAGCTAATTAGAATGGCCTATAAACTGACAGGTACCATGCACAAGAGCCATATTATTTATCATAATTAGCCTCAAAGCTTAAAGAAAGTAATGTGACAAGATTCTCTTTTGACTCAGCACTCTGTCTTGTTATTTCAAAGGGGTGCAATTTAAGATATTTATGGTTGTAATAATCTTATGCAAGCAAGGGCCATTGAGCACAGTAAACACAATGACGTCCTTAGGATTCTATTATACGTGCCATAAATTCCTTTGAATACAATTGTCCCAGTTGGGTATCTATCAAATTTGTGCTGTTATAAAAATGAGAATGTAAGACGTCATAGATTAGTTCAGGTTTTTGACAGGATGTGTTTACACTAATGTTCAAGCTATAGCAGATGCTTATTTGCAATAAAGACTGTTTTTACTACACTTGTGCAGCAGTGAGCCACTACTACATAAGAGAGAAACGTAACTACTAGTGTGGGGTTTTTTTGCCAGCCTGCCATTGCTGCTTATCCAAGTGGATTTGGTAAATCTTTTCATGATCCTTCATTCTGCTTAATATGAAAATCCCCCAGTAGCATGTGGATTGATTTCAGGATATATTATTTTACTGCTGCGGCTTAATTTGGCTCCCAAATTAGGCTGATGACAACTTTATGCAATGATCATCTTAAGCCATATGGTTCTCCAGATGATCAACTATAAATCCTACCAGCATCAGCCAGCATAGCCAGTAATGAGTTGGAATATGTTGTTCTGCAGTATTTCAATCCTCTGGTTCCTCAACTCTGTTTTAATGTCACACAGTGAAAAATTACCATAGGTCTCCCTCCTACCTTCAGGTTCAGTTTACCACATACCTGAGTCCATCTGGATATTCAGAGGAAACTCAAATAAATGCAGGAACTGAGCTGGTCTCAATAACTCTTGACACTCCAGGAGGAAACCAATGGTGT
Organism: Diadophis punctatus similis; assembly: GCA_023053685.1. Lineage (NCBI taxonomy): Eukaryota > Metazoa > Chordata > Lepidosauria > Squamata > Dipsadidae > Diadophis > Diadophis punctatus. The sequence continues at coordinate 150,236,332 of JALIGW010000002.1, forward strand.
CTTGGGAAACAATGAACTCTGGGACTTTTTCCAAGAAATGATCTGGTAAATTCTTAGGGCTCTGAAGGTGAGAGAAGCAGCAGCGGCTAGTCAGGTAATTTTCCACAGCCCAGCAAGTGCAAATAGACACAGTGCACAATGTTTTTGTGGCATATCTCGTTGTGGAAAAAACTGTGGCTAATCATCATCATCATCATCATCATCATCATCATCATCATCAGAGTTGGAAGGGACCTTGGAGGTCTTCTAGTCCAACCCCCTGCTTAGGCAGGAAACCCTACACCACTTCAGACAAATGGTTATCCAACATCATTTTAAAAACTTCCAGTGTTGGAGCTTCACAACTTCTGGAGGCAAGTTATTCCACGGGTTAATTGTTCTAACTGTCAGGAAATTTCTCCTTAGTTCTAAGTTACTTCTCTCCTTGATTAGTTTCCACCCATTGCTTCTTGTTCTACCCTCAGGTGCTTTGGAGAATAGTTTGACTCCCTCTTCTTTGTGGCAACCCCTGAGATATTGGAACACTGCTATCATGTCTCCCCTGGTCCTTCTTTTCATTAAACTAGACATACCCAGTTCCTGCAACCGTTCTTCATATGTTTTAGCCTCCAGTCCCCTAATCATCTTTGTTGCTCTTCTCTGCACTCTTTCTAGAGTCTCAACATCCTTTTTACATCGTGGCGACCAAAACTGAATGCTAGCTAATACAATGGAAAAGCAACGAAGGCACCTGTGATACCTCTTCTTCCTTTGAAAGATGAGACTGGGCAGGAATAGAAGCATCAATCAAATAATTGTAGAGGTTGTAGGTGCTGTGATAGTGCCACTCTGTTAAGGGATAGAGGGATTGTCTGCCCCAAATCTAGATGCCTCCTTTCCATAAGAATCATCAGGACAGTGAATAGCCGTGGTCCTAGATAGCAGTGCTGCCAGGTCAAATACTTTTTAAACTGTTAAGGAAAAGATGTGGAGAACGGGGGTGGAACCCTTCTACCATACTTTAGTTGAAAATCTCCACCAGAAAGAAATAACAATAGCTATTATTCATGGAGTGAGATGGGGGAAGTAAAAAGTGAGTCTTTGTCTGTCATACCCACAGTAAAAAGTGCTACAGGCACCTCCCTGATCTGCTGCCCTTCAATAAATTGAAATTGCAAGTCCCCAAGTTCCCAGGTGATGCAATCATGGGCCATTCTGGTTTGGAATTCTTAGAATGTTTGTCCCAGAGTATCTAGGATAAGGTGACCAGACGTCCCGCTTTTGGCTGGACAGACCCGATTTTAAACAAATTGTCCCGCATCCCGCGGCGTTTCAAAAAAGTCCCACTTTTTGAATTTGCGCAAAGCGCCTCGCTTCCCTCGAGCGGATCTTAAGGGAAACAGCTGTGCCCGCACACTAAGATCTCGCCAGCTCCGGGCCGGGCAGGGAAAAACCCCCACCGCGCTCCCCGCGTGCCCGAGGGCCCAGTTCAGCGCCTCGCACGCTCAGCCCCACTTGAAGGCAACAGCCAGAAATGGGCTTCCGGAGGCTGCAGCTTTGTGCACCACCACCCCTTCATTGCAGCCCTTAACGCTGCCATGGCCGGGGCTCGCCTCTGCTGTGTCTGGCCCGGAGGACAAGCTGGCTGGCGGCGCGGGAAAAATCCTTCCTGGCCCTTGCCAGCTGGGCCTGGTCTTCTCTCCGGGGCAGCGTCCGGCGGATGCCCCACGCCTCCGCTCCTTCCCCTCATGTGGCAGACCCGGGAAAGGACACGACCAGACCCGCCAAAGCCACTGCTCCCTCTATGCCTCTGGAAGCCCATTTCTGGCTGTTGTCGTCAAGCGGGGCTGAGCGTGCGAGGCCATGGCAGCGGTAAGGATCTTTAAGTGTGGAGCAGGGCGGTGGGGCTGCTAAGTGAAGGAAGGGAGAAGAGCTTGAGGTTTCGGAGCAAAATCCAGGAAGTAATGAAAGTCCTTCCCAAAGTCTTTTGTCCTGGCACGGAAAGGGGAGGCGTGGATCATCTCCCCCCCCCAATGGTGTCCCGCTTTACCAAAGTGAAAATCTGGTCACCTTAATCTAGGAGGCACTAGGCCAGAGCAGGAAAGGGTATTTCCCAGGCAACCATGGGAAACAAATGAAAGTCCTCAGCAGTAGTGGGTTCCTACCGGTGTGGTCCGGTGAGTAGCTCCGGTAGGGAGCGGCCGATTGCGCAATTTGCACGTGACCGCTCCGGTGCCGTCTTCGCCTGTCCGTCACACGCATCACCATCTTTTTAAAAGAATTTTTGGGCTTTTTTGCTTCTGCACATGCGCGGACATAAAATCTCGCCAAAATCACGCACACGCACATCCCCTCACAAGATTTTGGCAAGATTTTGCTTCTGCACATGTGCAGAAGCAAAATCGCATGAGGGGGCGTGCACGCATAGCGCACGTGCCCGCACAAAATGTGGAGATGCACACGCAGCGCACTGGTATCAGTAAGTGAGCAACCCGCCCCTGGTCCTGAGCCTTCACAAACCAGAGATCTGCCTCCAGTGCCTTTCCTGCTTAATTCTGCCCAGGACAAAGACCAAAAGGTATGGGGTGTGTAGGAGACCCCTTTACACATTTTAAGTTGTCCCAAACACCAGGGACCACCTTTCCAACACTCCCCAGCCATGTCTTAGTTGCTGGAGACTCTTGGAGGAAAAGATGCTAGAGACATAGGCTACCATGGCTGCAGACTCTGTGTCTCCCTTCCCACCTCCATAAAGTTAGGCCCCTATCCTCTTCCCCCATGTTGCATTATGCCAGATATTTGCATGAATACATTGTATATTGTATATTGCATGCTGCTGAGGGTAGGTGTGGGACCGCTACATAAAATGAGGGGCCAAGGGAAAAAAAGACACTTCTGTGGTGGATCCCTCCTTTTGGAATATCATTCTCCTGAGGTAAGATTGGCCTTCACCTTGGTACGTTTCCACAAAGCCCTGAAAACATGGTTTTGTCAGTGGGCCTGGGGATCCAGGTTGATATGGAGCTGATCAAGTGGCTGGTGTGATTGCCACTGCCTGGAGGATGGCGTAGGGTGTTTATGGATTCTTACATTGTGCAATTTTAATGTTGGAAGATGCCCGGAATCACCATGCATGAGTTGGGCAGCCATATCAATTTCCCTCCCTGGAACTCTCTTGCAACCTCCATCCTGTCCCCAACCCCCAATGAGCAGTACCAATAACGGACCTCAATTTTATTGCATTTAGTGGAGAAAACTGGTTAGTGCGTGAGTCTTTAGATGTATAAGAAGTGGGTCTCACAGGGTGAATCATCTGCGACAGTTATGTTACCAGCACCGTTTCAAGCCTCAGGTGGTAACCATAGACATGGAAGAGGCTTAAGGAATTTTCAAGGTCATTCTGGAAAGAGCTGGAGAAGAAGTTATACCTTGGGATACCTTAGCAGACGTTTGCCCAGTTTCAAGAGCGCAGTGAGGCATTCAGAGATGGTAGCCTCCACCGGCTCCTCATGAGAAGTCTCATAGTTCACGTATCTCTCCGGCAGATTCAACACTTTGTAGCTCCACTGTGGGAAGAGTCGAGCAGGGAGATTGTGGGACATCACCAGGATCTTGGCATCCAGGACTAGCACTCTGAAATAGATCCACACACACACACACCAAAAAAAGTGGATCAGGACAGAGTTGTTCTAAGAAGCAGTGAGAGACGGCAAGCACTTCCTTATGCTTGGATAAGATAAAGTAGTCAAATTTCTCCTTTGGAGCAGAAGGCAATTAAGTAGCCTCATTCCAGGCAGAAACATGCAGTGGAATCCAAAAATTTACAAAGAGAGAATTGTTAAAGGTGACAATAAATCTCATAGAGGCGATGTGGATCTTTTCTTGGAATTCAGACATTTAGAAATAAAACCGAGATTAAAGTCTAATAGAAAATATTTATTTCGGTACAAAAACAATAAATCATGAATAGTTACATCTTGCTAATAAATCGTGACCGCTCCGGTCAGAATCAAAGGCAGAATAATAATAACGGAGAATCAGGAATGCACACATGCGCAGAAAAACACACCACGTGTCCTGCTTGTATTGGAATGTATCATAGTATTAGGATACGAATGCATCACCCTGCATAGACATACAACTGACAATATTCACTACGTGACAAAAATGATATGAATAATACCTTAAGAGACAGAATTCCTTCTTTCCTCTAGAAATTAAGGCATTTCTTAAGCTTCAAGAGGGAAATAATGCAAAATATAGAAAGGCAAAAATGTATTCTCAGATGTAATAATATAAACCTTAGGAGAAATCAGGGTTTTCCTGTAAGAATCTGGCACCCTGAATGTTGGGTGACATGTTGACAAATATGTGGATGTCATTTAACTAAATATTCCTCATTCAGGCACCAGATGTTATCCATGATAACAGGGGGAATGGTTCCATTTGGTGACAGAAAAGCTCTATTAAGGCATGACAGTTTATTCACACTAGTCATCGCAATAGCGTATCATTTGTTATGTCAGTGGCCTAACTTCTTTCAGTACTAGGCCTCTGGCTGCATATGGAGTTTTAAGTCTGGCCAGAATTACAGTTTATTATATCTTAATCTCACTTTTCTTTCAAATAAGTAACATAAATGGTCCTCTAATGCCTTCCTATATTTGTGAGGTAATTAGCTGGACCAAGGTTGCTCCACAAATGAGCAAGAACTTTTGGGAAACCAAAAGAACAGGTCCTTCAATTACTGTCGGCCAAAATTTTTCAGCACTAAAAAGCTGGGTCCTGGGTCCCACAAGCGCAAAATGCATTTTAGGGTCTCAAAGCAAAACCTTTCATTAGAATTCTGGATCCTTGCAGAAATGGATAGCTGCATTCCTATCAAACAGGCAACAAATAGTTAAAATTGGAAACGCTATATCAAACCCAGCACCAGTTAATAGTGGTGTTCCCCAAGGCAGCGTTCTAGGACCAACACTCTTTCTGCTATATATAAATGACCTTTGTGATCATATTGTAAGCAGCTGCGTCCTCTTTGCCGATGATGTAAAACTATTTAACACCACAGACAATTCTACTACCCTACAAAATGACCTAGATTATGTATCTGAATGGTCAAACAATTGGCAACTCCAAATCTCTGCTAACAAATGTTCAGTCCTGCACATTGGCAATAAAAATCAGAATATCAAATACAAGCTGGACGGAAACGATCTAAAAGATGACCCACACTCTGTCAAGGACCTTGGTGTACTAATTTCAAAAGATCTAAGCCCCAGAGCTCATTGTAACAACATTGCTAAAAGGGCATTAAGAGTTGTCAACCTTATTTTACGAAGATTTCTCTCTGGTAACATTATACTTCTAACTAGGGCATACAAAACCTTTGCCAGACCTATCCTTGAATACTGCTCACCTGCCTGGAACCCACACTGTATTTTGGACATTAATACATTAGAGAGCGTCCAGAGGTATTTTACAAGAAGAGTACTCAACTCCTCTGCTCACAATAAAATTCCTTATTCCAGTAGACTTGAAATTTTAGGCCTGGATAACCTTGAACTACGCCGTCTACGTTCCGACCTAAGCTTAGTACACAAGATCATCTACCTTAATGTCCTACCTGTTAACGACTACTTTAATTTCAACCGCAATAACACTAGGGCTATCAATAGATACAAACTAAATGTATTCCGCTCTAATCTTGATTGCAGAAAATACGACTTCTGCAATAGAGTAGTAAATATCTGGAACACTTCACCTGATCCTGTTGTTAGTTTCTCTAACCCCCATACCTTTTACCTTAAACTGTCTACCGTGGACCTTACACGTTTCTTAAGAGGCGTGCATAAGCGCACCAACGTGCCTACCATCCCTGTCCTACTGTACCCATTTGTATGTACTCGTTTTATGTGTTTATGGCTATGTTTTGCTTCTTTATATCCATTTTTGGTGCCATTTTTTTTTCCATGTGTCCTGTTTCCTTGCACTTGTTGATAAATAAATAAATAAATGAATAAATAAATAAATAAATAAATAAATAAATAAATAAATAAATAAATAAATAAATAAATAAATAAATAAATAATGAGGTGGGAGGGGAAAGCCCTGGGCTTTAAGAGAATTAATGGCTTACCTCTTCTGCTGTTCAATGTCCCTCAGATCCCGTAGGACAGAGTAGAGCACATCACTGGATGACTAAAAGACAAAAATCATGCTAAAAATCACATTAGTAGTAACTCATGCCACTGAAGAAGAACGTCCATCTTGCTCCAGTGAGCCTGTTCCCGGATCATTTATTGCACAGGGAAAAGTTGTCAAATAGGACATCTGCCCATTTTCTCCCCTGGACATCCTGCACTAAATGATCTGCTGACTTTATGTTACCACAATTTATGGCAGGAAACCAAGCAAGAATCTCCTTGCCAACCAATAATATAGAAATGAAGAGCACCTTTTTCTCCTCATGTCCTCTGTCCAGCAACGTAGTCTTATAATGAAATATTGTCCAGCTGCTTTCAAAACAGTAGTCCATCAACATTTTGTGTTGTGACCTTGTAAATTGTCTGCTGCTTATTTTCTTTCATCCGTTGACAGATGAGACAGCCAAGATCTACCTTATTTATTTCCTGATTCCAGCAATCAGCTTTAATCCAGCCTCTTCAAATCTATGATCATTGTAATTTATAGATCACATGACATGCCATACTTTTCTATGATGAAATTTGGCACATGCCTGATTGATTCTATACTGTCATTAGCATATGTTCTTGAAAATAAAAAAATAAAGGTTTGTTGGAAAAAGTATTGTGATTAAAAAACTAATCTTTCTGATGCTGGAAAAGGTAATTTCCTATATATACATTTTTTCTTTCTTTCTTTCTTTTTTAAATATAGGTTTGGGATGTAATTTTTGTCACAGATGCCAAGAATTGTGTTCACCTCCCCCATTCCCCCCCGCCCCATTCTGACTGTCCTTGTCCTCCTCTGCTGGTTCAGGTATAGAGTAACCAGGGGTGGGCTTCAAAAATTTTAGCAAGGGGTTCTTGCCCAGTTGCTGGGTGGCCATGACCGTGGCCTAGTCAGCCTCCTGCACCACGGTGGGGAGGGGCGTTTTTGCTCTCCCCGGGCTCCAGAGGCTTTCCTCGAGCCTCCAGGAGGGCAAAAACTGCCTCACCAGGCTCCGGAGGCCCTCTTCCCAAACTTCCAGTAGGCCCATTTTTCGACCTCCCCGTGTGCCCTGCACTTACCTGCATCCAAAATGGGCGCGTGGGAACTCCTGGGATGGGCGGAGTTGGGTGAGCGGGGCCAGCCAGGAGTGGGATTTGAGGCTTCTCCGAACTGCACAGAATCTTAACTAGAGGTTCTCCCGAACCCCTGCAAACCCCCAGCAGCCCACCCCTGCTAGTAACCCTACTAAATAATGATTTTCTCCCTTCTGGAGCAGCCATCAAGAAAAAATGAACTATCCCACTTCTTGTGACTTTTTTGCAGCTTTTACTTCTAAAATGTAGTATACAGCTGGTGTAACATAATCACAAAGATTGCATTAAAGCTATTGATCTCAAGGGGGAGGAATCCCCCCACCAGGGACCTGCAAGGACGTTTGCTCCAAATTAAAGTCTTCACTGTCACACAACAATCCTACAGATATAGCGTGCACATTCTAAGAACAAAGTTCATATTGAACCAATCCAATTTCCTCACTGCAATTGTCTTTGCATAAAGTCCCATGAACCCCTTCCTTCAACTCTGTCCGGCTCCCTCCTTTTGAGCCAGACCTCCCTTGGCTCCTCCGCCTGACTCTCCATAGCAATGATTCAAGCAAACCCACTGGGCAACTAAATAATGATTGCCCACCCCCCAGAGCTAAGTAATTATATAAATTGAATAAATAAATTAAAATAAAATAATAAAATAAAATAAAATAATAAAATCTTCTCAGAGGAGAAACTTCCATTTTTTTTCTTTCTCTGCTGCTACCATTCAGAATCCACTGCGCAAACACACACACACTGCAACCACCAGGCTATTGGGTGGTTTTAGAAAATAGGATCTCCTTGCGCCTTCTCCCTTTTATCTCTTGCGCATGATAGTCTTTCTGCCAGCAGAGGGAGCTACTCCCTTTTGTTCCTTGCCACACTTAGGAAGCTGAGAGCTTTTACAATACAGCACTTGCTTCTGAAGTGAGCTTATTTTATTTCCATTCCGTCCCGCTCCCCCATACAGTGTTACCACCCATTTAGGGCAAGTTAAACTATGATCAAGAATTCACAGTTCTTGCAGGAAGAACAATCCAGGCTTTGGTTTTTATTTTTCCTACATCCTGAAAATGAACCTTTTAACCACTCCTAACTTGTTCCAGTCAACTGCAATAATTATATTGTGTCCATAATAACAGGTAGGGGGGGGGGGTGGAATTATCTTCCTCCCTGTTTTGTTGTTATTTTCACATAGCAAAATACAGCAACATTTCCTTTCTTAATCCCAGTTCTGGGTTCAATGTTCGATAATTTTATATTATAAAATATAAAATTGGGCCAAAGGAGACCACTGTGCCACAGATAGCTGGTTGTGAGTCCCTCCTTGTGAAATGGGGCCATGGGGTTCAGAAGGGCTTGCTGCTTACGTACCTGGCTCCCTGCCGCGTAGCAGCTGCCCTGCCTGAGCTACTCGACACGATAGCCACGGTGGCGGTTGACACACCCAGGCTTTTGGTCATGGGAGATTTCAACCTGCCATCCGTTGGTGAAACATCTGAGTTGGCTCGGGAGTTCTTGGCTTCCATGACGGCCATGGACCTAACCCAGTTAGTTCATGGCCCCACAAATGAGGGAGGACACACTCTAGACTTGATTTTTGTCTCTGGACAGTGGTTGAATGGTCTTGATATAGGGGATGTAGTCATTAAACCCTTGTCATGGTCAGATCACTCACTCCTTCACCTAGACCTCCATACCGCTTCCCCACGCCGCAGGGAGGCGGAACCAGTTAGATGGGTCCGCCCCAGGCGCCTGATGGACCCGGACAGGTTCCAGACGGAGCTTGGGCCACTTCCTGATGATCTAGCCCTCAACTCGGCCAAGGACCTGGTTGCCGCCTGGGACAGGGCGGCCGGTGGGGCCTTGGACCGAGTTGTGCCTTTGCGGCCTCTGACTCGGCTCCGATCCCGCTCGGCTCCCTGGTTTACTGAGGAGCTGAGGGAGATGAAGCGCTGGAAAAGACGCCTAGAGAGCGGTTGGAGGGCCAGTCTCTCTGAATCTGATCGAACACTGGTAAGGTCGCATATTAAGACCTACCTAGTGGCGATAAAAGCGGAGAAATCGAAGTATTTTTCCGCTCTTATCGCGTCATCAGAGAATCGTCCAACAGCCCTGTTCAGGGTGACCCGTTCCTTACTCAATCAAGAAGCGCGGGAGGATCCCCTGGAAGGCAGGGCTGAGGACTTTGGACGATATCTACATGACAAAATCGCTCAGATTCAGGGGGAACTGGACTCCAACTGGGTGGATACGGACGCGGTGACAGGGAATAGTCTTGAGAACGTTATCTGGGAAGAGTTTGACTCGGTGACCTCTGAGGATGTGGACAAGATTCTGGGGAGGCTCAGTGCAGCCACATGTTTATTGGATCCGTGACCCTCCTGGTTAGTGCTGGCTACCCGGGAGGTTACACGAGGCTGGCTCCAGGGAATTATTAACGCCTCTTTGGGGGAGGGTTACTTCCCCACGGCTTTGAAAGAAGCGGTGGTGAGGCCTCTCCTCAAGAAGCCCTCCCTGGACCCAGCAATTTTAGCTAACTATCGCCCTGTCTCCAACCTTCGCTTCGTGGCGAAGGTTGTTGAGTGTGGTCGCACGACAGTTTCCCCAGTACTTGGAGGAATCATCATACCTAGATCCGTTCCAGTCGGGTTTCAGGGCCGGGCACAGCACGGAAACGGCATTGGTCGCATTGGTTGATGATCTCTGGAGGGCTCGGGACAGGGGTTGTTCCTCTGTCCTGGTCCTATTAGACCTCTCAGTGGCTTTTGATACCATCGACCATGGTATCATGCTGCACCGGCTGGAAGAGTTAGGGATAGGGGGCACTGTTTTTCGTTGGTTCTCCTCCTTTCTCTCCAACCGGTCGCAGGGGGGCAGAGGTCGTCCTCGAGGCCTCTTACATATGGAGTGCCCCAGGGGTCGATTATCTCGCCCCTTCTGTTCAACACCTATGTGAAGCCGCTGGGTGAGATCATCCATGGCTTTGGGGTGAAGTACCATCAGTACGCTGATGATACACAGCTGTACATTTCCACCCCAGGCCACCCCAATGATGCCCTTGAAGTGATGTCCCGGTGCCTGGAAGCTGTGCGGATCTGGATGGGGAGAAACCGACTCAGGCTCAACCCTTCCAAGACGGAGTGGCTGTGGTTCCCAGCGTCTCGATATAGTCAGATGATTCCATCTCTGACTATCGGGGGTGAGTCTCTAGCCCCCGCCGAAAGGGCTCGCAATCTGGGTGTCCTCCTGGATCCACAGCTGTCCTTAGAGGACCATCTGACAGCTGTGACCAGGGCGGCCTTTTATCAGGTCCGCCTGATATGCCAGTTGCGGCCCTTTCTGGATCGGGATTCCCTGTGCACAGTCACCCATGCCCTGGTCACGTCGCGTCTGGACTACTGTAATGCTCTCTACATGGGGCTCCCCATGAAGAGCACCCGGAGGCTCCAACTGATCCAGAATGCGGCCGCGCGGGTGGTTTCGGGGGCTAATTGGCGCTCCCATATAACACCCCTCCTGCGCGAGCTGCACTGGCTTCCGGTGGTCTACCGGGTGCGCTTCAAGGTGCTTGTTACTACCTTTAAAGCGCTCCATGGCATTGGACCTAGGTATCTCCGAGACCGCCTGCTGCCACAAACTGCCTCCCATCGACCAGTGCGCTCCCACAGAGAGGGCCTCCTCGGGGTGCCATCAGCCAAGCAGTGTAGGCTGGTGACGCCCAGGGGGAGGGCCTTCTCTGTGGGAGCACCCACCCTCTGGAATCAGCTCCCTCCAGACTTAAGAACAATTCACGACCTGTCCACCTTCCGCCGTGCCCTCAAGACGCATTATTTTTATCAAGCCGGGCTGGCGTGAAAAAGTTTTTGAGGTTTTTAAAATTTTAAGATTTTACTAAATTTTAATTGTATTAAATTAGGGCCATATTGAATATTTTATTTTAAATGTATTTTAATGTTTTTTATTTGGCTTAAATGTATTTTAATGTTTTTTACTTGGCTGTTCACCGCCCTGAGTCCCCTGGAGAAGGGCGGTATATAAATTTAATAAATAAATAAATAAATAAATATTGCTCATAATGGCTTATATTGATAGAGAGAGAAGGTTAAAAATCTATCTCCATGATCAAGTTCCTTTATTCAAAAATGAAGATGCGTTCAAACACTAATGAGATAAGCCTTTCAAATGAATTAATATCAAAAATGAATGTTTCTGATATTAGCAGCAATCAGCAATATTGTTTAGCTCATGCCAGATTCTTTCTGTTCTCATGTAGCCCAACAACAGTATTACAAATCTTCCAAAAACATGACTTGTTAAAAGATCTAAACTGTGTCTGCCATCATAAAGAAATCACAGCGGTAAAATCGGTTTCTGTTCAGATTTTGAAGTTTGAACCAGTGCTGTAAGAAGGCCTAGAGACATGATATGGAAATGCAGTTCAAATAATTTTTAAATAAGAAATGAAATAAAATATAATTAACTATATGTATTATCGAAGTTAGATTGTCCACAAACATTCTTGAGATTGGAAGAGAGGATATTCAGCAAAGTTTCCAAAATCCAACAGTTTCCAAGCAGGAAAAGAAAAAGGAAAAAAAAGAGCAAGAAATAACCATGAAGAGATAATGTAACTTATTTTCATAGAGAGGGTGTGTATTCAGTATCTATTACAGAGACATTTCCCCCCCTCAGATTCATTTGTCATAAGGGCATCTATTTGTTTCTAACACATCATCTTTCTTTTGGGTTAGGAAAAGTAATCAATATGGAATCCTCAACAAAATGATCTCTAACCACCCTGCAAAATTAGAAAATGCTTCTTACATACAGAGTAAAGCTGAGGCATGAGCTGACTGCAGATTTGCTAAATAGAGTGTCTGTTTTCTAATACACTTTAGACAAATGGGTATATTTTCATCTAAACAATTTGTATGCACAGTATTTAAGCAGCTAATCCATTCAGACAGTGGTTCCATTAATGGTACCTCAAAGCTGGGGATTCAATTGTTTCATAGTCATTTACATGTGTACAACACTGTATGTCAAAAGTCTAGTTAAAACATTCAGCATTCAATCCTATCAGTTGTCAACAAGACCTAATGTAAATTCTTTGCAGAATTGATAGACATTAGTAAACATACAACGTTTAGCTCAGTTTGTAAAACTGTCCCTGACTTTTCTCACTAGCTTCCAGTTACTATACAGATAGTGTTACAATGGCAATTGGGACAGAATTTCCACCACTAAGCAATGTGGTCATAATACACCACATCACATGGCTGCATTGCTTAGTGATAGCAACCCCCACAATCCTTGCGACTTGCCATCATAACCCCAGGACTGCACAGGTCATTAAGCAGGAAGAGGCAGGAGTCCCAGGCAAGCAGGATGTGGAATGGGACAACTTGTCGTGGCCAACTAGCTGCAGCCAACTCCCCATGGCCAACTAGCACAACCAACTCGCTACAGGACAACTCACCATGACCAACTCACTACAGGACAACTTACTGTCGGACAATTTAACAATTCAATTTAATTATTTAAAATAAATAAAATAAATAAAAAATTGTTTTAATTTTTGTCATTCACATTTCATGTTGTCCCTCCTTTTTCATCCTTTCTTTAATGGTTTTTTTCCATCATTTTTTTGATATTAGTGTAACTCTTGTTTCACTCGTCCTGCAGTGAGTTGGCCGTGGCAAGTTGGCTGTGGCGAGATGGCCGTAGTGAGTTGGCGGTGATGAGTTGGCTGCAGTGAATTGTCATAGACCCACAGATTAGTGGTGGGTTTCAAATTTTTTACTACCGGTTCTGTGGGCGTGGCTTGGTGGGCGTGGCAGGGGACAGATACTGCAAAATCTCCATTCCCTCCCCACTCCAGGGGAAGGTTACTGCAAAACCCCATTTCCTCCCAATCAGCTGGGACTTGGGAGGAAGAGAATAGATGGGGGCGGGGCCAGTCAGAGGTGGTATTTAGTGGTTCTCCGAACTACTCAAAATTTCCGCTACCGGTTCTCCGAACTGCTCAAAATTTCTGCTACCAGTTCTCCAGGACTGGTCAGAACCTGCTGAAACCCACCTCTGCCACAGATGCCACAGAGCACCTGAAAAAGTGGCAGGAGTGGGAGTGACCGCTGATCAGTTTCTTCATTGACTTTGTTTATGGGAAGCTGGTTATGTCAGAAATCACAATCATGTGACCACAGCTCATTGCAACATCATAATTGTGAGATGGGCAGCGAGCACCCTCTTTCAATTGCACGACTATGAGGATGCTGTGACAACTGGAATTCTGAGGACCAGTCATATGTCCCACTCATTCAGCCATAACTTTGAATGGTCCCTGAACAAATGGTTGTAATCTGAGGACTACCTGTGGAATACAAGCACTGTGCCCAAGACACTCTCTTCATTGCAAGTATTCACGAGATCACTGATGTAATTTGCTCTTTTATTTGCCTCTTGTGATTAAGTTGATCATGAAAGCAGGCAACGTTTAAACAATATCACTTAATTTACTAATTTACTAAGAAAGAGATTATTTGGGGAGCAAGTTGTTTGCTACTAAAATGTATTTTTCAAAGGCCTAATTTATAATCCATCTAGTAATGTGACTTCTCAAATGTTTGAAAATAAGGTAGGAGAGTGAGATATATGTAAATTGTAAGTTGGGATGCTCATCAGGGAGAAAAGCTTCAAAAAACAAAAAAGCAACTGTACAAATAAAAAGCTTTAGCCCAATTCATTCAAAAGAAAATTAGAATCTCATGAGAATATCTGGAGACTTCAAAGCCCAGTCATCACCAGAGATCGGAAAATTCAACCAATCGCCTTCAGAACTTTTCTTTACATTACAGAAAATACATACAAGGTGATCAAATAGCAGTATTTCTCACTTCCAGAATATGGAGAGACAAAAAAAAAAACATGAGAACTAGAGATAAACATTCAGAAACACTCCAAAAACAGAACCCAGCAGGCTCTTGTAATACAATCTGATATTTAGGAAGAGCAATAGGGTCCGTTTGGAATCCACATCAAAGCAAAGCAGCCCGTTTTTTGAAAAATTTCAATCTTGCATGGGAACAAATCTCTTCGCCAGTTAAATGAACTATCTCCATCACAAAGAAAGGAATGTACGGTAAGCTACTACATTATCTTTCCTTTCACATTTCAAAAATATGTAAGTGCCAAGAAGAGGGTTGTTTTTCTTATTATTATTCTCTGCCTTTTAAAAGGTGTGCATCCTTTATTTCAAAAATAGGCACAGTCAAAGTGCGGGGGGGGGGTTGCCCTTTTGACCTCTGAATCATTAGCAATCTTCACTTATTTTAGGGCTAAATGCAGCTGCCAGGCAAATGCATTCCATGGCACTTCAGCAACCTGAGGGACTACCTTCTGCGTGCCAGAAAGACGAACCTCTTTTTTCAGATTTAAAGACCAACTGAGTTCCTAACAGGAAAAGCAGCTCTTTAGGGTTTAAGCGTAAAAACAATACGTGACTTGTAACTCTGGCATATACAGAGTTAAAGAAGCTTCTTGGATGAGAAGCGAAACATCTTCAAAGAAAATCCAGAAAATCCAGCTGCCTCTTGAAAAAAAGCACCTTTGGGACAATCATGACCTGGATGACTGAGAATCTTCATAGATGTTTAGCGATGCACTCTGGCACATGCAGTTCACCTGATCCCTGTATCTTGCACACATTATAATAGGGTAGCCATTGCATTTTACCTCAGCTGCAACTTGCAGAAGCTCAGATAGTGGCTTCAGGGTAATCAAAGCTAGCATTCTAACCAAAATTGTGGAAAAAGCATCCAATAGTGGGGTCCAGTGAATTCAGTGTCAGCTGAGAATCAAGGAATACACCTAGGCAGCAGATTTGTTATTTCAGGGAAAGGGTGGATTTTTATTAAAGAGGCTGAACCTTATTCTTCTACCTCCATTTTGCCTGGGTTTAATTTCAGCTTGTTTTCCTTCATCCAGGCCATTAGTGAACTTAAGCAACTTCAAGATTACTGTACTGATTGCACTCTTCTAAGTAAATAAAGAATAACTTGCTCATGACACCCCATTTCAAAGCTCTGAATCGTTTCCCCTGTGCATTCAGACAAATGCATGTTGAACAGCATGGGAAACAAGATCTATGTAGGGCAGCTCTAGATCAACAGTTTAAGTATTATATAGACACACACCTCAGCACCACCTCAGTCCACCAGGAAGAACTAGAAAACTGCAAACTGCTACCCTGAAGGCTAAATCCCACCATTCTGGAATTATGGACGGAGGAATTAAAAGTTGTCAAGAGGGCCAGAAGAGTTAGCATTGCTACGTCTATGTTCTGGGAGTAAGATAGAGTAGAATTACCAGGAATGTCAAACTGGCAGCCTGCAGGCCGGATGCGTCACATGCAGGCCACACCCACCCCAGCTCTACGAAAGGAAAAAAGTCGCAAAACATCACGTGACGGCAACATGACACGAGTTTGAAACCCGTGTAGTAGATAGTTAAGTAGTTTTGTAGTCCCCTCTCCTCCTAAGTGAAAGCAATTCAGTCCAGATAAATAGTATCAATTCAGGGGATTACAACCCCCTGGGTTTTACAGTCATCCACCTTTTCAGAAATTGAATGAGGCTAATATAATAATACATTTATATTTCCTGGGTCAATCAAACATTTATCACTACCTTCTATAGAGTGGAGACAGGTATGAACCCCCATAAGGACTATCGATCACTTCCCTTTTGCGATTTAGAAATTTTCATTTGCAACTTAGAAAGCACAAGGTGCAAGTAAGCAGGTAATAATTCTCATCTCCCCACACATGTTCTTTACCAACTGAAACAATTCAAAATAGTAGACAATCAATGAAGTTGCATCCCTATGATTTGTGCAATACTGAATTATAAATCAAACTTAATCTAGTCAAGTTTCTCTGCAAAGAATGGTTTATGATGAGCCACCCATTGTTCCAGATCCTCACTTCTTCTAACATCTTGATGCCTCACAGTATATAAGAACGTTGGCTGTTCGGTGTGAATGCATTGATGTCAGAGAAATAAACCCTCTTTTTCTATTACCAATGCTCTGAAGTAGGTCTCCAAATGAGCCTTCAATTGGGCTCGCTCTGATCTATCCTGACAATTCCTCCATTTTGTTTCACTGATGCCCTGTCTGCTTCATTACTCTCGGCTTCCACGGTAAACCAAGGGACTAATTGTGAAGAAAGAAATGCTTGGAAGTTATAGCGTAAACGGATCGCCTCCATTGTTCCACAAATCAGTCAGGGTCTTGAGGGTGAGATCATTTTAACTAGCCCTCTACACCTGTAAAAGACTGTTATAGCCACCAATCTAAAACGTACCATGGAATGATGCATAGTAATTGATTTTCTCAAAGATGTTATTCTCCAAGACCTGCCTAAGGTAATCCCAGAGAGGCAATCTTCCTTGAAATTACTCCTTGGTCATGATGCAGCCTCATGACAGCTTTGCTCTTAAACGCCAGGTCCTGAGATCCAGTGCAGTTTTCAGCAGATGACTTCTGTTGGGAGTAGGCTGCCGAAGATCTAATCTTACAAGGAAGCTGATTTTCTAGGTAGTAAGCAGATGGTTGGAGGGGAATATTTTTCTTTTTCTCATCTAGTCTGTAACTAGCTGGACTTAATGGGATAAGCAACAACAGCTTTCCCTGGGGGTTTTTCTTTTCTTTTCTATTTTTGCTTTTAATAAGAAAGACATTTTTCCTCTCCCTCACCAAATGTTTTCTGGCAACTTGTTCTAGCATACAAGTTTTCATATTTTAATTAAACAGGAACAATTTCTCCGGGCTATAAACTACAAGAGGTTAGGCTCCAGGTAGTGTGATAAAATGGCTGTGACTTGGTTGGCTCACCCCCAAGGATGTAAATAAGAAGAGCGGGATAAGTATTTTACATGTTGCAATAATTCCAGGTTTACTTCCACTTGCAGGTAGTCCTTGGATTACAACACTTCGTTTAATGACCATTCAAAGTTACAACGGCATTGAAACAAGTGAGATGTGACCATTTTTCACACTCACGACCATTGCAGGATCCCCATGATCACGTGATCAAAATGCAGACTCTTGGCAACTGACTCATATTTATGACGGTTGCAGTATCCGGGGGGAGGGGGTGAGTCATCTTTTGAGACTTTCTGACGAGC
This sequence comes from Diadophis punctatus similis, assembly GCA_023053685.1. Lineage (NCBI taxonomy): Eukaryota > Metazoa > Chordata > Lepidosauria > Squamata > Dipsadidae > Diadophis > Diadophis punctatus. The sequence goes on from JALIGW010000002.1 coordinate 150,253,760, forward strand.
AAAGGCAATTGTGAAGCCAGATTCACTTAACAACCATGTCACTAACTTTAAAAACTTAAGTGGTTCACTTAACAACTATGGCAGGATAGGTTGTAAAATGGAGCAAATTTCACTTAACAACCATTTCACCTAGCAACAGCAATTTTGGGCTCAATTGTGGTCATAAGTTGAGGACTACCTGTATTCAGCAATCCTTTCAGGCACCAGACACTATTATTGTATCTGATTTTGTGGGTAGAGGGTCTTGTTCTGAAACCTTGAGAAATAGTCTATTCAATCTCTGTGCAATGAATATGAACCCATGGGGGTAATGAACAAGTGTAGGTATATGTGTAGTTCCACCTATTTGTGCAGATCCTGAAAAGCTTGTTGTAAGTCAGTTTTCTCCTACCAGTTTAAGTTCCCTAGCAATAACTAGTCTAGGACTGACAGAGTCTTCAAGGTAGTCCTAACCAAGGGTTAGGACTACTCAAAGGTGCTTTTTCCAAAGGCAAAGGGACTTCTGAAATGTCCGCTTGGCGTGAGGACATAAGAACTGAGGCGAGACTAATCAAGAGCCAACAAGCCTTTATTAAGGCTAACAGACAACAGTTAAAAGCAACCAGCAACAAACGTAGTAGAAAGCAACCCGCACCTCAGCCACGTCTGACAGCTCTTTTATAGCCGGCTGTCAGACGCGCCAGCCAATAGGAAGCCTTTAAACTCCCGCTTCCAAACAGTGCCCGCTCTGGCCAATCAGGAACAGTCCTGAGGTAAACCGGCATCCTGAGGGGACGCAACAACTTCCTTTTTTTTCCTTTGAAAACATTTTGCTTCTCACCCAAGAAGCTTCTTGGATGAGAAATGAAACATTATCAAAGGAAAAAAAATCCAAGAAAGTCCAATTGCCTTTTGGAAAAAGCATCTTTGGGACAACCATGACTTGGATGATTGAGAATCTCCACAGACATTTAACCAAAGGGTCAAAGTTATGATTGCTAAAACTACTTTTATTATAATATTCCAGTGACAGAATCTATATATACTTCTCCTCTTCCTGCCTTTATTTTCAAGAAAGCTAAATAGAGTTAAGTCTGAGACTCTTTCTCAAATTATATTCCTGCTTTAGACTCAGATTTCTCTTATGTGATCATTGTCTTCAAGACTCTTCTTTCTATTCTTCAAGGTTACTCTCACAGTCTATGTGGCATTTATCTGCAGAGGAAAAATGGAGGCAGTTGCTAGTTTCATTTGAAATGTTTCCCATTCATTACTCCAGCTTAGATGTTCTCACTGCAAGAAAGCTCAATGGCACCATCTTGCCACTTGGAGCTTCTTGAATAACGATGGAGATAAAAGGGAGTATTGAAAAAGCTATAAATGGATGCTCAAACTGTTCATGAACGTGAATGGCCATTCCCACAAAATTATGTTAGAAATGTCACATTTTAGGCATACACAGAGATATACACACAAACAGATACACACACACACACACATGTGAGCTTACCTCTAGTATGTGTATAATGTAGGTAGGGTAGAGAAGCAAGAGGCCGGTGACCCCTACTCCCTGACAATACTTGCGTTGCAAATTCAGAAACAGTTGTTCCCAGTACTCTGAGGAGAAATGAGGCAAGCACAAATTCCTTCACAAAATAATGGGTCTGCCTGGTGATGCTATAACATCATAGGCTTCTGTCCCCTTTATCCACACAAAACTCAGTGTTTACTTTTAAAAACAACAAGGGAGAGGAGGGATGCAAAAACAGAAGCAGAGCAGCAAAAAAATAATAATCAAGAAACATCTCAGAACTTGCTGCATTTTTAAAAACAGACGATATCTGATCATCAGCTGGTTAATTTAGACTCCACTCTGGTCTAGTGGTTGAAGCCAGTGAGTGTGAGTTCTAGTCCCACCTTACCCATGAAATCCAGCAAGATGATCTTGGACTAGTCACTCTCCCACAGCCCAACCTATCACACAGGGTTGTTGTGGAGAAAATAGAAGGAGGGAGGAGAATTAGGTATACAGTGAACCCTCGCTATATCGCGGTTCACCTTTCACAGTCTCGCTGCTTCACGGATTTGCATCGTGCATTGTGTTCTGCATTCTGATTGGCTAAACAGTCTCTCCACTTCTTCTCTAACTGTGTGTCAATAACGTTGCGGTTTATACACATACGTAAAACAGCTTGCCAAGAGCAGTGAAATACACGTGAGTCACTATTTGTCCTACTGTACTTTGTATTTTTTTTATAATCATTTTTCATTTTCTCCCGTTCTAATCCAATGACTCGGGTCGCGGTGGGGCGGTGCTGATCTCCGCAATTTGAAGCCTTCAGTTCGTATTGATGATTAAAATTATTATTTTACAGTACAGTAGTTATTTGTAAAAAAAACATTTATACAGTACTTTTATTTGTTAAACAAATGCTTGGGCCTGTAAAAAGGTTTTGTTCTTTGGTTTCAATGTATTATGGAGTATTTCATTGTATAATAATTGTAAAAAAAATAAAGGTTACTACTTCACGGATTTCGCCTATCACGGGTTCTTTTTGGAACGTAACCCCCGCGAAAAACGAGGGTTCACTGTACTTGCCATCCTGACTTATTTATAAAAATATTAAAGGTGAGATATAACTAAACAAAACAAGGTCTGAGCTAGGCGTCAACATTCTGCAGGGAAAAAAATTGCTATTTGTTGGAAACTTCCTCTGCCCTACAGAGCTCTACACTCATCCAAAGAGTTTGGATGAGTTTTGAGTATTTGAAGGACCTTTCAAGTCAGCTGTTAGCTTTCAGAAGCTCAGGATGTATTTATTAAACCAACCCATTCCGTTCTAAAACTTTTGACAATGATTTCAAAATGTTCTTGAAGAAAACAATAGGGAGAATTTTTACTTACCGACCAAATACCTTTTATCAGCCAAGTCTGGCGAGATCTTAGCCAGAAAGATCAGCCTGTGGATGAGGGATTTCTAAAGGACAGAGAAAAAAGGAACCTATTATTTTTTTAAAAAAAATATTGTTGACAGAATATATCAATAAAATCAAACCGTTATTATAGCCAAAGACCAGCAAAAGGAGGATGGGATATAAAGAATTGAAAAGCATCAAAGATAAATCAGAATTAAAAATGACATATCAAAACGTAAGAAATATAAAAACAACAATCTAAAAAGAATTTTAAAAAGAATCTAAAAGCAAGGATAGGAACAATGGATGGGTGTAAAGACACGTGGCAAACTAAATCAATAACAATACAAATCACTCTAAAATAACAAGCTACGTGCTCATTAAAACAGGTTTATGGCACAAGTTGTTTCTGATGGATTTTAAGCACTGCTGTGCACAACCTGGCAACATTGTATGTTATAGCAGGGTTGATGTCTGAAAACAGCAGGGAAGTGTAAAATTGTCCTGTGCATCCTGAATATTTATGCAATAATGGTGTGATGAGACTACTATACATGTCTCTATACTACAGACACCAGAGAAGTACACGTTCTGTTGTTTCTGCTTGTCCAAAGCCACAGGGGCATTGTCTCTCCCCCACCTTCCTGTGTTGGCCTTCAAGGATAGCTGAGGAGAGGGCATGACTCGTGCCAGAGTAAAAGTCCTCAGGTTGGTTAGGAATTTCAAAGCTAGTTAAGTATGCTATTGGGGAGGCAGAGTGTCTGTTGTGCTGAGTGACAATAAAGGTTGGGGACCTAGTTAGGTCTAATTTATTTATTTTATTTATTTGTTTTATTTGTCAAGCGTTCTGTGTATGTTACATGCTGTTTAATGAGTGCTTTGACTTGATTGTATCCCATGATGAATAGAAGACCTTGGGAGAAGCCCAAGGATGAAAATTTAATTGTCATTTTCTTTTTTCTTATGGACTGAAAATCATCCCTCACAATTGGTGGGGCAAAGCCTGGGAGGAGGCTAGTCTGAGCCAGTAGTTGAGTTTGGTCACGTCTAGCCCCTACTTCCATGAGGCTTATTTCTAGCATCAGGGGAGCATTAGAGATATATTGAAGAACTGATATTAGACATTTGGACCTGACTAATTTTAAATTGGTTAGCAAAATTGGCCCAGCTGGGCTCCACAGAGAAATTGTGCTATTGGCATGACTTTGAATATTGGAGGAGTGCTGCAGGAATGTAGTGGCCACCTCTTCGTTTGAGGAATCTAAGGATGGCAAATGAGCTTCTCTGTGTGTTTTTAGCAATGTAGACCCCGTGGGGTTTCCTATTGTTGGCAGAATGTTGGTGTACTCCCAGATATGTGAAACAGGAGACCTTCTCAGTCTTCTGTCCATCTATCCCCCAGGATTGGTTCTTGGGTCTTTTGCCAAATGCCATGATTTTGGTTTTCTGATGACTTCTAGCTGGTCTTCCTTGTAATGCCATGTTAGTGCTGTCAGTGCTCTTTTAATGCCAATAGGAGAGTATTGCTGCATCATCTGCATTGAGTAAAACAGAGAGGTGTCTTCCAGCTAGTTTTGGGGAATGAAAGTTTGTGTCAAGGAGATGGGCCACCATGAAGTTTATATAGAAGTTGAATGGGACTAGGGCCAATATGCAGCCTTGCTTAATGCTTTACACCTTCTTCTGTTCCAGGTTCATTGGTGAGATGGCCCGAGGGATACATCATATTTTGAGTGATGTCCCTCCATGAAGCATACATATTAGATGAATATCAGTCAGTCAAGGAGGCCTCCAGTTTTCCCCCATAGATTAGCTCAAGATATGAAATCAAGAGATGCTTTGAAGTCTATGAGAGCAACATAAAGGCCGGTCGTGTGGCAGGAGTATTTTTTGATGCAAAGTTGGAACACTAACCACTGGTCAATGGTGAATCATCCTTCCATAAATCTGGCTTCCTCTTCTACAAGTATGCTTTCTTGTTCCAGCCATCCTGGAGTTTCCATTCTAGGTGTCTTGATAGAATTTGCTGATTGGGTTGAGGAGGCTGATCAGTCTGTAATTGGTGGGATCACCCATTTCCCTTTTTTATAGATAAGGATCATGATTGCAAGCCCTCAATCCTTGGGTACTCCGTGATGTTGCTACAGGTAAAGAGTGAGGCTGACAGGAGATAAATATTGTTGTTTTAAGCTGCCTAGAGTTGTATTTTAAGATGAGTGGACACACAAGTGTTTAAAATGAATGAAATAAAAAATATATCAGCCGTGTAGCTTTTCATGCAGGAAAGAATAAAATTGTACCTATTTAAACACAACTTTATGGCCACAAAATGGGCTTGGTGAAATATCTTAATAAATTTTATTATTAAGTCTTTTTTTCCCCCAGCATTGGCTCAAAAAAGGCCAGCCTGAAATAAAGGTCAGGAGGATGCCTCTCATTTCACGTACAGAAACTGTCCATAACAGTGTTTCTCAACTTTGGCAACTTTAGGAATTGAAGTCCACACAGCTTAAAGTTGCCAAGGTTGAGAAACATTTGGGTGGACACACAAATGTTGAAGATAAAATTTTATTTTAAATCGTACTTCTGCAATCCAATCCAATTTTGAATAATAAAAGGAAAGGGTAAGTAGGACCATATTCAGAAAACACGCTTTCTTGGTCAATTAAAGATCTCTAAATTGCCTTTATGCAAAGATTTGGCTGCCCTTTGTTTTTTAAGCTTATTGCAACTGTTCAAACCCAGGTCTTTGTGTTTGTTTATGGTTCAGTGTATTCTACATACCCAGAAAATGGCTCGATATAGCCAGTGAGTAAAACATGTGTTGAAAATAGCTGACTGTATATTCAGACATCTTCCCATTGCTTGGCAACTGCCTTACTCTGTCAAATGATAGGGATATTTCTTGACAAATTGCATTTTTGAACCTATGACAAGAATAAATGTATTTGTTTTCCTTATCGTGTTTTCTAACTAAAATAAATAAAACAGCAAGAAGCTCATTTGTTTGGAAAGAAGCCTTTCTCTGATCCTTCATTTGATAAAAGCCTTGCTTTATACCTTGTGATAATTAATGCTCATTTCTTCTCTAAAGAAGATGTAATGTACATATGATATCGTACTTAGTTTCTTCTCTGAAAGAAAAATATGTGTTGTGCTAGACATCCTGTCTTCTGATGTGTCTAACCTTAAAAGAAACATTTTAGCTCATTGGTCATGCAAGGGCTGGCTGAAAGGACATGAAGTATGCAACCCTTTTTCTTATATTGTCTCCTGCCATTAAAACAGAGCTTGCCAAGATCAAATCCTTTCTACCTTGGCAGTATTTGATGTATAGGTGCAGGAACTATACTAGCCCTATAAAAAGAGTATGAAATTATAAACATTTATCAAGCATGCCATTTTTTTAAATTTAAAGAATTTGACCAATCCTATCCATGTTTACTAAGGATGTTACAATAGCTTACTCTTAAATAAGACTAGATAAGATTCTATTTATGTATTATGATCCCTAATATTGAATGACAAAGATGTTGATTCCATTGGTTCAGGGCAAGGATAAGCAACCTTTTCCATCTGATAGAGGTATTTGGAAAGTTGACACACAAAAAGAGTGCTGCAATTGAACATAGCTACCCATTCAAAGAACAAACACATTTAAAAAAAAAACCATAAGAGGGTTGAGATGGTTCTCCTAAAAGCTCCTCTAATGTATCCCAGAATCAGTCCCCTGCTTCCTTTTGTCTTTTGATTTTCAAGCAAATAACTGTTTCAAACAAATCTCTAAATTGTGAGTATCTTCATTTATATTTTGTTATGAATGCCTACTGGCCCCATTTAATGTCTAGAGTTATTTATATAAGTAAACATGATGACAGAGGGAAGTGCATTATGTGTTGGTTTACTTCAAAGGCCTCCTTGTTGGTAGGAAGAAAGCAACAATATGTTGGCTTGCAAGGTATTCTCCAAAGTAGAGAACTTAGTTTGCACTGGATCTAAGCATACTTGGAGTAAAACTAGGTTTTGTTGTCCTTGTAGTATACTGAACAAAGTCCATCACAATTGATGGACACCTTCTTTACTATTAGCAGAGCATGTTACAAGTGGCAAGGGTATTATTAAAGCTACTCATTAAAGGTCGTTAGGTGACCAAAGTCATAAGCAACACAGATCAGCATCTATGGACCCACATGGTGATGGTCATGGCAAATGGAAGGTTGTGACTTGGAAGGAAGGGAATAGGTAGCAAAAACAGGAATTAACAATGAAATGAAAGAAAAAAATAGATATGTTGTATATTTGAGAATCCAAGAGAAAGGAGAAAAACATAATAGACATGAATGGAGATGTTGATCCTGAGCAGAGGAGGTGATGAATACATGCAAGGAAATGAAGATGTAGGTTTAATTATGAATGAAGGAGTTGATATGAATGTTGGAAAGCATGAATTGGTGCATTCTAGATTGTTGTGACAATGTACAAAATAGGAATTCAAAGGATGTTGACAGTTGCATGCTACATCCTAATAAATAGTAATAGTAGAAGGGTTATGAGTGAATATGGAGGAAATTGTGCAACAGTCAATATGGATGTGATATCAGTGTTGGGAAGCTGACTGTTAGGAGACATGAACAATTGTTTTTTATGAATATTAAGAAAATTTGTAAAAGATACAAGGATGAAGATGAGAGGTTCTGCATATGGAAAGTAACACTTTCTAATATGCTCAGCAGAGTATCTGTTTTTTTGGGGGGAGTGAACATAGAATAAAACAAATAAATGAAATAATCTAGTTTGAAGGTAGAACAACTGCAAGGAGAGAAAATATGTCTGTGTGGGAAAGTATTAAAAGATAGATTAAACTCTCAATGACACAGGAATGAAAAATGTAAAAAAAAAAGTATTTGGAAACTGCTTGGGAGAGACTGAAAAGATGTTATAGAGTGCCAGAGGTGTATGTAGTGTTAAACTAATGGGAAGCATGACAAATGGTACTAGATGGAACAATAAAGTGAAAAAAAGGTTGTAGATTAGAAAAAATGCATTAAAATGCTGCAGAAAATCAGACTTGAGAGAAAAATAATGAATGAGAGAGAAACAGAATAGTTGCAATGAGCAAGGAACAGTTAAGAGTAATAGAGGAAAATTGCAGAACAATTTAGAGGGAAATAAACAATTTGGAGATGGGTAAAGAACTAAAAGAGAAGCCTCCAGCAAAGTGAATGGAATTAAAAATAAAATTATCTTTGAGGTGAAATCGAATGGAAGGAATGTTAGGAAGAATTTAAATATTTCTGTGGAAGTGATATAATAAGTCAAACAGCAGAAGGGAAATTAATGCTATAAATGGTAGGTTCCAAGAAAAAAAATAATGATGAAAAGGAAGTCATAACTTAGATGAGAATATTGAAAAACGGTAACACTGCAAGTGTAGATGGCGCAACTGGGAAAATATAATAGGAATGTAGTTGGCTTTTGAATTAGCTGTGGGATCTGGTGAAAGTGTATGTGAAAACTAGATCTATTCTTGTGCCTAATGATTGGAAGACTGCTGTCATCATTTCTCTTTATAAAGGGAAAGTTAAGCAACAGTGAAATGCGGAAATTTTAGCAGGGTGAGTTAAGTGTGCTGGGAAGATCTGATCGAAACGATAGAAAGAGGAAGTGCAGTGTGGCTTTATGCCAGGCAGAATGTGCGCAGACTAACGTTTTGCTCTTCAAAAGGTCATTGAGAAATGTGGCAAAGTTTATAGTACCTTTGTTGATTTAGAGAAAATCTGTAATAAGGAGAGTACAGTACGCTTGGATTATGGGATGCTTTGTTTGACTAGAGCACTGAAGAATGGTAACTGAATGTAGTTAGAGTGAGATACATGATGAAAGTAAGGCATGCATGAGAGTTATAACCTTTCCTGAGTTGGCTATCATATGTATGGACCATTATATAAGGAATAGGTGTGTTGTATCTTGGTGTGTGTGTGTGTGTGGTGTGTGTGTGAATGTGTTAAATGTGTTAAATGTGTAGAACAATGGGAACGTGGATGAAAAAAAATTAAGACATACTGTACAATGGCTTTTCTGCATTGGCCTGTGACATGCAGAGTTTTGAATGGATTATTGGCTTCTTTGACCAGGCTGTGGGTTATCATATTTTTCTTCTTCTCACATATCCTTTAATTAATATAGCAATAGCTGGCATAATTCCCAAGACCAAAATACTAAAGACTGGAGGAAGTCTTATGTAGCAGACTTTGCCCTCCAAATATTTGGCAACTGAAGAAGAGAATGATGCTATCTTAACTGAACATCTATTTTGGTCATTGTGTTGCTGTAAATAAGTGTCTTTAATGAATCAGAATTTTACTGATTATTGGAATCTGAAAACATTGAATAGCAAGCTAAAAACCCACAATCCATATAGATTTCATATTGCATATGATTGTTTAGCATCATACTGATTTCAAAATGCTGTATTTTCCAGAACACCGTGATCATTGAGAAATGTGATATGGGATTTCCCAGCTTTGGGGATTAGTGGGTATATTGGATCTTTGGAAACCATATTATGGGCACTGCCACAATATAATTGACAAAGTGGATGTAACCAGTTACAAAACACTCCTATAAAAGAAGGCGGACAAAGCACTGGGATGCAGTGGCCCATTCTTCAACAGGTAGCTGGATAGGAAAGTGTCACAGATACATATTTACTACTGAAGATTGTGTTTAGGACCCAAGATGTAGTTGCATATGTCTGTGGGTAAGGCTTACTTTTCTCTTGGTTATCTTCAGCAAGGGAGTATAAAGACCTAGCAATGGTTTCTATGTTATTCTTTATATACCCACCAACCTCTGAATGAACAGCTGCACTATGATATATCTCACTTCTGCCCATACACTGTAAAAGATGTCATTAAAACTTGGAAGCACCACCTTTTATGTATCCTGGAAAGGAAAATTGTTGTGCAGAGGGATGAAGAAAGAACTATAATGTCCAAGTAGATGGCAGTTCTCTCTGAACCTAACCTCAACCTCATATTCCCAAAGTAGAATGACAGAAGTTGTTATGCAGCTCCATTTTTCCATCACGGCATTGAGCACGGCATTGTATGACCTTTGTATGTTATGAGGACATGAGGAAAGAGTAACTCTGAACCATCAATAAAGGATCCCTCTTCATTTTATAATTGAAGATGAGTAGATCTCTAGGTGGGCTTGCCCTGAGATAATGCCTATGATCTGACAAAGGGACAATTGATAGTAAAGATCATCCTGTTCTATTCCACATAGAAAATAGAACCTCAGCTAAGCGCTCATGTTGAAATCTGACTTCTCAAAAAAGGTGCACAAAAAACTTCTGTATTAAGTTTAGTTTGCCATCTTTTAGTAGTGGACCGGGGGGGAAACAGCCCCTTTTTCTGGGAGAAGGAATGATGTTCCCATGAATCTTTTGCACCTGCAGATAGGTCATTTTCTCCTCTCAATACAGAGCAAGACCAAAGGAGAGGACCTTTCTTTTCTCCTTTCATGTAGTGTGAAAAGGAAGGCCTTCATTTCCCTAAAGCAGTGGTCTGCAACCTTAAACACTCAGAGAGCCATTTGAACCTGTTTTCCACAGAAAAGAAAACACCGGGAGCCACAAAACTCTTCCAGTGCCTGACTATTTCCTGAGCGGCCACAAAACTGGCATATATAGTTGAATTAATGATTCTGTTGTCTTCTGAAACGTTTCTTTTCTTGGATTTATCGATGGTTGGCCTACCGGGAGTCGAAAAGCTTAATAAATTGCACGTCAGTGTGTGTCGCACATTGGCAGTTGTGACGCATACTTTGAGCGACTGGGAGCCGCAGCAGAGGGATGAAAGAGCCACATTTGCCGATCCCTGCCCTAAAGCATCATTCCAGGACATTGTCCATTCTGCCAGAAGGTGGAGGGAGTGGACAAACTGAGTCCAAAGAGTCATCACCATATTACTCTACATTTGATGACTGTGGACTTCTAAGAGCGGTATGTAAAACTGAAGAGAACTCTGTAAAAGTGATGCATGTTATTGCAGCTCAATGAAAAAGATCAATGAACCGGGGAGTGGACAAGTTCCTTGGATCCTCATAAGGAGAGGATGAGAAATAGCCCACATGATCTCCGGTCATCTGCTCCTCATGAGGAAATTGCAGGACAGTGGTTTTCCATAGGTTTGAATGCCAGGAAACTACAGGATTAACCACCTTGCATCTCCAGCAGACACTTTTAAAGAACACTAAGTTCACAACGTCACTTTCTAATCACCTTTTGAAACTGTTTTGAAATTGGCTACTTCTAAGCTATTAGACAGCTTGAAGTTTGAAAACACCAGGTTGCTTTTAATCCTTAGTTGGGGGGGGGGACCATTTGAACCATAAGCTTAAGAATTTAAAGAATCTGAAGCAAACAGCAAAACTGTAAATAAGATTTTGATTGTAGAAAGCTGTAAATGTACTAACCGTACAAAGAAAATTGGAAAACTGAAAGTTTTATAATAAGAGTTGGTAATTGATTATAAAGTACAATGGGCTTCTCATGGGAAATGTATCCGGATATGACATAAACAAGCAATTTCATGATTACAAGAACTGGACATTAGAGGGACAAAACATTGTAGGTGGAGGAAAGTTATACAGACCTGCAAGATAATGCAAAATGCTATGACAGAAAAAATACTGGAGACTTTTGAAGAATGGAATCAGAAAATAGTAGCCACAATATCAACAATGGCAGTAATCATGTCTGCTTCTATGGCTAGATTATGACCGAAAGATGTTATTGAAGAAACAATGAATGTAAAACTAATTTTATCTGTTATGATAGAGATGACAGTGAAAGTGGATTTGCAACTGTCAAGCCAAATAAATGGCTTAGAAAAATATTCTTCACTGGCTCTAGAAACAAAATAGGCTGAGGTTTCCCTTAAATACAACTGGCAAATCAAGAGAATGACCTGGATAGTCTTTTTCCCTTTCCCTTTCCCAAAAGAGCTTGCTAACATCTTGAAGAACTTTGTGTGATGGGACAAAAGAGAAACGAAGACATATCAAATCCAATGCCAATATTTGTATAAAATAAAGATTAATACTGCTAGAAGGAAAAAGCATAAAGTTGGTGTATTTGATCAAAGTTAAACAAGGTATATTGTTACTTCCAACAACACCAGGACCGAAAAGATGTTTTATATATTTGTTTATAGATAAAAGATGGAACATGGGATGAAGAGATAAATGCTGGTAACTTCAGAAAAAGAGTTACTAGAACCGTGGTGGCACAGTGCTTGGAATGCAATATTGCAGGCTAACTCTGCCCACAGCCTGGAGCTCAATCCTGATGGGGCTCAAGCTTTCCATGCTTCCAAAGTTGGTAAAATGAGGAGCCAGTTGGGGGCAATATGCTGACTCTGTGAACCACTTAGAGAGGGCTGTAAAGCACTGTAAAGGGATATATAAGCTTAAGTGCTATTGCTATTGCTACTACGTTGTTTATATACTTTTCTTTCTTATATTATTTCTTTTTGCACGTTTTACTCCTATTTTCTCTAAGTTCAGTTTGCATTAAATTTTGCTATTATAATCAAAATTCTTGATGAAATTGGAGTGTTACCTTTGATAGCTGCATTCAAAAGCATGCAGATTTAACCCTCATCAGTTCTATATTTCCTGCAGATGCGTAATCCTTCCTATTTTCCCTCCTCTTCACTGTGAATGCCTTGCACAGACCCCTCCTTCTCCATTCCTTGTAAAGCCATAGCATCCTGCCCTAGAATACTTACAGTATCCTCTGCGCCATGAATGACTCTATCCAGGAGGAGCTGGTTGAGAAAACTGGTCCTCTCCTCTTCGTCTGGTGATTCATCCCATTTCCCCCACATTTCAGTGCCTTTCTTGTGCTTTCCCAGAGCTAAAGTGCCTGCGTTAAATCTCAACATTGTGACCTGGCTTCTACAAAACCAGAGTCTGAAAGGCAACAGCCTATGGCTCAATAATGGCACAATTACCCACTGTATTAATTGTGAGGCAGGCAGAGTTCTGGGCATACAAAGCAGTGTGTTGTTGGAGTATGGTTTTAGTGGCTTAGAAGCAGTACCAGGCATGCTCAGTTGGCTCTCAGACTGTATTGTCTTTTGGCATTAGCTTAGCTTAACATGGGGCAGCTGTTGCTCTGGCAACAGTTGACATATAATACAAACATCCAGCTCTAGTTTTACCAGTTCAAAACAGGTAAGGCGAGAGTTATTTATCTTGCACATTTCTGAACCCCCCTCAAAGAGGGACTGTACAATAAAGTGTTAAAACATAAAACAGTGTGTATAAAAAAATTAAAATTTTAAGAGGAGGCAAGGGATTAAAATTACCGTATTTTTGGAGTATAAGACGCACCTTTTTCCTCCCTAAAAGTGGCTGAAAATTTGGTGCGTCTTATACTCTGAATGTAGCTTTTTCGGAGCTTTTTTCCCAGCCCTAACTAGGTGCTAACGATCTTCCCAGCTCTTACGTTGCAGGCTTTTTCATTGTTACTTTCTCCGAAGAATGTTTTTCTAGCCCTAAGTCTTTCCAGAATTTTTTTTCATTGCTTTACTTGCTCCGAATAAGTTTTTTTCTAGCCCTAACCGGGTGCTAACGATCTTCCCAGCTCTTACCGGCTTGCAGACTCTTTCATTGTTACTCTCTCAGAAGAAGGTTTTTTTAAGTCCTAACCAGGGGATAAAATAATGTGCTGAAGCTGACCAGACTAAGGATGGTAGCCAGATGAATACCTGGTAGGCAGATTGTTTTCCCCTATTTTCCTCCCCAAAAACTAAGGTGCGTCTTATACTCCGAAAAATACGGTAGTTAAAAGGCGAAGGGAGGATTTTCAGGGGATCTATTCAGAGATGCAATGTGGACTGTTGGCATAGATCCAACCAAGTTTGAGCTTCTGGTAAGAGTTAGTTTAGCAGGCAGGGAGATTTTATTTATCATCTCCTAAGAGTTGAATCCAATGCACTCAGGGTGACTATTGAGTAGCTGTAAAGCATTTTGATGTTGGTCACTCTGAAGTCGTGACTCTCCAGTGAAGTCACATAGCACATCTTTTTTGCCTTCTTTTCTTCCTGGCTAGGGAAAACCCAAGGGAAAAGCTCCTGCACGCATCCAAACGGTGAATTGACTTTTTCTCCACTTTTGTTCAGCCACTTAAAATATTTTTTTTTATTAAGGATTTGGATGAAGAGATGAGGGGAATGAAGAGTATCAAATCTGCAGATGATGCAAAACCGATGGAATAGCTAATATTTTAGAAAAATACCCAAAGGTTACAGAGCTTAGAGCAATAGCCTCTAAATAACAATGTAATTCAACAGTGACCAATGGCAATTCTTCGTTTAGCAAACATATAGGCTAGAAATACGTGTTTGGGAATAGAACACACGAAGAATTACTGGAGTGCTAGTGGAAGCTAAATATGAGTACGTAATGAAATGGGGCTGCAGAGGAAAAAACCCGGCAAAATGCCTTTTTAGGCTGCACTGTTGTTGATAGTTTCAAAATCACAGGAAACAAGACTTCCATTTATTCTGAGTAGATTTGGAACAACTTTATCTAGAAATACTGAGTTAGCTAACTCCTCTCAGGGCTGTAGCACCACACATCTCAAAGGCAATAAAGTGGACAAGGCTCCAGATATCTCCAGTCACAGCTAGGAGGAGGCCAAAAAAAAAAGTTATTCTAATAAAACAAAGATGTTCTGTTTCTCAGTTTCACTTGTCTATTTGTTTGGAACCAGGTTACTCTGAAGCAGGGTTGTCGAACTCTCATCGTCACGGTGGCGTCACATGACATATTGGGACTTTTTCCCCATTCATTAAACTGGGCGTGGTCGTGGCGAGCGCATGACACAGCCATCCCATGAGCCGAGAGTTTGACAGCCCTGCTCTAAAGGGATGAGTGTAATTAATGCCAAATAAATATGGATGACTCCCGCCTACTCTGGGGCATGTTTCAAATGTTCCCCATCCAGCATCCCTTCTGTGGAATTGAGTTGTAGCCCTTGTGATACTTGTCTGCCAATGTGAATGGATCCCTCATCGGGGCTTCTCCCTGCATTCTCATACCGCCCTTCATAGTTGTAACATTAGCATGTGTTTATTTTTAACAAGGGCCTTCCAGGAGTCCTCTCTAGAATACTCCTGGGGAGGCTGACACAGAAGATAAAACATTTGGACAGGACCAAGGTCCTTAAACTTCCCTTTCAATTTAGGGTATTGGTGTTTGCATATTGCCATTTATTTCATACAACGTTCTCCAATTAAAAAGAATTATTGGCATTATTGGCTGAAAAGACATGCTTGCATATTTTCTTATGTGCATACAAGTGCTCTCAATGGGCCTACTTTAGAGATCCCTTGCCTGTCTTATGCAAAATGATTCTCTGGATGAAGAAACTTTGGACCTGGAAGAGAACTTTCTTTTGTCCTCTGTATTAAGATGAAGCAAGAAAAGTGACAATAGCAATCGAGTAGGAGTAAATCGGTCTCTCTCTGTGTGTGTGTGTGTGTGTGTGTGCGTATATGTGTGTGTGTGTGATATAGGAGGAGAGCCTGTGGCTTAGAGGTTAAAGCTACTACCTTACAGGCAGGCTGCCCAGGTTCAAATCCCAGTAAGGGTATGGCTAGCTGACGAGAGCTAAATAGCTTGAAATAGTTCTATACTATTCCCTTCATTTTCATTATCAGCAAAAAAAGTGTTTTATATATATATATAAAGTCCAAAGTCTGACTTTGCTTTTAAATACCATGCCTGAATTCTTCTCTGCATCCGACAAAGAGCTAGTGGCATTTGTAGCTAACTATGTTAAAAGCTTTCTCTGTGCAAAGAACAGCCCTAGCCCCTTGCCATGCCCAAGTGAACAGGAATTAGTAACTAAAGCTCAGAAGCTGAAACCTACCATCAGGGACCAAGGGCTCATTGTATGCCTCCGAAATGACGTCTCCCACTCGCCCTGACACAAACCTTTCCATCTTTTCTCAGCCTCTCCAGCTGCAGCTCATACACAGAGCTCCTCTCTTCAAAGGTGAAGTCATCACTCTCGTAAAAAAAGCTGCTCTCTGCCTGGGAGGACGCCATGGCTTGCTGTGCTCCTGTTGCAGTTGCTAGGCAATGGCTTAACCAAAAAAAAAAAAAAAAAAGACCCCAAGGAGCTGGAGATTGCTTGCCCCATCCCCCATACCAACACAGCACGGCCTGAAGCAGCCAGCAATGTGGGAATGGCACAGCACGGTTCGCCAGGTTGCACAGGTAAGTTAATGAGTTCAAATTCATTCCCCCATCTCCCTGTGCCTGGGAAACAGGAGGTGACAGTCTTTTCACAAAGCCTAGATTAATAGCAGTCCTCCAAGAAGAGACGAGACAAGCCTGCAAAGGAATGCAAATGGCATCTAAATCACTCTTTCCCAGCCTGGTGCCTTTTGGATATACTGGATTTCAATTTTCCAAATTTTATGCTGGCGTTATCCCTGGCTGTGCTGGATAGGATGAACGGAGTTGAGGGCCAGCATCTCTAGAGGGCACCAGATCAAATAAAGGCGCTCTAAATCAAGTGCCCAGCATGACCACTGTGAAGAATAGTGGGAGATGAAGTCCTCCCACCTAGAAACTGCTGTAAATGAACATTTAGATTAGAACTTCTTATAAGGCTGTGTGTGCAAGAATAACTCTTGAGGAATGACTTCACCTTAAGACATTGGGTTCTCTAGGCCAGGGTTTCCCACCCAAACTTGGCAGTTTTAAGACGTGTGGACTTCAAGCTCCCAGAATTTCCCAGCCAGCCATGCTTGGCTGGGGAATTCTGGAAATTGAATCTTAAAACTATCAATATTGGGAATCCCTGCTCTAGACTGCATTACTACCTGGGGTACGATACCTGGGGTACGATGAGCTGAAGTGGTGCAGTGGTTAAAAGCAGCACTGCAAGTTCAGCTGACTGCTAGTTCAGCAGGTCAGCGGTTCAAATCTCACCGGCTCAAGGTTGACTCAGCCTTCCATCCTTCCGAGGTCGGTAAAATGAGGACCCAGATTGTTGGGGGCAATATGCTGAACTCTGTAAACCGCTTAGAGAGGGCTGTAAAGCACTATGAAGCGGTATATAAAGCACTATGAAGTGCTATTGCTATTGCTCTTGAATTTCAACGTTCTCTCTCCTTTTGAGTTCCTATTCTCCACCTCTCACCAAGAAATAACTTCAAAAGAATTGTTGGTTTGTGAAGCCGTATTTATTCCCGTATGTGTTTTAATGGATTCTTTTATGAAGAGATCTGTAATATAAAATGCCAATCAAGAGCTTCTTTCCTTGAGCGAGTGACATATAGTACCTTCATAAATTACATAATGAAATGACACAAATTAACCAAAATGCTTACGGGAATAATCAGAGTCCTAATACAATGGCTATTTTGTGGTTTTCTTGTGCTTCAATAGCTACTTAGATTCCCTTCTTTTTTTCTTTTCATCTATTTCCCACCCTTTACACTCCACTATAATTGCACTCCTTCTAAATCATAGATGTTCTACGCAATGCCGGATCCCAAAAACATTATCCCATTCTCCTTAACAATACTGAGGACTTTGCTATGCTCTATTACATGCTTTCTTCTATGCCTTGAATTTCTGTGACACTCATCTGTTTCCTTTTTTTTTAGCTAATCAAGACTTTTTCTTCCCTTACTTTCTACCCTTCCCACGTTCCTGTACTCTGCTATCATCTTTCTAAGTATGAGTAAAGTGTGCTATGTAAAGCACAGTTTGCTTTGTCACTCTTACATTAATCATCCCCAAATTTTCCTCTTCGAATTTTCTATTCCACGTCTTCAAGTAGGTCTCTTGAATTCCCAACTGGACATAAGTTGTAGGTGCTTCAGCACTGGAGGTTTAAAAAAAAAAAAGACAGGACAGCCATTTATCTGAAACGGTATAGGGTCTCCTGCTTGAGCAAGGGGTTGGACTAGAAGATCTCCAAGGTCCCTTCCAGCTCTATTCTGATTGATTGATTGACATTTGTTCCTGATGTTGATTATACTTATTTGATGCCAACAATATTAGGCACTCTAGAAATGTCCAAACTTTTGCTTGGCTCCTCCTCTATCTCCTTTGCTTTTCATATTTAATCTATTCACAACAATGGGAAAAACAGCACCTTTTATGTTTGCTGTGAAGACAATTCTAATTATCTGCATTGGTCACAGAAGGTGGCAGGACCTATGCAACCTTGGCTGTCATAAAAAAGCGAAGCTGGATCAGACTCGGCTGGCATTTGGATGGATGACTACCAGAAAATTTGAGGTAGGTAAGCTAGACTGCAAAGAAGTTAGCTTCGATTACCACCAACAGGTAGAAGAAAATGAACAGTGTTATCCAACATTTTTTTCCCTGTGAATATTTTTAAACACTGGAGGAGTCCAGGATGCTGCCCCAATGTTCATTTTCAGCCAACACAACAAGAACAAATTTATCCCACATCTCTTGGCTGAATCTCTCAGAAAATAGACAACTCCTGAATTAGCTTACCCATTTGCTGCACTGAGTCCCAAAGCTGTTAATGCTCACCCTTCATTTTAGGTATTTTTTTTTAAAAAAACCAAATAGATCTGTAAAACCCAAAGTTTTGCAGAAAATATAAACACTGGCATGATTGCATAGAGCAATGTTTAGATTCTTTAGCCTTTCTACACCTTGGTACCAAAATAAATGCTGTTACAAAGCAGCATATCCTTTCAAATGTTCCCAGTTAAACTGCAGAATAAATAATTTAACATCTTCCCCCATATTTGTCTTTCCCCCATTTTTAACATCTTAGTCTACAAGATCCCTGCTGCATCCTTACACCCAGGCTAAACAGGTTCATCAGCACCGTTTGGATTTAGTAACTTTTGTCTGAACAAACCAACAGAAAGCAAACAGCATCCAAGCTTTCTATCCCTTGGCAGAGCTTCTTCAAAGGCCTGAGAATTTATATAAGCACCAAAGGTTGACATGATACTGCTGTTTCAGGTAGAGCTGCAAGGCAGTTCAGAAGCTGGATTCTGGTACTATTATCCTCCTGCCCAAGGATGCTGTATGATACCTTGCCCGCTGGAAGGTGCCACAGGAAATGCCCTCTAAAGTGAGTGGTGGCATGGAGCCTTGCATGGTCCCATTGTTTGCCTTGCAGAGAGTAGTTGACCTGCTCAGTAACCAGTCATTCCTTCCCTTGCTGTTGCAGGTGCTCTGAGCGCGCTTAATGTCCACCTCAGAACGGGAGATCCGTCCATTGGACAGCCCCTCTGTGGATCTGGGGTTCAGGGTGTTGTTTGTCCTGCTGCCAGGGAAAATATTTAGTGTTCCATTGGAGAAGGATGCCTGAGAGGAGGCCGTAGAAGACGACATAACAGCATGTCTGGGAGACTCACTGTGTCGCTTGGGGTCCTTGCGCAAAAACCCAACTCTGAAGACTGCCAACTTCCCCTCTGATTGTTTCTCATTCTCTGGCTCCTTCTCCCTAAGCCAGGGCCCAGTCTTTTGTTCTGCATCTCCCCGGTTGGAAGAGGTCACGTTTGAACCAATGCGCAGGGTCCCATTGACATTAGCTTTGGTCTTAGGTTCTTCGTCTTTTACTGGAGGTACCGTGCTGAGAGATAGCACCAGTTTTTTGGGTGTCCGTGGCTGCTCACCTGTTTCTTCCTTTGGCTTCACTACCCGTTTCAGAGTGTTTAAATTTTCCATGGCAGTGGTTGTTTTGCCACTGGTCTCAGTTGGACCCGTGCTTGTCAGAGCAGGATTAGCTTTGATGACCAGAAGCTCACTGTCTTCCCCTTCCTTAGTTATGAGAGGGACAATGGACTCCTTTGTGAACCAAGGTCTGCGGCCAGACTCTAGATAGTCTACAAGCTCCCTGGAGGGCTCTGCTGGCCAATCTTTGGAGGTGAAGGACCACCGCAAGGGTAAGGTCTTGGGGATGCCCAGCTTGGCCTTATTAGAAGAAGCTTTCAGGCTGACACTTCTGCCTTGCACGCCCCGAACCAAGGGACGAGACTCAAATCCCCCTAGAAAAAAACATAGACAGTAATGGCAGCAATTCTCAGGAGTTCTGTGGAAATAAAATATAGTCTTTTGAAAGCCGAATTCAAACTAATTTTAACAAAACATGAACAACAATCTGGGCAAGACATCTATTTCTGAAGCTAAGAAAGCTTTATGAACCCCACCCCCCACCCACATGTTCTACAATTCAGATTTTAGTCCAAGTCAGAAAATCCCCCCTTCTTCTCAAATCCATTTCTTCCATTTTTAGTCATTTTTTTTCAACTACTCATATGCTATTTTCCCAGCATATAGTATAGTGGCAAAGGGCACATAGCCCATCTGCTTGCTGCTAATGCCAAAGGCCAAGTATAAAGCAATAACAAAAAGAGATGGACTGATGGAAAGAATTAGAATTTTCTGATTTGGGGATAAATTATTTATTTTCATCCACACTGTGATTCCACAGTGACTCCAGAAGGCAATGGAGAACTTCCCCATCACTCAAAAGCATATTATTAGGGTGGTCTCATGAGTGTCCCTGGACATTATTATTTATTTTAAATTGACTGCTCCCATAGACCAAAAGTCTAATGTGTCTGAGAATTATTTGTGTCCGTAATGGGGGCTAGTGAACGGTGCACTAAAAAGAAAACATTAGAAAGTCTAGTTTCTGTAACTAGAACTGTATTGCTTTCTGGGGCAGGATGATACCCACACTTCTAGACTTAAGGAAAGGAAGCAGCCCAAAGATCTGGAAACATAAAGAGGAGAACGTTGCCCAATAATAGGTGAGCTTTGTTCATGGATGGCTTTCATGTGGAAAGTAAGTGTAATAAGGGAGACAGGATACCTTTCTCCTGGCTGGTGCTGGCACTGATGAGCGTAGGTGAGTGAGATGATTTTGGCAGAGATGGACAGGCTGTTGAGCTCCAGGACACCAGGCTCTCTCGTTTGCTGCTTCGACTGAGCCGTGTCAGCCAATGCTCTGAAATGGAAGAGCTGGTAGATCCTACAAGAAAAATAGATGCAAGTGTTGTGCAGAGAATCTTTTCCTCTGCATTGAGTGCTAAACTGAAAGGGATGGGGAAGAAATAATTCCATTTGGCTATGTGTGCGTGTACATAAATATAGATATACATGTGTGTGTGTGTATCATTACACACACACACACACAGAGAGAGAGAGAGAGAGAGAGAGAGAGAGAGAGAGAGAGAGAGAGAGAGAGAGAGAGAGAGAGAGAGAGAGAGAGAGAGAGAGAGAGAGAGAGAGAGAGAGAGAGAGAGAGAGAGAGAGAGAGAGAGAGAGAGAGAGAGAGAGAGTCTTATTTTCTTTTGGGCCCCAAAATAAGCACTAGGGGGTGTCTTAATTTTTTTTCCTGTATGGGAGGCCCACTTCTGCTTGCTCATGGCGGGGCAGGAAGTGGTGCACCAGCACTGCCACCACAAGGCAAGGCAGGGGGGTAGAACTGTTCTAAGCGCTCCACACCAGCTTACCTCAGGCACCATGTAGCCAGACCACCCACACCCCGACAGCTGCCTCGACTTGTTGCGGCGGCTTCAGCAGCCCAATCCAGCAGGATCCCACTTGACCGTTGGCCCACTTCTGCTTGCTTGTGGCTGCAATGGAGCAGGAGGCGGAGTGACATGCTGGTGCCATGATCACGAGGCGAGGTAGGGGGTTGAGCGGCTTACCTCAGGGCCATCCACACCTCAACACCTGCCTCGTCTCGTGGCTGCAGCACTAATGCACTGCTCGGCCTCCTGCTCCATTGCAACCATGAGCAAGCAGAAGGGGGCCAGCAGTCATGTGGGCTCTTGCTGCACATGGCTGCTGGTACTTCTGTCACGAGGTAGGTGTCAGGGCGTGGATGACTTGGCTGCAGGGGCCCTGAAGTAAGCTGGTGCGGGGCGCATGGGACAGCTCCAACAGTACCACGCCTCACCTCGTGGCCCTGCGAGCAACCAGATGGAATGGGCGGGCGGCTGGCTGCGCAGGCTCTTAAGTAGGTCTTATTTTGGGGGGTAGGGTTTATATTAGGCACACACGTAAAATACATGCTAGGTCTTATTTTAGGATAGGTCTTATTTTCGGGGAAACAGTGTGTGTGTGTGTATACACACATACACACCGAATGTGTGTGTGTGTGTGTGTGTGTGTGTGTGTGTGTGTGTGTGTATATACATATACATATACATATACATATACATATACATATACACACATACACACACACATATTAAGGATTGTTCTAAAAATGCAAGTTCCAGGCATATTTACAGATAAAGAAGCGATAGCCATCACGATCTCTGGAACATTTAAAATTTTATTTAAAACTACTATATATATATACACATATATATGCATAAATACACACACAGAGAGAGAGACACAGAGTGTGTGTGTGTGTGTGTGTGTGTGTGTGTGTGTGTGTGTGTGTGTGTGTGTGTAAATGAAAGACAATCATTTAATATCCTTCTATCCTCCATTCCATGAACAAACATATTGCTATGGGGAGTGAGAATCTTTTTGCTCCAAGTACAAGACATACCTCTGATTGCCTTTAACTTTTTATTAAGAACCACTAGAGTCATGCACGTGAGATGGGCAGCTGCACAAATAAAATTAAAGCAATATGTATGTATGTATGTATGTATGTATGTATGTATGTATGTATGTATGTATGTACACACACACACACACACACACACACACACACACACACACACATATATATCTATAAGACAAGGCAGGAATTAAGGCAGGTATGTCTCAATATCATCAGTAAATGTCATAGAATTTAATCAATGCATAGGAAATAAGGGGTGGGCCAAGAAAGCCTTGCAAACCTCTAACAGAGCTTCCTCCAGGCCAGCTTGGAACTACATTCCGTCTCTGATAGAAAAGGATGTAGGCACCACGTGTGCTGATGTCCTCTTCCATGACTGGTTCCACGGTGCTGTCATCATAGCTGTACCAGCGGCCATCCAAGCTGTTGTAACAATAAGCTAGAGACAGAGGGAGGACCATATTAGCCAACACATTGGAAAGCGAACTGAGCTTCTAAACTTTTCTCTAACTTGGCAGTGCTGAGAAATTCACAATAACCTCACCAGTGTATTAAATGCTTACTCCTCTGCTTGTAGAGAGGGAAGGAAGTCAGGAGGAAACATTGCTAGAAAATAGCAACATTGTTCTGTGAAGGTCAACGTGATTAAAACAAGATTTGGACATTCTCACTCCTACTGATGGGTTACTTGTATTTACAGGTATTGCCAAATGTTTGGTATTTGAGCTGTTTTGGATTTGAAACATTTCCTATAGGGTTCAAAACAGTTTTCTGACATTTGAAACAAACTGTTCTGCATTTGAGACAGGCTGTTTTGATAACCGTGGAAGTGTTTTGAGCTTGAAACAGAGCCGATTCAAGTTAAAAGCACTTCTAAAATGATAGAAACAGCCTGCTTCAAATGGGGAACAGCTGCTTGAAACAGCTGTTTTGAATCCAAACTCAAAAAAGTTTGAAGTGGAATGTTTGCATATCACTACTTATATCTCATATGTTCTTAAGTGTCCTATACAAGAAGTGCTAAGTGCACTATTCAGCAACATTTCTTAAAGCAGTGGTTCCCAACCTTTCTAATGCCGCGACCCCTTAATATAGTTCCTCATGTTGTGGTGGCCCCCAACCATAAAATTATTTTCATTGCTACCTCATAACTGTAATTTTGCTACTGTTATGAATCATAATGTAAATGTCTAATATGCAGTATGTATTTTCATTGTTACAAATTGAACATAATTAAAGCATAATGATTAATCACAAAAACAATACGTAATTATGCCAGATCAGAAATTCTCGGGCCAGTCTTTGCAAGAGCACAAGGAATATCATCTTCCACAACAAGTCTACTTCTGTATTTAAACTTGATAACCAACAAGTGTACAGCAATATTTCTCAATCTCAGCAACTTTTAAGGTGCCTGGACTTCAACTCCCAGAATTCAAAGCAAAGCTGGCCCCTTAGCTGATACCGTCAAAGCTCGGCCGCCAGGCGTCACAAATGCCTCTCACCGAATGGCACCTCTCCTGAACAATCAGAGGGCTCGGGCGAGTTGAGTCGATATGGCCAGGCTTGTGGCAGTGGGGGGGGGGGAGCTGAGGATGCCGGGGCGACCCCTGGGAAATGGTCATTCGACCCCCAAAGGGGTCCCGACCCCCAGGTTGGGAACCACTGTCTTAAAGTAATGTGAAATTAGACAGCTCAGAAATGAAAAACAAGGCTGCTGAGACCTCAAATGTGCCAAATTGTTCCTTGTTCCTCTCCATCCATTCACAGAAGCAGAATATAGCATCACTGTGCAAACTTCCACTATTTTCCTTAAGGCTTCATCTTACAGAATTATTCGTTTCTTCATGCAGACTCCAGAAGTCCCACCCTTCTATGCTTAGGTCAAGTGAGGAGGGGGGACACCTAAGAGATGTGGAGTGAACCCCAATTCATTACCTTTCAGCCGGAGTTGCCAGAGATATCTTACTGAAAACTCACCTGTATAATGTCCCCCATGCAGGCTCCCGTGATGATTGCAGACAGCATACAGATCGTAGAGAAAATTACACTGGCCCTCTTCTGGCAGGGACTGCCTCCAGGGGCCCCACTTGCTGCCACGGCTGCGCTTAGCCACGTGGGGAGCCATATCCAGCCCTCTCAGGGGAAAGTGCACTAGAGTGGAGAGCTTGTGGCGCTGCTCTCCCACCTGCCGGAAGCGTTTCAAGTGAATGATGAGGATATCGGGGAGTGTCCACAGGCTGAGTTTGACCATGCCTTGTTGAAGGACCTGGCAGTGGGGACAGCGCCAGGCATCATCTGGAGCCAGCTGCAAAAGAAGACATGGTACAGCTACACAGGAGCCTGGGATTGAACCCTGGGGATGGATGGCCCAATTGATAGGAGCTGTCTATCCCCACCTCTTCCAGAATCCCATGAGGTATATTGTCACTGAGCAGGGAAGGAGCCAAGCAGATGGACATTCCATTCCTGCTCAGAAACATCTTGCCTTTTGGCAGAGATGGTCCTGTTCTAGTAATCTCCATAATGCCAAGTTGGTCTTATTTATAACCCGCCTTTACCCTCATCCAGGGGTACCTGTTCCTCCTTAGTGTAGAGCTGGAAGCATTCGTTCAGGGTGCAGCTATGCTGCTGTTGATGAAGCTGTTGCTTCAGTCTCACACTTTCTGCATCTTCAACAACTTCTTCCTGGATGTTGCCAAACAAGCTGCAAAAAAATGCAAAGGGACAGGTCAGAAATATTCCAGTCTTTGGCGGTGATTGCACTTTGTTGCGGGCCTTCAGTTTCATTTAAGTTAGACAGATATCAAAGCAAGTCCTGACTTTCCAAAAGTCCAATTAACGTTACACTAACTCTTCAATATTCAAGGGGTTGTTGAAAAAGCATTGTGTGAATTTCACACAGACCTAATCCCAAAAGCACAAGCGGGGAACTGGTTTCTTAGCACAGATGAGTGCTCTTCACGAAGAACAATTTCAACTTGTGTCAAAGAACAGGCTCTTCTGAGATGTTAGAAGTTTCTGAAAACGTTAAATTTGATGAGGCTGCAATACAGGAAGTGAATTCTCATCTCCCGTTCTTTGGAAGGCAGTTCACGTTTTTGTTGCTTCTCAAGTATGCAACCCTCATGCAACCCATTGCGTGGCTGTCATCCAAGGTTTGTAAGCTAAGCAATTTGAAGAACTCCGTAAGAGTCACTAAAGATAATCTATGGAAGGCTCTCTTAGTGGTCTTGTGCCGCTTGCCCAATCCTCAGCCCCAAAGCTGCAGCCAATATTGAGCAGTAAGGCTAGCTCAGCAACACACCGGCATTTCTGACTGACATTTTCTAAAATGTATTGTTTTAGAAGTATTATATTTGAGTTAAATTTCAAAGCAATGTTGCTCATATTTACTATTTCGTTAAAGTAAGATTTTAATCTTAATCCTAGCTCTTTTTTCCCCTTAGCTACTATCACTTCTTGGAGGGCACTTCCACACAATTCCACACAAAGCCATATGTCTCCTCACTTAAAAATGCTGCCAATCCCTGCTCTAAATCAAGTGTCACTCAAACAAGATATAGTGTTACAACTATTCCTGGCTTGTACTATTATAGTGATTCTGATTCAATAAAGGAGCTATTAAAAGAAGGCAGGAATGCTTCCATTTTTTTCATATTTATCCGTTTGATTTTTCAATTTAGAGGGATCCTGAGGGATCATGTTCTTTCTTCCCTCCAGAAAGTCCTTATTAGACCACTCTAAAGATAGCAGATGCCTCTTGGTGAGCTGTTGAGGAATTGCAGTGGCATTTTCTACAGTGGCATTTTCTTCAGTCACCCTGTGTCCTGCTTACAGCCTTCTTCCATAGTTCTGTAGATGCAGGAGGAAATTATTTTCTCAAACAAACAAGAAGAAAGGGGAAGCCCTGATCTCGTCAAAACTACACCACAAAACCAACCTAGAACTAAGGAGAAATTTCCTGACAGTTAAAACAATTAATCAGTGGAACAAGTTGCCTCCAGAAGTTGTGGGTCTTCCAACACTGGAGGCTTTTAAGAAGAGATTGGACAACTATTTTTGTGAAACGATATAGGGTTTCCTGCTTGGGCAGGGGGCTGGACTAGAAGACCTCCAAGGTCCCTTCCAACTCTGTTATTCTGCCATTTTGTGTGAGCATAACTTTTGATAGAGATACCTATAAAAAAATAATAGCAATAGCAATAGCACTTAGACTTATATACCGCTTCATAGTGCTTTACAGCCCACTCTGAGCGGTTTACAGAGTTCAGCATATTGCCCCCAACAATCTGGGTCCTCATTTTACCCACCTCGGAAGGATGGAAGGCTGAGTCAACCTTGAGCCGGTGAGATTTGAACAGATGAACTGCTGAACTAGCAGTAGCCTGCAGTGCTGCATTTAACCACTGCACCAACTCGGCTCTCCACTGGAAGTAATGGAGCCACTAGGACAGTGATGGCGAACCTTTTTTTCCTCGGGTGCCAAAAGTGCATGTGCGCGTGCTATCGCACATGCGCGAGTGCCCACACCCATAATTCAATGCCTGGGGAGGGCGAAAACGGCCTCCCCCGCCCCCCGGAGGCCTTATGGAGGCCGGAAAAGGCCCATTTCCCAACTTATGGTGGGCCCGGTAGGCCCATTTTTCATCCTCCCCAGGCTCCAGAGGCTTCCCTGGAGCCTGGGGAGGGCAAAAACACCCTCCCCCCGTCCCCCGGAGGCTCTCAGGAAGCTGAAAACGCCCTCCCAGAGCATCTGTGCGAGCCAAAAATCAGCTGGCCGGCGCGCATATGCGTGCTGGAGCTGAGCTAGGCAACAGCTCGCGTGCGAGCAGATATGACTCCGTGTGCCACCTGTGGCACGCGTGCCATAGGTTCACCATCACTGCACTAGGAGATGAGGAGAAGCTGAGGTATTTAGCAAGTGTGCTGATTTTTATTCCACATTAGTAGCTTAATAGGTTGGGTGCATGTGGTCACATGCACCCAACCTATTAAGCTACTAATGTGGAATAAAAATGTTAACTATGCTGTTGTTTTTCCTTGTCCTGTTTCATATTATCTTGAAATTAAATAAAAAATGGAGGCAACATAAAAAACCGAGCAAGACATTATACATGCATTAGCATATTAAAAATATGCTGGAGGCGGGGAGGTGAAACTGGAGTAAAATGGGCTTGGTAAAATACTAGGTATACATTTTACATAGCAATTTCCCCCAACCTGGCATCTTCCAGGTAAATGGAATAAACATCTCCCATCTTTCCCCCTCCCTCCCTCCCTCTTTCTTTCCATGCATGCTATGCATGTATCTGAAGTCAGAAAGAATCACGAGCAATTTAAGCTATAATGAAAGTCTTTTTGGAAGCCACGTCTCTGCTTTTATGGATAGTCAGTGAAACCCATGTGCTCTCTTGTCATTTACAAATGGAATTTGCAACACAAACTCACCATTCTTTGGTGGTCAAATCCCATTCGACTACCAGTTTCACATGAACGGGGCCGCCGGGACCTCCAAATTGCAGTGCTCTGTAAGAAAAGAAAGCTGTTAGATGCACGTGGGGGAGGGGGTGATGGTTGTAATACCACCAGTTCTTGAAGAGCAGCCTCGAGCGATGCGATTCAAATAAATGATTCATTAAAGCTTGGAGAATTTCATGAGCCATGGAAAAATTGTGGGTCAGGAAGTACAACCACAGTGGAGGCTGATGGGAAGCCTTAGGTATATACAGGGGTGGGTTCTAACTTACCTCACTGCCAGTTTGCTTCCTCTCGCGCTGCGTGGGTGTACATGCGCAGTGCCGAAAAATAAAAAAAAATTCAAAAAAAAAGCTGAAAACAAGATGGCGACGCATGCGCAGTGCCGGAAACTTGGCTTTTGCGCATGCGCAGAAGAAGAAAAAAACCGGAAAAAATCCCTCCCCAAATTTTTTTTTAAATTTTTATTAAAAAATATGGCGGCGCTCATGGATCGGCACCGACCAAACCGGTTCCATGACATCATCGTGACAACACCAGCGGGTTGCTACCGGTTCAGGCGAACCGATCCGAACCCACCTCTGTGTATATAGGATCTCAGAGATACCCCTCATAAACATATTCCAGGCCTATGGTGACTTCTACGGCTCCCATTAGACTTACAAGTCAGGAAACTGTACAGGTTTTATTTTTCCTCGCTTCATTGTTTACATTTAAAGGTTTTTTTTTTTAACAGAATAAGATAAGTCCTCAACTTATAATACTTTCACTTAGTGACTGTTCGAAGTTATGGCACTGAAAAAAGTGACTTATGACCATTTTTCACACTATTGACCGTTGCAGCATCCCCATAGTCACGTGATTTTCATTCAGATGCTTAACAACTGATTCACATTTACGACGGTTGCAGGGTCCGAGGGTCATGTGATCACCTTTTGTGAACTTCAAGCAAAGTCAGTGGGGAAACCAGATTCACTTAACAACCGTGTTACTAATTTAACAACTAAAGTGCTTCGCTTAACAAATGTGGCAAGAAAAGTCGTAAAAATGGGGACAAACTCACTTAACAAATATTTCACTTAGCAACATAAATTTTGGGCTCAATTGTGTTCGTAACTCGAGGACTACCTGTACAGTCTTCACTTAGTGACCAGTCACTTAGTGACTGTTCAAAGTTATGATTGCCCTTCCTCAAACTACATACAAAACGGTTGTGGAATCTGGTGGTGGTACACAACTCCCTGCAGTCACATGACCACATTTGGGTCCTTGGCAACCAGTTTTACAGCTGGTTGCAGTCTTGCGTGGTCATGTGACTGCAGCTTAAGACATTTTTTGCAGGTCTCCAGCCTTTTCAGCCAGTTCCTGGCAAAAAAAAAAAAAAAAAACGCCCATAGGAATGAATAGAGTTGCTTAATGACAGCTATGTTTGTTTAACAACTGCCCCATTCACTAGATGATCCCCTGTGTTAAGTGAACCATCATAAAAAGAGTCTTGGTTGTGTGGCGCCTTGACTTATGACCATTATGTCTTATGACAGAAATTTTGGGCTCCACTCTGGTTGTAAATCGAGGACCACCTATAATGACTCTAAAGCAGAATCTGTGATCCTTGAACTCCGCAAAGTCTCTGACTAATACACCCAAAGGCATTGGCTCCAATACTAGCACAAGAAGCCACACCACAGATGAGAGTCAGCTTTGTCTAGTTGTCAGCAGGGGGCAGACTCCTTCCACAGAAGAGCTCATTCATCATCTACATCCAGGTCGGTTTTTCAGGTCCCGAATGTAAAACACAATAGCCTTAAATGCTCCCCCCCCCCCCACCTAAAATAAAGAGAGCCATCTGGTTGTAGTGGCTAAGTGCCAGGCTGAAACCCAGAAGACTGAGTTCTAATTTTGCCTTAGGCACAAAGACACTTGAATGATTCTGGTCCAGTCACTCTTTCTCAGCCCCTGGAAGGAAGCAATGGCAACCACTTCCAAATCTTGCCAAGAAAACTGTAGGGACATGTCCAGGCAATCATCAGGAGTCAACACTGATTTGAAAGCGCTCTCTCTCTCTCTCTCTCTCTCTCTCTCTCTCTCTCTCTCTCTCTCTCTCTCTCTCTCTCTCTCTCTCTCTCTCTCTCTCTCTCTCTCTCTCTCTCTCTCTCTCTCTCTCTCTCTCTCTCCCTCCCTCCCTCCCTCCCTCCCTCCCTCCCTCCCCTCTCTCTCACACACACATGCACAAAGTACATCTAATTGAACTCCATACATTCATTTCCCCCATTCCTTCCCAGAAGCCCCTTGGCACCATTTCCACCTTTTTGTAAAAGAAAAGATTATGTTTTCATAAGCAAATGAATTATATTTGATAGTATGAACAAGCAACAACAATACAGAGAAAATCATGCCTGAGATTGTGGTGTGGTTAGGCTTTGCGTGCGTGTGCACGCATGTGTGCGTTGGGATTACTGGCTGAGAGGTAAATCCCATTTTATTTGCCCTTTGTACTTTCTGCTCCAATAGGCAAAAGAAACATTTCTCAAACATTCTGCTTTTTTAACTGTATACTCTTCAAAGCCGGGTTGTTGTCTTGTTAGTGTAAAGTGACAAACACATTAAGACTATTTATTTATTTATTTATTTATTTGAAGGTTCTTCTATGCCGCCCTACTCCCTAAGGACTCAGGGCGGCGTACAACATTTTAGGGAACACCAAACAAATCATTAAAAACAATTTAAAAACAATTAAAAGAAACATATAACATCATACATACATGGGGGAGACATCAGGTGTAAGGTTGTCTCAAAATCTATACAGATGCTATATAGACTATACAGATGCTATCTGGCTACTCCTCTGAGTAGGAAGAGGAAGGTAACTGTACTGGGCAGTAGCTGCTGAGACATGGACAGGCAGTGCTATATCGGCAGATGGCTTTGCCTATATCCATTAAGCAAGCTACTGCCTTTGGATGCAGTGGACAATGCTAATTCATCACTAATGTTGAAAATCAGACATCACAGCAAGAGAGTACAGATCAGCAGAGTGAGAAGACTTGGAATAGATTTGAAGAATTACATGAGGTACCTGAGGTGGAAAGGAAAATTTGGATGCTGCCTTACAACTGCAGAACCCTTTGTCCCTTTGGACAGGATCCTTTGGACATGATAGCAGTATTCCAATATTTGAGGGGCTGCCAACAACCTATTTTCCAAAGCACCAGAAGACAGGATAAGAAACAGTGGATGGAAACTAATCAAGGAGAGAAGCAACCTGGAATTAAGGAGAAATGTCCTAACAGTGAGAACAATTAAGCAGTGGAAAGGCTTGCCTTCTGAAGTTGTGGGTGTTTCATCACTGGAGGTTTTTAAGAAGAGATTGGGCAGCCACTTGTCTGGAATGGCATAGGGTTTCCTGCTTGAGCAGGGGGGTGGACTAGAAGACCTCCAAGGTCCCTTCCAACTCTGTTCTTCTGTTATTCCCCTAATCTTGCCAAAACTCAGCTTGAATATTTTTCCGTATATTACTATTTTTATTTATTTACTTATTTGGTTTCTACAGCATCCATCTCAGCAAATGAGTCTGAGTGATGTATATCATGTGTTCCAGTTGAACTGGTAAAAGGTAGGATTTTTAGCATCCCATTTTGCGTATTATGTTTATGATGTATTTGAATGGAGAATTTTGCTTTATACAAACTGTGATCTACTCAAGAAGGCAACATAGTTTGAAAGTGAGTACATTGTAGTAATTATTTGTAAACAAAAAGTCTTCTCCCATAATGCAGAGGATTCTTTTTGATGCTTAGGCAGAAAGAGAAGGAAGGAAGAGGAATTGGACGAATTAAAAAAGGCGTGACTCAGAAAAAGAAGATGCTTTCCGGCAGGAAATAATTTAGGTAGGATTCTCATTCCTAAACTTTGATTACAGGCTCCTTTTTTAGTCATTAATTTCTAGCGCTTTGCCTTTCTTACCTGTCCACAGCGGGATGATACAGCGGCCATCTGTCCTGAGGAGTGAGATAGCTGCACAGAGAAGACCCTCCAACTACTCGCACCTGGAACAGACTCCCACTAGCCTGAAAAGAAAAATGAAGATAATGAGCCATGAAAACATCATGTTCCTTTCTCCCTAGGGAAGGCATTTCTCAAATTAGGAGCTTAGGTCATGGACAAGAAGAACGAGGACTGTAGCATTTTAAGAAAGCTCTACGGTTAACCTTACGCTAAGCATCTTTTAATGGGCCAAGCAAGATTATTCCAGGAGATACTTAAATACGGTATTATACTATGATGCAGTAAATACAGACTGCTTCTCTATAAAGCTATATTTTTTGACTAATGCAATGTTCATTTTTCTAAGCTGGAAATGTCTAAGCTAGTTCCCAACCATGCAAACAGGCACCAAAATTTCCTTACAGATTGTATGATACCAAAGCACATCGAAAGAATTTTTTTTAAAGTAGTGAACCTGTGGTTTGAGCATACAAAGCGAGCGTATACTGTTCGAAACTATGAGTCAAACTATAAATGCAGTGACTCCAAATCCAACTTTTATGACTCGCAGCAGCCCTCTTAGGCTTTAGGCAAAAGGGGTCTTTCTCAGCTCAGCTACCCAAGGTTTTTCCCCCTCAATAAGTCCTGTTGTGAAATACTGCTGAAGGGATACCCTCGAGTCATGTCTGCATTGAAGGATCTTTAAGAACCAGACAATGCTTTTCCTTACTTAGAAACAATTCACATTTAGCACCAAAAGTAGACGGAGCATTCAGTTGATCCAGAGTAAAGCAAATACAAGACAGATACTGCCTTGCCTCCTTGTCCAATGGTGTCCATCAGCACATATTTTTATTTCTTTCGAGATCAATTCCTTTTCATGCAGGAGGATATTTTTGGGAAGTGGCCAAATACATTCCTGCCATTGGATGACTCTTTGACACCGAGGAGTTCTTTGCAAAGAACCAACTCTCACTTAAAGCCACTTTTTTGCCCCATATATAGCAAATAGTATCCACTAATTAAGAGCCCTGTGGCACAGTGGTATTGTATGGTATTGCAGGCAAACTCTGCCCACAGCCTAGAATTCGATCCTGATGAGGCTCAAGGTTGACTCAGCCTTCCATCCTTCCAAGGTCGGTAAAATGCGGATCCAGATTGTTGGGGGCAATATGCAGACATTTGTAAACCTATCAGAGAGTGTTATAAAGCACTATAGAACAGTATTTAAGCCTAAATGCTAATCAGTTAGAATAATATTTTTGATCAATCATGTCTGATTCTCAGAGACTGCCTGGACAAGTTCCTGCAGTTTTCTCAGCAAAGTTTTCAGAAGTGGTTTGCCATTGCCGAGGTGGCGCAGTGGTTAAAAGCACTGCTAGTTCAGCAGTTCAGCTGTTCAAATCTCACCGGCTCAAGGTTGACTCAGCCTCCCATCCTTCTGAGGTCGGTAAAATGAGGACCCAGATTGTTGGGGGCAATATGCTGAACTCTGTAAACCGCTTAGAGAGGGCTGTAAAGCACAATGAAGCGGTATATAAGTCTAAGTGCTATTGCTATTGCTATTTCTATTGCCTCCTTCCTAGGGCTGTTGACCTAGGTGACCTTGGACCAGAAAGTGATTGGTCCAAGGTCAGCCAGCCATTTGGCTTCATGCCCAAAGTAGAACTAGAACTCATAATCTCCTTGTTTCTAGATTGATGCCTAAACTACTACACCAAACTGGCTTTCAAACTCTCAAAAATACTAAGCTAAGTAAAAGATATAACATAAAAGCAAGCTCAGGACCAGGTCTCTATGGCTAGGACTCTCCTGAACAAAAAATGTAATCAGTGTCCATGAACATGAATTTTCATGAACTTTAACATGAATTTTAAATCATTTGTCCTTTCATACAAGTTAGATTGATTGATTGATTGATTGATAGAATTTATTTGGCCATTTACCTCATTTAATGATCCTACGTGCGTCAGAACACAATCAACAAAACAGAGATAGAAAAAAACCCACCCTCAAAGATACCTTAAAAGTAGTGAAAGATTGAAACCTTTGCCATGTCTTAGTTTATAATTTTCTCCATTTCTACACAAATATAGATGTTTGTGTAGAAGTAAAATTAATTATTTTAAAGCAAAGAGGGTGAGCCTGATAATAAAGTAAGTTACCGTGTTTCCACGAAAATAAGACCCTGTCTTATATTTTTTTAAACCCTGAAATAAGTGCTTGGCCTTATTGCCATGCACTCAAAAGCCCGATTGGGCTTATTATCAGGGATGTCTTATTTTGGGAGAAACAGGGTACATGTTCATGATAGCAGAAGGATCCAAGTAGCATCACAATCCCACCTGGCTCTGGTTCCTTCAGAAAAATTGTTTTACAATTCATCGCCTTCTCCTTAGTGCAATTGCAATTTACCCATCATCATATAAATGGACTAATTTACTCTGCCGTCTGTGCTTTTTTTGCCACATCCGATTAGCCAATACATTCTGAATTTCAATATGTTTTGTGTCCAGCTCCCTCATCTTCTTGATAGAGACAGTAATGTAGTCTGATGAGAAGGCAAATGTGAACCCATTATCCTAACAGCGTTCAGATTATAATTCACTATTCCCATACAGATTTCAGGAAGACTGTTAAATTCCAACACATATGCTTCATGAATTTAGGACATGAGTAGAGATTAACTAGCAACCTGCTTTTTCCAGCTCTTATCCATCTCACAATAATTCTATCTGAGATAGCTGGTTGTCACTTCAGGGACTAATTAAATTCACACTCTAGTTGGAGCTAAAGATGAAATGGTATTACCCGGTTACATATATTTTAATTAACACATTTCTATGCACAGAATGTTATTTCAAAGAACAGAATGATATTGGAATGGATTTCTTCTGCCCCTGGATTCAAGTAATTTCAATGAGAGAGGCAAAAATGAAGGATACAGCTAATAGATGAATATTTCATCCCTCAAAGTCATAAAAAGTACTGAATATGTGGTGATCACTTACATGACCACTTAGCTTTCTTCATAACATGGTTAAGTGGACCCTGGAGAAAAATCTTTCTGATAAAAAAGAAAAAAGAAAAAAAAAGAAAAAAGAGGGGAAAAAAGAAATCTCGAGGGACCACTAGAGCCCCAAAATAACCTAGCACGTCTCTTCTGGGCTTAGTAATGATCCTGCTTTGTACTTTCTTTTGCTGTCCTGAAGCTTTATCGCTAGGTAGACTTCTCTTAAGAGGAGAGAATCTGTCCAGGAAATTAGAAATGTCAAGGAAGATTGCAAATAATGCCACCAAAGATGAAGATAGGCGTTTCTTTTAGACACTTCTTGAATTAATGAACTGAAATTCTTAGCATCAGCATCATGGGCTTTTAGAAGCAGGAAACTACTATGAATTGCAATACATTTGCCAAAGGCTCTCTGATGAACAGCGAATCTTTAGTATAGGGGACCCAAGCATATGGGCATTTACTAGAAAGACAGATGTTCTATTTCCCCAGGGAGAGCAGAGCAAGTCCAGGTTAAGAGCTACAAGTTTTCCAGGTCATTTCCTTTAGATGACTTTGCAGATAAGTCAGGAGGCTAAGCAATCCTCAATAAGAGCTGGAGATCCTCTATTGGGGTATTAGCAAGAACAGTATCATCTTGAAACAGAGTGTGTGTATATGTGTGTGTTTGTGTGGTGTATGTACATTAATGCAAATTCCTCAAACTAAAGGAATAGTATTGAAGTCCTTATCCAGAATACCTTCCCTAACTCCAGCTATGTTGGGTTAGGAATTCTAGGAATCTAGTACCCCGGCAATGAGCACAGGGCTGTGTGCTCTCTCTGTTGCTTTTCTCTCTCTTGAGGTACAATGACTGTACCTCAAAGAAACCCTCTGTTAAAGTATTGAAGTTTGCAGATGATACAACAGCCATTGGCCTCATTCGAGATGGTGATAAGTCTGCATATAGACAGAAAGTTGAACAACTGGCCCTATAGTGCAACCATAACAATCTGGAGCTGAATACTCTTAAAACTGAAGAGATAAGAGTGGATTTTAGGAGGAGCCCTTCTATTTTACCACCTCTTACCATATTAGGTACCATAGTATCAACAGTAGAGTCCTTCAAATTTTGGGGTTCTACAATTTCCTAGGACTTGAAATGAACACCTAACATTAGAAACATCACTAAAAAGGCACAACAAAGAATGTTCTTTCTGCATCAACTCAGAAAGTTCAGACTGCCCCTGATACAGTTTTTCAGAGGAACTATAGAGTTTGTCATATATTGGTCTCTAACTGGTTTGATACAGCAACCAAACAGGACAAGCAGAGACTCCAAAGGATAGTTAAGACTGCAAAAATAATAATTGCAACCAACTTGCCTTCCACAGAAGACCTGTATAATGTGTGGGTCAGAAGGAGGGCCGAGAACATATCTTCAGACCCTTCACATCCTGGACATCAGCTGTTTCAACTCAGAGGTGGGTTCCTCCCAGTTCGGACTGGTTCGCCTGAACCGGTAGTGACCCACTGGTGACATCACAATGACATCACGGAGCCGGTTTGGTTGGTGCTGGTCCGTGGGTGCCGCCATCTTTTTTTGAATTTTTTTGAATTTGTTTTCTTCTGAGCATGTCGCCATCTTGTTTTTGGCTTTTTTATTTTTTTATTTTTTGGCACTGCCCATGCACACACGCGTTTCGCACGCGCACGCACACAAGTCATGCACACGCAGTGCAGGAGGAAGCGAACCGGCAGCGAGGTAAGTTAGAACCCACCCCTGTTTCAACTCTTCCCCTCAGGATGGCACTACAGGACATTGCAGGTCAAAAGAACTAGACACAGGGACAGTTTTTCCCCTCAGGCCATCCCTTGGCTGAACATCTAATTCTCAAAGTGCTGTCAAAAGTTTATGTATATTTGCCCAAGTACTATGGCTGTAGCATTACTATTATCCTTCTTATTCTTATTTTTCCCTTCTATTGGTATTATTACTACGATTATCATTATTCTGCCAGTTTGCATGTACACCGAGAGCTTCTATATTAGAGGCAAATTCCTTGTGTGTCCAATCACACTTGGCCAAATAAAGTATTATTCTATTCTATTCTATTCTATTCTATTCTATTCTATTCTATTCTATTCTATTCTATTCTATTCTATTCTATTCTATTCCATTCCATTCCATTCCATTCCATCCCATCCCACCCTACACGCCAATCTTGGCTATATTAAATCCAACTAATTCTTGTATCAACGGTTTAATTAAAAAAATTCAGATAATGAAAATTTCCTGCTAATAAAATATTAGCTTCCAGAATCTCTTTTATGTTATGCAAACTGGAGTCTGACTGGTTAAGTTGCACATACTGTATTTTGTCCTCTTGACCCTAAAAGGAAACAAGCTTTCAGGCAAGGCATGTAAATTTTACCCCTGCCCACTAGAAATCCAGCATGTTACCCTATATTTAATTCTGCTTAAGAAATTTAATGAAACATTGTTGGCACATTGCACTCCTCACCATAAGGATAAAAATCTTAGGCTGACATTTTCAGGAGGCTCTTTTACCCCATTTTTATTCCATGATTATAGATAATCCCTACTTTCAGGCATTCCTAAAAGACCCCCCTTAAAGGATTTCTTTCCACATCCCAGATGGAGTATCAGAGAAGTCTAGGCAAAGTCACTTGCTACTTGCTTTCTCTGGGCTTCCCTGCATTTATGCCAAGGCCTCACTGTAGCCAGGCATACATACCCATTTGCTCCAAATGACCAGCTGGTATTGCTAGCTAGGCTTCTAAATATCCCTGGATAGCAATGAAAGCAGGAGAGGGCCACAGAGTTAATTAAATACTTCCATATTTTAATTAAACCAATTGAATGAAATGCATGCTTTAGAATCACACATCCAGAAAAGAAAATCTGTGCTAAGTTACAAAGGGGCTTGTTAAACATCTTACGTAGATTGTGGAAATGCAAGCATAAGGGATGAGGGAGTGATAGAGTTGCTAAAACACAGGGAATATCCAATACTGTTCCTACCAGAAGAAGGCTAGCTTTATGACTGAATCAACTCTACAATGCAGAACTCTTAAGAGAACATAGAAACTTAGCAAATGCTGTGGAGGAACAGTCTAGGGATCTCTCTAACCCAACTTCCTGCTTATAATAGTGGCCAGAGAGAGATGCTTCTTGCAAGACCCAAAGTGGGACGTGACTGGAGTAGTTCACTTTCATTATCTTCTACAGCAACTAGATATAATTGCATGCAGATTCTAAACAGTTAAGTTTTTACAAAGTTATTACAACCAATGATTTATCTGGATACCTTTAAATCAGGGATCCCCAACCTTTTGTACCTCAGGGACCACTAAATTCATAATTTTAAATCCCATGGACTACTAATATGATCTGCCTAATGACTGGCTGGGTGGGCGTGGCTAGGTGGTCATGTGACTGGGTGGGCATGACCAACTTGATGTCACTCACGTCGAGGGGTGCCTCGCCGGCCACTCCTCACCCCGCCCCTCCCAGCCACTCCTCGCCTCCCCGCCTGGGCTCCTTAGCGCCCCAACAGGAAGCAGTTGTTGAAGCTAAGCAGCCACCAAGAGACAGCTGGCTCAGTTCAAATTGGATCTGACCGAGAAGGAGGGTCAGCAGAAGCAACTCACTTAGGACTATAAGCATAGGCTTTCCAAGCAGAGGGAAGACCTGCGGGAGTGCAAGGCTAGGTACCGGCGCCTGGAGGCTCAGCGGGCTGAGATGGTCAGCTAATTCCAAGCTATGATACAGTCCCACTGGAACAAGCCCCTCCGGCTCTTCACCACCAGTGGCGCTTCCCTCCAGCCTTTGCCCAAAGCCCTGCACCAGGAGGCTGAAGCAGACTCCAAGTCGAAATTTCTGCCCCCCTCTGACCCACACAAAAAGACCCAGAAAAGGGAGACTCTCTGCAGCAACACAAACATTCATTGCACGTATCCGGCCCAGAGGCCGTAGTTTGACGACCCCTGATTTAGTGCAATATAAAAAATGCAAATAATTTTTCTGCGGACCACCAAAATTTTCTTGCGGACCACCAGTGGTCCACGGATCACCAGTTGGTGACCGCTGCTTTAAATCATCCATCTCTGGAGTAACCATCACTGTATATTATAAAAGCACATTCAGCTAATTAAATTTATACAAGGGACAAATACTTCCTTTCTCTGTTCTCAGTCTACTGCCAGACATTTGCTGGTCAACTCATAAAGAAATTAATACAGACCTTGTTATAGTTACTACCTGATTAAGGTATGTTGAGAACACAACCATCTGCCTTTAATGTCAGACAACCAATTAACCTAATCTGGCCTCAAAAGGAGATTTTAAAATTCCAAAATGTTATGGGGGAGGGTTTCCCCAAAACAACCTTTTGTAGTAGATTGCACTGTGAGGGTAAGATGTCCAAGGAAGATGTCCAAGCTTCTTTGTAAGTTCTTTGGTTATGTTGGGGTCACCAGTAAATGATACAATTGGACAAAGAGGTATGTTGGGCTTGTATATTTTTGGGTGACAATAGAAGCCCGGAAAGATGTGTCTACTATTTTTTTTCCATTGCCACTGTTCTTCTTCTGTGATTTGATCTTTCTTAGTTAGAAGGTTAAGGATTCTCTTGATCAGACCAATTAAACCATTTTCACCTCATTTGCTACCAATGATTCATCCCTGCCCACTCCTCCCCCCCCCCCCCCCGCACACCCTCCATGTCCAGTTTGAACGCTGTTCTGCTATCTTCTCTTTAGGAAGCTTTAGCTGTCATAGGGCATGTCAAAATTTTCAACTTCCAATTTCCAAACATTAGGGGTGCTCAAAAGTTATGACATGCCTTGGGAATTGTAAAGATATTTTGGTTACTTAATATAATTTAGATGTGCTTGGTAAGTAACTACATAACTATCGTAACTTTTTAACATTTTGTTTGTTCCATTCCTAAACAGCAGAGCTTCTCCCTCTTTGTCACAAATCTGCACTCCTTCTATCTATAGTGGCATCTCCCATGTACTTTAGATTCCCTTTTGCTTCGCCTGCCTAGTTTCAGTTAGTGCCTTGTAAATCTTGGCATTCCGATTTCTATCTAGTAACCTACAACTGGCTTCCAAGTTCACATAATAATATTTCTGTGTCGTGCTGTTAACTTCTGTTTATAACATCTATTTTCATGACTGCTTCCTTCTCAACACTATTGACCAGACTACCTAGATGACACATGGCAAGAATCAGAAGAGCTTGAGGCAAGGTTTTCGGTACTCAGGACAGGGCAAAGATTAAGACTGAAGAAATCACTGAAGATAAGAAAGACTGTAAGCAGCTGCTTAGCCAAAGCCAGGGAGTGATCGAGATTCTAGGTCCGTGTTGTCGAACTTATGGAACGCGTTCCGGAAGCAGCACGCAGAGCCATCCCATGCGGGACACGCAGCCTCACTGGCTCCTCTTCCGCATCCTTGTGCACACACGTATGCTAGTCAACTGGCCTTCGTGCATGCGGGAGCGCCGGTGCATGTGCGCACCGGCACCCGAATTTCCGGGTTTCTGTGGCACATGCGCGATGGCCAGCTGTTTCTCAGGCGCACACCCACGCCAGAAACTGGAATTCTGAGTGCCGGCACGCACATGCGCACTGGAACGCTGCTCTTCCGGGTTTCGGTGCTCCCGCGCACGTGAAGGCCAGCAAGGCCGCGCAGTCCAGGCGGGATGGTTTTGCGTGCCATTTCCAGCATGCAGGTCGGCATGCGGTGACTTAAAAGGTTAGCTATCACTGTTCTAGGTGATGCACACTCAAATGGAGCAGGAGCTCAAGCAGTGTCTTCCCCCAAGAAGTTGAGGAATAAGTATTGTAATAAAGGCTTTGAAAGGCTTTAAAAGGCCTAATGAATGGGGGGTAGTCTTCCAGATTTGCCAATAACACTATATAAAATGCCCTGGTACTCTCATGGCACCAATGAAAGCTATCAGATTAGTGTGGGTTCTCATGACAAAAAAAAAAAAAGATCAGTTCAAGAAAAGGGGGCTGCATTTGTACCAGGTGGGTTATTTTTCAGGCTTGGAATAGGAGCAAAGCCCTTGTTATTTAAGGACGTCAGGTATTGAAGTCTAACTCCAGAAAGCCCCAATTCAACACACCCAAACCCAAAGCACTGTCCCTATTTTCATTTGATTGACAGTAACCAGTAGGAATTCACTTTCTTTTTAATTCTCTTTCTAGAGTTAATAAGGACAAACAGATTGATTAAATAAGAGAACAGGCAGCATCAGTGGAATAAGAAAACCCAGACAGCCAGTGTGATGTAGTGATTAAGAGTGAGGAGAGCCAAATTCTAGTGCACTTTCACTTTCAGCCGAAAAAGCTCACCTGGTATCAGCCTCACAAGGTAGACCAGACCAGAAAATCAACTCCACAGGAAAATTAGAACCATACTTTATTGACTTAAGCTATAATAACAAATCTTGCAAGAGTGATTGTGATTTTCTTCCCCTCCCTTCCTGGACTCACCCAGTGAGTCCAGGAAGAGTCATTCTGAGTCTCTTCTTACTACTGTCTCTATTCACAGGACTTAGGGAATGCTCCTGTTCTTTTCTGTTTACATACAGTTTCTCAATATTTGCATCAAATTCCCTGGCTCTCTACCCTTGTAATTATGGACCATTTCTTTCCTCTCAGACCAAGAACCATTGTAGTACAGTAGTGAGGGTTTCATTTGAAAATTATTTAAATGTAGCTCAGAAGTTTATTCTTTAAGTAGAGAAAGTAATGTAGACAACCAGGGATGTGTAGTGATTCAGGTGTAGGGCTAGGAGCTGGGAGACCCAGGTTTAAGTTCACAGAAAATCACTGGGTGACTGGAAGGCTGTCACTCTCTATTAGCCCAATTTACCACACGGGATTGTTGTGGGGAAAAACAGGTGGAGGAAGCAGTATATACATTGCCTTGAGCTCCTGTAGAAAAAAGGCGGGGTATAAATCTAATAAATAAGAGTAAAAGCAAATACTGTTCTTGAGCCCAACTTCTGCAGTGCATCTGAGCTTAATTTTCTTTATATTTCAAGAAGACGTCTGACAGAAAGGGCTATATAGTCAATGGGGGGCCTTTTTGTTCCCTTCCTGGTGGTTTGAACAAAGTTCTGCAATCAGTGAATATGATTTTAAGCACAGCTTTTGAGTCTATCTAAGCAGGAATCTCTAGAGGAGAAATAAATGGAATCACTTCATTTTTACCCTGGCAGTAAGACCGAGCAAATTAGAACTAAGGAGAAATTTCCAGACAGTTAGAACAATTAATCAGTGGAACAGCTTGCCTCCAGAAGTTGTGAATGCTCCAACACTGGAAGTTTTTAAGAAGATGTTGGATAACCATTTGTCTGAAGTGGTGTAGGGTTTCCTGCCTAAGCAGGGGGTTGGACTAGAAGACTTCCCTTCCAACTCTGCTATTATTCTATTCTATTCTATTCTA
This sequence comes from Diadophis punctatus similis, assembly GCA_023053685.1. Classification (NCBI taxonomy): domain Eukaryota; kingdom Metazoa; phylum Chordata; class Lepidosauria; order Squamata; family Dipsadidae; genus Diadophis; species Diadophis punctatus. The sequence goes on from JALIGW010000002.1 coordinate 150,296,224, forward strand.
TTCTATTCTATTCTATTCTATTCTATTCTATTCTATTCTATTCTATTCTATTCTATTCTATTTATGAAAAAAACTTAATGAAACAAATTATATGGCATACTAATGTGCTAATGACGTGTTTTAATACCGCCACCTGGAATCAAGTGGTCCTATGCACTGATTGACTTAAGAAGTGGCATTATTTTCTTCCAAACAGTTCATGATGGGCAACTGGTCATTGAAGTTGATGGGTCAACTGGAAATGCTGCAATGTGGATACATCCATAGAGTTTTTCTTAACTTCTCAAATATGTTGATGAAAGAACAAAAGACATAACACACTGTTCATTTTTTTAATTTATAAAGCAATCCTGAAGTTACTGAACTTTCAAAAGACTTAATAAAAAAACGATGTTCCAGAAATCCCTTTCTATGCCTATAATGCATCTCCTTGCTCTGAAGTATATCACATCAGGGTTAGCTTTGGAGCCCTTATGCAGAATCGAGCTTTATATGAAAAATATATGAAGGAATCCAGTTGTGTTTGAGCATGGGAAAAATATTTTTCATTTATATCTGAGTAACCCCTGACAACCCATGACTTTTTAGATTTCTACAAAGAAATTAGAGGACAACAGGTGATCTCTTTGTAGCAATGAATTCCTAAATTTATTATTACATCTCTAAACTTGCCACAAAAACTATGGATACTGAGATTTCCTGGGCCAAGAAGAGGTGATGAGAACAAAAATCACAGTATTCTCTCACATGGGTGAGAGATTGGATAAATCTAAAAAATAGGAGGTTATTAATGCTGGAAGGCCATGACATGCAGATAGGGTGGCATGCTGTTCTCTGGGAAGGAAAACATAAGGCTCACCAGTACTTCCAGAAGCATTACATTAGACGGATACTATTAGATGTTTTGGTAAAAATCAAACAATGTAACTATATGGAAATTCCGAATTGGCTATCGACATTGGAGATGTTTATACATCCAAATTTTATTCAATTAGGAAGTGTAATTACATATAAAGATATATTAAATGAAAGCGGAGAATTGAAACCTAGGAAAAATCTATATGAAGAAGGTATAGAACTCGAATGGTGGGCATATCTCCAAGTACAATCGTGATACATGAAAGATAAAAAAGACTGGGGCATAAAAACAGAGTCTACGGAACTAGATAAAATTTTATTAGGAACAGAGGAGAAGATGATAAATATATATATACCAATATCTCCTGGAACAGGAGAATGTTTGAAGAACAAGTAAAAGAAACTATGGAGTAAAAACTTTGGTTACAGTATCGACTTAGACAATTGGCAGGAATTATGGGAGAGAAATAGAAAACTTACATTAGCTACCATGTGTAAAGAAAATCTACAGTATACAAGGTGGCATCTCCCACCCACAAGACTAACTAAAATGAGCAAAAACCTTTCACCGATGTGTTGGAAATGCAAAGCAATGCCAGGGACTTTTTATCATATGTGGTGGGAATGCCCGAAAGCCCGAAATTTTTGGCACCAGATAAAACAATGGCTGGAAGAGGTGTTAACGCAAAACGTAGAGTTAAAGCCAGAACTTTTTTTACTGGGTATTACAAAGGACAAATATAACAAGGGAACAATATATTTAATGTTACATATTCTAACGGCAGCAAGATTGGCCTTCGCGCAAAAGTGGAAAAATAAAGAGACCCCCTCAGAAGAAGAGGTATTAAACAAGATATTGTCTAGTGCTGAAATGGACAGGTTGACTCTGGAACTCAAAGATAAGAGTGAAACGGAATATTATGAATTCTGGAATAAAATGTACCACCGGTTGGAGATGAGAAGGAATGTTGGGACAAAGGATTATCGATAAGTTGAAAGTGTAGAAATTTTTATATTAGTACTTTGTGACAAATAGGAATAGAATTGGTATTGAAGTAATCTTCACAGATGAAAGAATTTATGTGTTTGAATAGTGATAGATTGTACATACTTATATATAGCGAAAAGGAATTGTATTTGTTGTAAGGTAAAACTTGACGGAAATGTTCAAACCGGAAAAGTCACACCATGTTCAATGTTTTTAATTGTATTATTAATAAAAAAACTTTTTTAAAAATCGCAGTATTCTATTTTGTGCATCAGCCCTATATGATGCAGTATCCAATGGCTTCATAGTGAAATTTTGCATCTGCTATGCCAACTTGAGGCCAATATTATAAGTATAATTAACATGAACGTAGCTCCTACAGATTTTGTCACCACCCAGAGGGCTTTGGAGGTCAACATGGTAAAAGAAAGTTTATTATTCTCTTGCTCTTATTACATCCTATATACCATATAGTTTAGCCACAGAAATATAAATAAAACAAAAACATAATATAATGCACCTGCTTTCAGGCAAAGTGCAAAATAAACCACAAACAAAGCCATATCCAGTTATCCACAAACAAAATCCCTGGTAAGTTCTTTCAAAACTATCTGGAAACAAGGTGAGAGAATACCCTCAGTCCTAATGATCTTCAGGATCAGTTTAATCCCCAGTGATTGTACCTCACTGACCTCCTGCCTTTGGAATGAACAGTTGCCATTCACGAGAATGAGAAAAACGGCACTGAACTCAGCAATACACTGTAATGTGTCAAATCCAGCCCACCAGAACTACACACGGCTTTGACTACCATATTGGAAGAGAAGCTTTGGAATTGCAAGAACATGAATAGAGCCCCTGTCTAAAATTTATAGGTTGTCCTCGCCCGGTTAGTGGACAATTGGTCTGGCAACTCTAAGCATTGCAGAAAATCATGTGACCATGACAGTCTTATGACCTTATTTCTCCTTTGGACATTAAGTGAATTGCCACAGCCATTAAGCAAAACATTATGTGACTGCAATGTACAATTTTATTTCCTCTTTCTCTGTTATCTTGGCTTGTTGTAAGCCATTTGTGAAATGCCTGAATGGCGATCATATAACCACAGGATGCTATGACGGTTGTAAATGCTGTTTTTTTTAAAAAAAACATCATATCTACAAAGGATCACTAAACAAGGCAGTCAATAAGCAAGGGCTACCTGTACTAAAAGCAGCCATATGGCTACGTACAGGTTGCAAAGCATCACTTTCAACTGAAAATGAAGTGTTACATTCTCCCGTAACCTACTCACAGGAGTCTCTGCAATATATATTTCCTTATCTATAAGGCTACTTCATTTGCACATAATAAAGGAATCATCTCCTATCAAACATTCAGCATGAACGTGGAAAGGAAAGGAAAGCTATAATTATAGACCCTGTGAGAATATTTGTTCAACTAAGTACATGAAACTAGTACATGAAACTGCTTCATTATTCCTGAATTTTTCATTTCCAAAAGTTTCAAATGGCAGAGCGGAGGGGATTAATAGACTCAAAAGAAGCACTTTCTCCACTGAAAGGCTAAAGAGCAATAATCACGTAGAAGAAATAGAACCAGCAAGCATCTAAAAGTGACTATCCTGAATCCGGATTTGATTATCAATCTTCATTTTGCACAGGAAATTAATTTTAGGTCCCTTGCGAGAAATGATTATGATTTAACCAGCTGTAATTTAATTAAAACTCTACCCACTTAAAACAACTCTGGAAGGCTAGAGACAGGCAGGAAAAATATAACATTTTAAATGACTCATTTGTCCCTAAGTGAATTCAGGAAGCGATCACAAGTTTCTAAGTTATAAAAGTAAGAAAAACAGTTCCATCCTGCCCAGCTCTCCCCTCCCCTCCCCTCCCTTTCCTTTGCTCTATTGCTTCTTCTGTATCAGACCACAGTCCATAAAATCTCATTAGGTTAAGTCTCGTATCCTGACATCTAAGAAAACATCACAAACACTAGTGCAACATTGGCATGATAATTACTCTTTTCATTGTAGTTTCGAAGAGAGAACATAGGCCATTCCTTAGGACAAGGGAGAACAAGGCGAGATCTTTACCTACTTTGGAGGTTCTAAGAGTGTTTACTACAAAAATCGATGGCATGGATTAAAATCATTTTGAGGAAATAAGCCTGTGTAAACTGTAAAACTGAACACAGGTTTTGCTCTGGCTTAAGCCCTTATAAAGGGATGAAGAGCCGTCTCCTGCCTATGAACTCAGACATAGTTTTGGGTGCTCTTCTCCTTAGTAAATCGTTATAATCACAATTTGACTGAGATATCAGGACAGACTTACCTGCACTTGGGCCTCTCTTCTCATCAAATAGCGCATTTTGCCTAGGATGCATTGCTGCAGCTGTTCCCATGACATGGCTCTATCTTCTCTCATCAGTAGCGGAGGGCCAAACCTGGAGAAAAAAAACATTAATTATGCACGATAAGAGGCTACATTTGTTCTAAAGACATCTACAAGAAAGCAAAGCTTTAATGATAGGTAGTCCTTGACTTGCAACCACAACTGGAACCAGAATTTTGTATATTGTAATTTTTTAACTTTTATATTTTGATTTTAATTGAATTTATTGGTTTTCTTGTATTTTTTCTATGTTGTAAGCCGCCCTGAGTCCCTCGGGAGTGGGGCGGCATATAAGAAACCATAAATAAATAAATAAAATAAATAAATTTCTGTTGCTAAGAAGGTGTTAATTAAGCTGTGCCTGACTTTATGACCCTTTTTTGCCATGGTTTTTAAGTGAATCACTGCAGTTGTTCATCAGTGAATCCGTTGCTAAGTGAACCAGCTTCCCAAATTCACTTTGCTTGCCAGAAGCTGGCTGGGAAGGTTGCAAATGGTGACCCCGGGACACCGCATCTGTCATAAATACATGCTGGTTGTCACACATTCAAATTTTGATCATTGTCACTGTGGGGATGCTGCAATGGGCATAAGAGCGAGGACTGGTGTTAAGCCACTTTTTTCACCGTAACTTTGAATGGTTGCTAAACAATTTATTGTAAGTCAAGGACCTGAACCTCCATTCACCTATGAAGAGAAACCATAGCTAAATGATACTCATCCACTGAAAACAGTATCAACACAGCAAGTGCTGAAATTGGTACATTCATCAAAAGACATCAAAATTACAAGTAAAACAAGGGCTTTCTCCACCCCCTCGACAGAGAACTGTATCATTAAACTACTCATATACTGTACCAGCTTGAAAACTGAAATTTTGTTCTTATGCAACCCTGAACATATTGATGATTAAAACATTTGTTTTTCAAACCACGAAGTTCAAAGTGCATTCTAAAATAATTAAGTTATTATTAGGCCACCCACAAAGCTTTAAAAAAAATCTGGTACAGGCAAAAGGCAAGAGAAACACCTAAAAATATAAGGAGGAGGATATTTTTTGCATACGACAACCATAATAAAGATGCATTAATTGGAGAGTGCATCGTGGGCCATCTTCCTTGGCAAAGCAAATCCCACAAGGTATCATTTCTTCAAATCTGCACTTACAAATAAAGAAACTTTCATGAATTTAAGTCCCTATGCTTTCAGATTACAGATTATCTTTACTCATAAAACTGAAAGGATTCTTAACAAATCTGTGCCTCTTTCATCTCTTCCTTTATGGGTGGGGTGGGGTAATAATTCATACCTTTTGTTGAATGCTATGTTTTAAATAGTTTCCCCCCCCCAGGTAATTTTATTAAAGTAAATCACAATAGTAAAAACTAACAAACTAATGCAAAATTAGAAAGAAAGAGTAAAGGTGCAGAGTAGAAAAAGATATAAAGAACAGAAAGAAAGAAAAAGAAAAGTAAGTATATAGCAAAGGAAAATAAATACAGTAGATAAAGAAATGACTTCCAACCTTCATCACACATATAAACAGTTTTAATAACTTCATCTCTTCTTAAATTACAATAAGGGCAATCTCTTCTTCCCATATGCCATCTCTTATTTTCAATAGTCTCAAGCATTTATTCAGACATGAAATTAGCACTCATTTCTACCTAGCCATTTAAAATGTCCCACATATCTATGTATAATCTACATGCTGTAATAACTTTAATGAAATTTGGTTTCATGATCTACATTAATTCTGTATTAATCATCCTACTATTGCTTTGGAGAGAAAGTCTTAATAAATCGGGGGGGGGGAGTTGTGTGTACATTTTGTTAGCAATGCAAATTATTTATTTATTTTAATAAGAAAACCATAAGAGTTTGGGGAAATAAGTAAACAAATACAGTTGAGGGTGTCATTATAAATCCAAGCAATATGTATAACTAAGGGCTACCATAACTGACTTGGAAAAATCCAGTGACAACCTATCAGGAGCAAAAAGCTTTGCTACTAAGCTGTTCTAGGTCTCTGTATTGCCACCTAGTGGTCATTTGGATTTCTGCTCCAAATGTCGTATTATTTGGAAGACTTAATTAACCCTCTGAAAATGTATTTTGTATGGATTACCTTCATATATTGATGTTTCCAAAGAAATGTAAAGTTATGGAGAACATTTCAATTCTGAAGTATACAAATGGGTACAGCTAGGGGAAACATGGCTACATCAGATAATATTTTGATATATCTCTTTTGATTTACCGTATTTTTCGGAGTATAAGACGCACCAGAGTATAAGACGCACCGGAGTATAAGACGCACCTTAGTTTTTGGGGAGGAAAATAGGGGAAAACAATCTGCCTACCAGGTATTCATCTGGCTAGCGTCCTTAGTCTGGTCAGCTTCAGCACATTATTTTATCCCCCGGTTAGGACTTAAAAAAACCTTCTTCTGAGAGAATAACAATGAAAGAACCTGCAAGCCAGTAAGAGCTGGGAAGATCGTTAGCACCTGGTTAGGGCTAGAAAAAAACTTATTCGGAGCAAGTAGAGCTATGGAAAAAAATTCTGCAAAGACTTAGGGCTGGAAAAACATTCTTCGGAGAGAGTAACAATGAAAAAGCCTTCAAGGTAAGAGCTGGGAAGGTCGTTAGCACCTCATTAGGGCTGGAAAAAAAGCTCCGAAAAAGCTACATTCAGAGTATAAGACACACCCAAATTTTCAGCCACTTTTAGGGAGGAAAAAGGTGCGTCTTATACTCCAAAAAATACAGTAACTATATTACCTGGAAATCTAACATTTAGTTAGCATCTGATCAGAAATTTCTTTTAATGTTTTCTAAATTGATATGATATAAAAACTCTAGGGAAAAAGAAAGATAGGCAGCAGGGAAGGAGTTTCAAAAATTTAGCCTAGGGGTGGGATTGCTTACAAACTGTGAACATTGCCCAAATAGAAAACTAAATCATTTTTTTTATTTCAAAATCAAGAAGATAATTGTTTTTAGAGAAAGCCTAGGCTTAGCTGGCCCATCTGTGGTAAACATTTGGAGCAGGCAAGATTTGCATTGTCAGAGTGTTTTTTTCTTTGGCATAAAGAAACTCATATGGAGTTGAATCAATTTCTCTTGATTCTATAATTAAAAGCAAATGTCACTTAATCCCATGTTCCAATTTCAAGCCTAAAAAATAGTAGGTAGTTTGGTGCTGTTTTACATGCCTCATCTATTTTGCTTTTTTTTGTTTTGAAAGCATTTCCTCTCCTTTTAGAGAAAGATAAACATGTTTTACTTTGGGATTTGGGAGCCTACAATTCCACCTTTTGATTTGAAGTGCTTGACTCCTGCCTTTGAAAAGGGCTTCAGGTACTATTGGAAGCTAGGCCTTAAAGACTGTGGTGGTAGCAGCCCGATTCTCTCAATTCTCTGTCCCTGACAGTGAAACTGACAGGCTGAAACTCTTCAAGTTCCCTCCCTTTGCTTGTGCAACTCACAATTCTCCACAGACATTAAAAGAAAATTAGGAACAATTTAAAGAAGCCAGGTAAATGGTCTTCCTTTACAAACAGAATACTCCCTGTTTTAAAGACCTAAACTCAGACATACTTTTGCAATATAGAAGAAATGCCCAGAAAGCTTTAATTACAGAAGGGCATAAGCATCTAATTGATAAATTAAAAAAACCAACAATAGAGAGAAATCTTAAGGCATATCTGCTTTCTTCCTGTGGCAGTAGTCAAATTATATATTTTTTTTGGTACTGGCTGCTATCACTATAAAACTATGAATTTTCTTTCTATTCCACATGCTGGGCTGCACTACCCCTTTGACAAAAAAAAAAAGTAGAACGGAAAGGATCAAATGTTTAAAAAGGTCTTCTTGCCCATGAAGAAGAATGGAGAAGATGGGCTGAGCTTGCTTGCATAATACGGAAATATTGCTAGACAAATTTATCAGCCATAAAGCTCAGCATCTCACAAGCTGTTTCCAGCCGATGATAGTTTATTAGCCGCTGCAAGTATGCAGAGACTTACTTAATGACATTTGGGATATGCACAGTGAATTCATTATCCGCCTACAGTGCTTTGGCATTCAATTTCCCTCCCATGAGCAACTCATAACCATGCTACTGAGTGTGGTTCCTCATTTTCAGCAAGAGAAAAAAAGTATAACAGTGAAGGGGGGGTGGGGGAAACACGCATAACCCAAATGGGCAAAACATAGTCCAGATCATAGAGCTGGCTCAGGATTCCTGCTCCAGGCCAGCTGCATAGCAGGGATTTGGCAGAAATAACACCACTACTGTTCTAACTCAATTGCCTCAAGCTGAGCCTATTAACTTAATGCTACACTTGCTTTATCAGACCTTAACATTAGCATTAAAAAATCCAGGTGTTGTGCCAAATAACACAAAGGAAACTGTGCTTAACAAGCCCAGCTGCTGCTTATCTGGCTGCTAATCAGCAACCCTGCAGATCTGGGATCTTGAGGGGAAACAAGTAGCTACCTTTCAGGTCTTTCCCTCTGCTGCAGACTCTTCTTCCAATGTGGTTAGTGCACTTCCATCAGCTTTAGGGACAATAAGGGGGGGGGGCTGGTTTTTGTCCTACAGAATAACCACCACACCTGTCAGCGGAACGGGACAACTCACCGCAACCAACTCGCCAGCAGCCAACTCACCATGGCCAACTCGCCACGTGACAACTTGTCAGGGCCAACTCACCCCAGGACAACTCACTGTGGACTAATTTAACCATTTAACTTAATTATTTAAAATGAATTTTAAAAAGCATTTTAATTTTTGCCATCCACATTTCATTCTGTCCCTTCGTTTGTGTCCTTTCTTTATTGATTCTATGCCATCGTTTCTTTGATATTTGTGTAACTGTGGTCCTGCAGTGAGTTGTCCTGTGGCGAGTTGGCCACGGTGAGTTGTCATTGACCCCCCCTAGTGAGAGCGATCAAAAGAGGTTCTTTCACAAACACTACAAATGATCGCCATAGAGTCATAGCCATTGATTTACAGATTATTAAGAGTTGGAAGGGGCCTTGTAGGTCATCTAGTCCAACCCCCCGTTCAAGCAGGAGTCCCTACACCATTTTGGACAAATGGCAGTCCAATCTCCCTTTGAAAGTCTCAAGTGTTGGAGCTCTCACAACCTCAGCAGGCAAGCTGTTCCGCTGGTTGATCGCTCTCACCGTCAGAAAGCTTCTCCTTATTTCCAGGTTGAATCCAACCTGGAATCCAACCTGACTCCTTATTTCCAGGTTGAAAAGATTTCATGTCTTCAAGTCACTGTCAACTCATAGCAAAAACATTAAGATTTTATCCAGGATAATGTGTCCATAACCTGGCTTTTCAGATCTTCCAGCAATGCACCCAAAGACTCCCCACCTATCCTTGTTGGTGTCATCCTTTCTGTTTTTCTTTCCTTCCATCTTTCCCAGCAATATAGACTAATGAAAAAACCAGGATCTTCACAAAAGATGTCCAAAATACGATAATATGACACTTGCCATTTGTGTCTCTCTCGAATGAGAACTCTGTTATACAAATTTGTTTTCTTGGGTTATCAGTAGAATACTCAGGGGTCTTTTCCAATACTGAAGGTCAAAAGTGTCAATATTCTTTCTATCCTATCTCTTCAAAGTTCAACTTTGGCTTTCATAGAATTTCAGAGGGAGACCGCTGCTTGCACAATTCTGATTTTTGTAGGTATAAACACATCACAGTATCTGACATACTTTTTCAAGATCTTATTACTCTGCCAAGTGCTAATATGTGTGCTTCTTGACTGCTGATTCCGTTACTGTTGGTATTGATTCTACAAGGCAGAGCTATCACTTCACTATCTTAATTGTCAATTCTAAGGTAGGTGGCCATGCTTGTTGTCATTAGTTTGTGCACTGTGTTAAGTCTCCTTTCTTTTGTACTGATATATAGACTGACATCTTCCCAATCTTTGTCATTGTGTCAGTCTCCTGATTTGCTAATACAGTTTAGAGAGAATCCTTATTAATTCTCCTTGCAATATTTCTACAGATTTTTCCACCAATTCCTGTAGTCTTCTAACATGGTCATAACTAGAATTCTGATTTAACTTCATTTTTAAGGAACTAGAAATTTTTGTAAATAGAAAATATTTTCAAAGGTATCTTGGAAGTTGACATTTCTACTGTTCAGAATTTCAATATACTCATTCTACCTTTTTTATTTTCTTGAATATCTATTGTCTACTGGCATCCTTTATACTAGCATAGCTGTGTGAGGTTGGGCCTCCCTCTGAGTTTAGAAATCTTTTGGAAGGTATACCTTGTTTTTCCATGTTTCCATCTTCAGTGCCTTTACATTTTTTTTGTTGCAATACTGCTTCTTGTCTCTTCAAACAGCTCTCTGAATTTCTTGACATTTCTTTCTGAGATTTGTCTTTCTTTGGCTTCTCTTCTTGGCAATTTCTACCATTAATTCTGACATTCAATTTGCTTTCTTCTGTTTCTTGGAATTTGGCAGTCTCTTTTCACACTTATCCTTAACAAATCCTTTGATTTCATTCCATTATTCCTCTGGTTTCCTATCAATGAGTATGCGACTTCAGTGATTCCTGATGTTGAAAATGGTGGGCATATGATCAAGAGTGTTGTGGAACCTGGCTGTCTTGTTCTTCCACTTTAAATTCTGTTTAGAATTTGCACACCAGTAATTCTAGATCTGTTCTACAGTCAGCTCACATCTTTACCGTTATAAATGAGCTATCCCACTTCATTGTACCAAAAATACGGTCAATTTTATCTATCTATACCAGGGGTTCCCAAACTTGGCATCTTTAAGACTTGTGGAATTCAACTCCCAGAATTCTCCAGCCAGCTATACTGGCTGGAGAATTCTGGGAGTTGAAGTCCACAAGTCTTAAAGTTGCCAAGTTTGAAGACCTTTGATTTATACTGTACTTCATTTGGTGAGGTCCATATTGGTTGTTTGAAGAACGTATTAGGATGAAAAAAATCATTGAACTGGCAAAAACTGATATATCATTCTCATGTTTCATTTCTGTTTCCTAGGCCATACAATCAACTACAGTTTCCTCCTTACTGTTTTAAGCTTTGACATTCCACTCTCTTATTTCTTACACACTGAACTTGATCATAAGACATATCAACCTCCTCTTCTTTGGCATCACTGGTTGGAGTACAAATTTGCATAACTATCATATTAAGCAGTTGTCTACAAAGCCTACCCAATATTATTTGTTCACCAACTCCATGGTACTCAAGTACCACCTTTAAATTAAAAATAAATGAGTATTTATTTATTTATTTATTTATTTATTTATTTATTTATTTATTTATTTATTTATTTATTTATTTATTTATTAATTAATTATTTGGGAATTCTTCTATGCCGCCCTACTCCCTAAGGACTCAGGGCGGCGTATAGCATTTTAAGAACACCAAACAATAAAATCATTAAAAACAGTTTTAAAAAGTTAAAAGAAACATACAACACCATGCATACATGGGGGAGACCTCAGATGTAAAGTTGTCTCAAAATCACCCCGCCTGCAGGAAGACCCATGTCTTAATGGCTTTTCGGAAGGCCAGCAAGGTGGGGATAATTCGGATCTCTGGGGGAAGTTGGTTCCAGAGACCAGGGGCCCCTACAGAGAAGGCCCTCCCCCTAGGCCTCGCTAGTCGGCATTGTTTGGCTGACGGGACCTGGAGGAGACCCACTCTATGGGACCTAACTGGTGAAGGGAAGTATGAGGTAGGATGCGGTCCCGGAGGTAACCTGGTCCTAAGCCATGTAGGGCTTTAAAGATGATGATCAACACCTTGAATTGCACCCGGAGACCAATGGGCAGCCAATGCAACTGGCGGAGTATAGGTGTTACGTGGGTGAATCTTGACACACCCACCACAGCATGCGCAGCCGCATTTTGCACCAGTTGCAGTCTCCGAATACTCTTCAAGGGTAGCCCCATGTAGAGCGCATTGCAGTAGTCCAATCGGGAGGTGACAAGGGCATGAGTGACCATGAGTAGAGCCTCCTTCTCCAAGTATGGTCGCAATTGATGCACCAGGTGAACCTGTGCAAAGGCCCCCCTAGCCACAGCTTTGAAAGATCCTCAGATAATCCTCAGTAGCAAGTGGAATGCCATCTGACCTAAGGGACAGATTGTCTACAAATGTATTTTTGATAACTTTATATTGTTTATCCATGTGGCTTTCTTGTAATTTTTGTATTTTATTATTGTGCAATCTGAAATAACTCAAGACCTCTTGAGCAGCAGAGGTGTCAACCTTGCAGCCAATAATTGGATTCCGCCCCCCCACCCTTCATATTGCACGACTAGTATCAGTCTTCTGGTAAGTAGAGCCATCTGCACAGAACTCTTTTTTTAGCATATGGATATAACAGGCTTGCTTGCTTTTTTTTCTGCATTTCATATTCTTTTGGAGAGCACCTGACTTTGAAATATGTTAATCTTACTCAGGAAAATCTAAATAGTTTATAAGAACAATAAATGGGTATCTCAGTTAAACTGCAATATCTGACCAACCTTATCTGGTACCTTCAAGGAACACTAGCACTGTAGGCTAGACTGAGAAGTTAAACACTAACATGAAAGACATCAATGACAACCCATTTCCATTTTGCTGGCTTGAAAAATCTACGGACACGTCCATAAAATAATAAAGACTCAAGCTTAGCTGTAAGATGTTATCTTGTTAAAAATGATTGGGAGGAATATAGTACAGCTTGTTACCTAGGATCTGCAAGTCCATTTGATTCCTTTTTTCCCTGATTGCAGGAAAATAGGTCAAGTGCCTGTTTTTGAAAGACCCTGTTGCAGAAAGAGCCGTCCTGTCTACAAGGGCTTACCTCACAGCCTGTTGCCCAGTTCCGGCTAAATTACAGACAAGGAGCAGGATTCTGCCACCTCCACCATGGTGTAGGAACTCTGATGACATGGCCCCATTATGAACCAAACGCTGCCCCTCTGGCTCAGCAGAATTGGGAGAAGATGGGAGACTCTGTGGGCAACCTGAAAAAAAGGAAAACATGTACCAATGATTCAATCTGGCTTAAGTGCAATGAAACTTTCAAAAAAACATAGGTCAACAGCACAAAAACTGCCTACATTGAATAGATCAATTTATTAATGTGGATAAATCAGATAATGAGATCTTTCTCACAGTGTTAAAAATTACTGCTTGTCACCCTTACGCATTGCTTTATTTTCACAGAAAACACTATATCCACTTTTTTGATGGAATAGGGAAAAAAGTGGAAAATATGACCTGGCAATAGACCAGCCAATTAGTTTGTAAACAAGTTTGGAATCTGAACATACTTTCCCCAATCCATCATTACTGCGAAGATCACTCTAATTCTGAATAAGAGGGTCAGTCTTAGAAGTCCAATTATATTCAGAGGTGTACATTTCTTTATTCTCAATTAATGATTTGGTATACTGTGGTCTCACCCTGTCAGCACTATCTGTTTTGGGACTTGATAAAGCTCTGGCTGAACTGAGGCAGAGTATTTAGGATGTAGATATCCAAAATGACATCTCCCTTTTTTTAGGCCAACTGCTCCTCCTTTCTGGACTATCCCTAGATACATTTTTATATGCTCTACAAAGGAACTTATTTATGTTGGCCCAAATTGGGGCACCACCTATTAGAGAAACAGCTGGAAGATATACAACTCTCCATTGGAAAGTGGAACTTGGCTTTGTTCAGTAGAATCTGTCACACATGTGCTGTTCAAACGTCTGTTTGTACATCCAATGGTGATACAACTTAATACTTCCAATTGTTAATAACTCTGATTGCCATTGGGATCAGGAAGCCAACACCTTTCTGTTGATGTGATGGAATCTAGCAGCGAGTTACAAGAGGGAGGAGCAAAGAGACATATCAGTCTTGAATTGTTGCTATGCAGAAAGAGATACAGAAAAGATCCTCCCTAATTTTTCACAGCATTTATCAGACAGTCATGCAGAGTATACTTTAGTGTGGCAAGATTCTGGCTATTACAAACAATATTTTAAAAGTACTTTGAGCTATTACTTGTGTTGTTCTTGGTTTCCTATGGCTGACAGCTGAATCCATCCTTATCTTATTTGATCTCTCAGCAGCTTTTGATATCGACTGTGGTATCTTTCTGGATTAACCCAAAGGACTAAGGGTAGGTAGCACAGTGTTGGGCTTGTTCACCTCCTTTCTCCAGGATCAAGTCCAGTCAGTGGTGATTGGGGAGGAGAGATCCTGCCCTCAGCCCCTACTTTGTGGGATGCCACAGGGGTTTGTGCTTTCTTCTTTCCTATTGAATATCTACATATCAGTGGATGAGCTCATCCATTGCCATGGGGTGAGATATCCTCAGATATGCTATTGTCAATTATACATCTCTGCTCCTGTGATTCTGTCTCTTATCCTGGTGTTTGGAGGCTATGAGGATCTGGGTGAAAAGCAACAGGCTTCAGCTGAACGCTGGCAAAATGGAGTGGCTTTGGGTTTTAAGTCCCATCTTTGGTACTGGATGAGGTCACAGTACCCCAAGCAGACATTCTGTATAATCTGAGAATCCTCCTGGACTCACAACTCCTGCTCAAAAAGCAGGTGGCAGTCGTGGCTAGGAGGGCCTTTGCACAACTCTGTCTGGCACACCAGTTGCACCCATTCCTAGATGAGAGGGAGCCACTCATAGTCACTCATGCCCTGGTCATCTCCTGCTTAGACTATTGCAATACACTGTACATAGAATAGAATAGAATAGAATTCTTTATTGGCCAAGTGTGATTGGACACACAAGGAATTTGTCTTTGCTGCATATAATCTCAGTATACATAAAATAAAAGATACATTTGTCAAGAATCATGAGGTACAACACTTAATGATTGTCACAAGGTTCAAATAAGCAACCAGGAAACAATCAATATTAATATAAATCGTAAGGATACAAGCAACAAGTTACAGTCATACAGTCATAAGTGGGAGGAGATGGGTGATAGGAATGATGAGAAGACTAATAGTAATAGTAATGCAGCCTTAGTGAATAGTTTGACAGTGGTGAGGGAATTATTTGTTTAGCAGAGTGATGGCATTCAGGAAAAAACTGTTCTTGTGTCTAGTTGTCTTGGTGTGCAGTGCTCTATAGCGTCGTTTTGAGGGTAGGAGTTGAAATAATTTATGTCCAGGATGCGAGGGGTCAGTAAATATTTTCCCGGCTCTCTTTTTGACTTGTGCAGTATACAGGTCCTCAATGGAAAGCAGGTTGGTAGCAATTGTTTTTTCTGCAGTTCTAATTACCCTCTGAAGTCTGTGTCTGTCTTGCTGGGTTGCAGAACCGAACCAGACAGTTATAGAGGTGCAGATGACAGACTCAATAATTCCTCTGTAGAACTGTATCAGCAGCTCCTTGGGCAGTTTGAGCTTTCTGAGTTGATGCAGAAAGAACATTCTTTGTTGTGCTTTTTTGATGACGTTTTTGATGGGGCCAGATATCCTTGAAGAGTGCCTGGATACTCTAACTTCAGTATCTGGAAGCTTCTACTACAAACTTTGGTAGTATTAGTATGAGCTGCTGTGTGTGTTCTGGTAGAACACATATGACACCTCTGCTTCATGAACTGCATTGGTTTCTGGGTCCAGTTCAAGGTACTGGTGTTGATCTTTAAAGTCCTTCATTGGCATAGAACTTATTTGAGGGACCACCTTGTCTCCATTTTATCTAGTTGTATTATCAGATCCAGCAGCAAAGACATATTATGGGTTTAGTGGGCTCTAAGCAGTGGGCTTTTTCTGCTGTGGTGAGTGCACTGTGGAATCTTCTCCCCTCTATGGTGAGGTTGACCTCATCACTTCTAAAGGTTCTGGAGGTCCCTCAAGACCTGGTTATATCAGCAGGCCTGAGGACCCCAGGGGAGGGGTGAAGTAGTGAGATGGTTCTGCTATTTTTGTCTGTTATTGTTTGTTTTGGCTTTGTTATTCATAAATACATTAAATGTATTCATTGTTTTTTAGCTCTGTTGCTTGTTTGTGAGACAGGCGGCTATATAAGTTGGTTTAATAAAATAAAATATTAAAACTACAAAAACGTTTTACCAACAATACATACATTGCCCTCTTCAAGTTTTTTTAAAAAATCTTCTAGTCTATGTTATAATTTTAGGATTTCCTGGTACTATCCCATGTAAATGCTAACTAGATACCATCTTGTTCAGTTTCCAAGCCCAGGAAAGTTGAGCTAAGTAATGTCACATGGCTGCAATTGTGACTATAAAACAACAGTTATGATGCAGTACATTGATTCTGTCAGTTTCCACAGAAAAGTCAGGACCAACCAACCATACATTCATACAAATACAAATATTGTATAAATGTCTTTCCCTAAAGCAAATGTTTGCCTAAATGATCTTAACTGATCCCCTCCAGCAGGGTAACTCTAACCACCAATACACTAGGATTTACTATTCCTGATCACTAGACCTAAGCTTTCTGGACTAGCCAACTTGATCTGTACCCCAATTTCAAGGTGGATCATTCCTTCCGCACAGATTTAGGCTGCATAATCCATTAACCAAACCTGGCAATAGGACTGTCCCAAAGGCAGGATATTTCGTGAAATTCCATCTCCCAGATCTGCTCACATACTGTCACCTCTCATGTTTTTCAATTAAGGCTTCTTGTTTAGCCCAGAGAAACAATAAATCACTGCCAGACTGTGTCTTCAGACCCGTTCTTGTTTTGCATTTACAAGCTCATTCTTTTAAAGTAATGCAGCCATCTGGACAGATGCTTGCCAGCCCCACAGCTCAGCTAAATGCTTTTCAACCTCTTCTCTTCTTCCTGGAGTCGCCACTGTCAGGTTCATCTCTGCAGATTCCTAACCCTAAGAATTCAGAGCTATAGACATTCTCAAATGGGATAATTCCAAATACTATTTCTAAGCATAAAAGTCTCTTCTGGACTGTGTGAAGCCTGCATGTTTGAATGTTCCTTACAATTCTTACTCATACAGTGAAAAACAATGAATTATTCTCCCCACATGATTATTTTTATAATGGAGAATCCTAACATTCCCTCCTCCCAGGAGTCTGATGGGATCTGTAACGTCAGAGGCTATTTGGAACACAGAGAGTTCAATCGATTGCATTCCAAACATATCTGATCAATAAGCAAGACAGAGCAGATAAAAAGCAGAGGCTGCCAAGCAAAGTGCATAGCTTCCCGAGACTTCCCATCTTTTTTGAGAGGTGGAAAGTCCAGCAGGTTAGCAGAATGCTTGGTTTGAGGCCCTTTTCCTTAGACAGATGGACCTTTCAACAATACGTCTCTAGGTGACATGACTTTCATAAGCTACAAAAAAAAAAACAGGGAAAAAAGTTTCAGTTACTGCTATGAAAGAGTCAGGAAGTCATCTATTTAATAGCATGTAGGTGGTAAAGAGGAACTCTGAGAATATCTGTTGCAGAACAACAACAACAACAACAACAACAACAACAACAACAACAATAAAAATGCAATAGTGGTGAATATCTATAGCTCAGGATGAGGGTGAAGGTTCATTCTCTGAGCTTGTGGGTTGGTTTCCGAATGTTTCATTACCAGGTTAGGTAACATCTTCAGTGGAATTTAGGGGTTGTCAGTGTCAATGTTCTGCTGTTTAGGTGTGGGTATGTCAAATAAGGGTCTTATGATGGGTCAGGTGTGAGTCATCAGTGAATCTTGTGATGGGTCTTGTGATAGGGAGGTTATATCAGGTCAGGGTCATTGGGAGGTGAACAGCTGGTGGGGAGGTTGTGTGGGTTGGTTGAGGGCTGGTGCTGTCTCTGGTTGGCTGTGCGGTTGATTTGGATTCTGAGGGGTTCATATGCTGGTTGTAGGTCAATGTGTCTGTCGATGGAATTGCTTGTGGAGTGCAGGCTTCGATGAACTTACAAGCATGGCTGATGATTTTTGTGTTGCTCCAATTGAACTGGTGCTGTTTGGTGTCGGTGTGAGTAGATATTAAGGATTTGAGATTGGACTTCCGGTTTGGAGCGCGCCATCACGGACGTCCCTTCGTCGGGCGCCTTTCCAATCTTCGTAAAAAGCCGCCAGAACAGCTGTCTGGCGGCTTTGAAATCTCTTCCCCGGGCAAAGGGGAGAGATGAGAGCTTGACAGGTGGGGTAGAGCCCCCCCAGCGCCCTAGGAGCCATCT
This sequence comes from Diadophis punctatus similis, assembly GCA_023053685.1. Classification (NCBI taxonomy): domain Eukaryota; kingdom Metazoa; phylum Chordata; class Lepidosauria; order Squamata; family Dipsadidae; genus Diadophis; species Diadophis punctatus. The sequence goes on from JALIGW010000002.1 coordinate 150,314,675, forward strand.
AGTAGGGCGCGAAGGGAGAGCTCCCCATGTAGCCTGTCTCCAGCTCCGAAGATCAGGAAACCTCCGCCTTTGCGGAGCTAGATGTCGCGACCAGCCGCTGCTTCTAGAATGGGATTTATAAACTTTTGAACTACAGAAGCAGACAGAGAGAAACAGGCGTGAGATGGGCAAGTAATGAAACCTCTTTTTTTTTTTCAACTCCTGGGTAAGCTTTCACTTCGGCAAAGAATCAAAGGAAACAAAGTAACAATATGGCGATTGAGAAGTGAAAGTGACTTTCGTTTCCCCAGAGGCTTTTATTTTTCCTTTCTTTCTTATGGAAACTTTTAATTTGGAAAAATGGTTTTTTCTTTCTCTGTCTCCTAACCCTGGATTAAAGCTATAATTGAAAGATTTCCAATAATAAAAGACTACCTGGTTTTTAAACTGGAAAGAACTTTAATCAGGCACCTGGCTTTTTTTCTTTTTTGTACTCTTTTGAAACACCATAATGGCTTCAAAATCTGGAAAGACTGTTTTGACTAAAAGAAATGACTATTCATCTGGATATATTTCTAAAATGCAACTTAACACTGAGTTAACACCTCCACAGCCTTTGACACCGGAAAATTTATTAAATAATTTAAAGATTATGAAGCAGGAACTTACTTTGGAATTTAATCAGAAAATAAGTGAGATAGACAAAAAAATGCAGGCTGCTTTGAAGAATATGAATCAACAACTCAGATTTGATGTGTTAGAGGTTTGCAAAGGTTTAGCAACAAATATTGAAGTTTTGGCAGAACGTATTGAAACAAATAAACAAGCTTTGGCAACCTCGGTGAATTACATAGATAAAATCCAAAATGATATTGCAAATTTTGAAAAAGAAGTCTTGATGACACAGTTCAGATCCATGGAAGTTGCTATAAGGGTCAGAGGTTTGAAAGAGGGATTATTTGAAGATTTAAAAGGAAGGATGGTTGATGCATTGGATCAGGTGTCTGGAATTTCTAAAGTGGAATTGGCTACACAAATCGACAAAATATACAGAATCAATTCGTGGTATGCTAAACAAAAGCATTTACCAAGGGACATTGTTATATATTTTACCACAAGAGCTTTACGGAATAGAATTATACAAGCAACGTTTAACAATAATCTTATGGTGAATGGTCAGGAACTAAAGATTTGGAAAGAAATCCCCTCTAAAATGCTTAAAGCCAGAAAAAGCTACACTTTTTTGATTGATGAATTTAAGAGATTAAATTTACAATATAAATGGGAAGCGCCAGTTGGAGTAGCAGTGAAATTTTCTGGAAAAAGATACCGGCTTAACACGATAAAAAAAGCTACTGAATTTTATGTCAATGTTTTAAAGGCTGATATATCCAAGATTCCAGAGGAAGGATGTATGAAAATAAAAGAGGAAGAGGAGGGGAAGCCATCTTTGCTGGATCAAAAGGAAATAGATTCAAAAATCCAAAAGGAGTGCCAGAACCAGATAGCTGGGGAAAAGGAGATGGAGGTTTGGGATCAGATGGGAGACGAGTCGACAAATTTGAATTTACTGAACTATTAAAAGATGAACTATCAAGATACAAAACAATGAGATGTTGAAATATATTGGACGGATAGAGACTAATATGATTGTATTTTTCCTTTTCCCTATTTAATGATTATCTATGCAATATTTAGCTAAGTTTTATATAACTTTGAGGTTACTTTTAATGTTAATAATATTAGATATATATAGTTTGTTGATTTTTCGTTTATTGAAGTCAGTAAGTTAATTTAGAATAATATTATGTTATTAATATCATGATGAAATTTAATATTTAATGATTACTTACGTAACATTTAGTTATTTTTGAGGTTATTTTTAATGTTAATAATATCAGTTTAAGATTTTTGTATTTTATATCTAGTTATTATTTATATAACATTTACTTTGTATAAGATGGAGGACTGAAGGGAGGAGGTAGGAGATTTGTTTGTTTGTATTGTTAAAGAGATTTCTTTTTCTTTCTTTTTTTTCTTTTTTGTATCTTTACTATTGTATACATATGCGATATATTATTAATGTACAATCTGGAGTTGAAGTTTTTTAAAAATAGTGTTCTTTTTTTTTCTTTTTTCTTTTCTTTTTATTAACAATTTAAATCTATTATTATGCCCTGTATTATCTCTGGGAAGTCCGGGGAGGGAGGTGGGGAGGGAAGGGGGTGGGTTGGGTGGGGGGAGAAAAAAAAACAAAAATGTTTGTACTTTATATTTAATATTTTGCTACTATTTATATAACTCTGTACTAATAAAACTTTTTGAATTAAAAAAAAAAGGATTTGAGATTGTGGCATTTGACTGCCAGCTGGTGTTCGTGGATCCTGGTTTTTCATTGATGTGATGTTTGTCCCACATAGAATTGGTTGCAATGGTTACAGTTGATTTTGTAGATTACATTGTTACTTTCATCCTTCTGTATCTTGTCCTAGGTTCTGGATAATTCCTGGCAGAGTGTAGCTGTGGGTTTGTGTGTTAACTGCTATTCCTAGGGGTTGGAGGATTCTGGCTGTCATTTCCGACACCCCTTTTGTGTATTGTAGGGTTAGTTTTTGCGGGTTGGTTGGCTGTGTGGTGTGTCTTGGTTTAGGTACTGTGTGTCAGAATATACATTTGAAAGACAAGCATTAGAGAGATTTGACACAACAATATTGGGCTAAATTTGGGCTATTTTTTTTTGAGAGGGAGGCATTTATGATAGGTTGGGAGTAGGTGGAAAATGTCATTGTCTGTTCCCACATTCAAGAAACAGTAGGTGTCTCTTACTGACCATGGAACAAGCAGAAAGTGAGGATCTTGCTAAAGTCAACCCTATCAAAATATTTCACTTATACCCCAACAAATTATACTGCAATTTAAAAGCATTCATTTATGCTGAAATCACCTTGCCTCTTTACAGCCTCTTACAGCCTATTCCACTTCTACTTTCAGGTTTTAGAAATAATCTGTATTGGACTGGTAGAAAGCTGTACTGATTTGTATGCCTAGGTTTCAATCTAAAAGGAAAAGCAGATAGAAAACCTGAAATTTAAATTCTCTTTGCAGCTCTTATATCCCTTATAGGCTCCACCCTAACTACAGCTTCCCACCAATTGAGGACTGACAACAAAACCTCACTTACGCTCCTGGCATTTGCAAACAGAAAAACCAATTTATCTTGATTCAAGCCTGACCCTTTGAAGCACAAATAGCTTGGCTGCCTGCCAAGTTCAGGAAGTCTAAAAATAACCTCTTGTATGAATCACAGGAACAGATTCCCCTTTTTTTGGCCACAGGAATCAATTACAAAATACTACTAGTAAGATCCTAGCTTACAACAGACATATCGAGTATATTCAAAACAGCAGCACCCAAAAAGGTTCTCATAAGCCACAATGAAATGATAGCAGCAGTATTTCAGATCATTGCCATATCATTCACACTTATAGGTAAGGGTTTTTGTTGTTGTTTGGTGCCTCTGAATCAGTTTTTGGCATCTGATGACTGCCTGGACTAGTCCTTGCAGTTTTCTTGGCCCTGCTGGCTGGGGAATTCTGGGAATTGAAGTACATATATCTTAATGTCATCAAGGTTGAGAACACTGAGGAAAAATGCTACTCATGATAATGTAATTGGCATTGCCGTGGCTTGCTTAATCAGCTGGTTAAAATGTGTTCATTTTAGAAATGGAACTTTTCTGAAGGTGTCTTGTTGCTGACCTGAGTATCAGTTGATAAAGCAAATGAAGAAGGCTGAAAGAATGGAGAAGGCTTTTAAAGACAGTCTTCATTCTCTGATATATCTGACTGAATGATGAGTGGGGCAGAGCCCAAGGACAGAACACAAAAAACAAAGAGAATAGAGGATTGTGAAGATGAGGAGCATCTGACAGCAGAAAGTAGCAATCTTGGAGATAGGCCTTGGAGGCCTAAAGGATAGGCAGATAGGCTACAATGGAGTAGCACCCTGAAGTTATGGATGTTTATGGAGTAAAAATAATGTTATGGGGCTCTATTGAATATAGGACCATTCTGGGCAATGAGAACTGGGCAAGTAGCTATTAATTTTGGATGAAAGATTAGTAAAATATGAGCCTGAAGGCCAAATCATATTGTGGTCTGTATCCACATGGATTACTTCAGTAAATATACTGTAGAAAGCCTGACGATGCCTAACCAATACCCAGTTTTGAAAGAGTGTTGGCTAATGTGAAGGTTTGAACTTCTAGTTTTCTAGAGATTTATTGAGCCATCTGCGTCCAAGACCTCTAAACACAATATTCTTTTCTTCTTTTAACACCTCACATCAAGAACAAAAGTAATTACAATCAACCAAGTCATATTTTCATATAGGTCATCGCAGTTTATTATGGGAAACTCTTAAGTTTTCCTTTTGAAGGATTCAACAGCTTCAGCAATATTAAAAATCACAACCAAGTTTAATGCTGCACAACACCTTAAAACAGAAGGTTTCAAATTCTGCAGCATCATAATTAAAATTGTACAGGTATTCTGTGTAGGAATTAAGCAACATGTTTAACACTAATGGTTTCATTAGGATTAGGTTGGGTAAGAAATAAATATAAACTTACTTTTAATTATTAAGATTTAATCTATATACTGTGTAATACTTCTTCAGCTTTGCAACTACTCATTGGATGTTTGTTGAGGCAAAGTGAGGGGCAAACTTGAAACAAATTTTGGCAGCATTCCCAGTTTGCATAATTCTAATCATTTTTTATACTATGCAATCGTCCTCTAAGTTGCTTGTGACCCCAGGAGAAAAGCACTTGATCCACAGTTTGAGGATTCATGCTTTAAACATTAATATCTTAAGAAAGGAGTCATCTAAAAAGGTAAGTAGGGATTTTTTCCTCTCTACTTTAGACTGCAAGCCACATCACAGAATTTTATTTTCCAACAGAAAATAACATAAATACAAGGTGAGGACATTATAGTTAAAGAGCTTAAGACACTTTCTTAGAAAGAAAGAATCTTAAGAAAGATCTGAGTTATCTCAATGTTATCTGGAGGGGCAAAAAAACTGGAGAAGCATGCAAAACATGTTTCATGTTATTAATATCATGCTGTCTTCACCTTGCAGTTGGGCATTCATTCATAATTTGTCAGTCAAAAAGACTGTGTAATGCAGGCTAATTAGGAGAAAAAGATATGCTAGACTGAAATACTTTCACTAATAAAGTATGGATTGATATTTTCTATGGCAAAAAAGCTTACAAATTTGCATATACAATACACATAAGATGATTTTGATATTATTACAAAGTATTAGCTCATTCATTCAGCAGTATATAGTCATGAGGAACAGATGAAACCCCAGGGAGGGATGATAAAGGCAGTCAGAAAACTGCCGCAACTATACAGTATATATTTAAATAAATAGAAATGGAAGAAGTATCACACTCAGTATGTCACAATTCTCCAATAGTAAAGCTCTAAAAAAGAGAGGAAAGATAGAGACTGAGCAAGTTCTTTGATAATCTAGGACTACCTAAGAATGTATGTGTGGGATTGATTGGTTAAAGTACTTTGATATCAAAATCTCTCTGTATATGAGATACTATGAATTGATTGATTGATAGATTGATAGATAGAATGATTGATCGATAGATAGATTGACTGGTATGTTACCAAAACCATACAACTCATGGTGGTTTAAACCAATAAAAAAAATTAAAACCATTTAAAATGTCAATTAACAATATGATATTGGGCAATTTCAACTTTCAAATGCCCTGCAGAGCAGAATAGTTTTGTCCTGGATGCTTTTCAGAAAAGTGCTAGAGGTGCCATCAAGCTGACCTCTTATGGGACATTATTTCACAAAGTGGAAGCCACCCACACAAAACACTGGCCTACCTTTATGGAAGAGACTATTACAGGACATAGGTTTCTAGGCCCTGAACTTGAATTATTATTTTATTTTATTAGTTCATGTTCTTTCCAGAGTCGCCTCATGGCAAGATGGGTGACAAAAAACTTTAATACATAATAATGTTTTAATAGCTTTCGGAGAAAGGAGGACCTCTTAACAACTGCCAAAAAAGTGAAACAAAAAATCAACTCAGGCATAAGCAATAGAAAAAGGAGCAGGAAAAACATGAATTGCTGTTTCTCTTGGTTTTAGAATTCAATTTTGTGCAACCTCCTTTAAAGGAAAGGTAGTTGTAGGCTGAGAAAGGGTGATGATAAGAGAAAGCAATTCTTGGCTGATGAATACTTTATTTGTACAATTTTCCAAAGAAGTAGCTGTTCAGTTTATTAGCTCATATAACAGCTTCTCTTTGTAGATATCTTGCAGTTATAACTTTCTTCTGAATCCATTCCATTTCTTGCACAGAGCTAACAGTAAATTAGGCAATTTGCCAGAATAAACACACACACAAACACAAATACAGAGGACAATAAAGCTGACCAAGGGACAAAAAAAAACCCTTTTTTCCTAATAGCCTCATGATGCAATCATCAGTGTACAAATCTTAATAAGAAGCTATTAAAGTGACAGAGCTGTAATATGCCCCTAAAGCCCACTTAACCAGTGGCTATCTGACAGGACTATTACTAATCTATGCTAGCCAGGCAGTACAAGAGGAATGTAAAGGATAGACCTAGTCTTCAGTTAAAGTTATTGGTCTGGTTCTGATCTCATCAAGACAGTTAAATGTTTTCACTTTACAACCATGTCACAAGCAACAGAGTTGCCAGTCTCAACTGTCCTTGGTAAGTGAGGCCTACCTAAATAGTGCTATCTGCATTTTAGAAGTTATATTATTATTTCTTTTCTGGCTCAGGCAGACTATGGCAAAGGTGAGCATTGCTTATGATCGGCAGTGCGCATTAAGAAAGCATAATCTCATAATTTGACCTAAGCATGTATTAGTCTATTTGTTGGTATAGTTGTAGACCAAGGATACAAAACAATGGCCTAAGGGGTAACAGGTGGCTTATGAAAATGATCTTTATGACCTGCCAATGCTCTTGTCCAATCCCATTCATTAATTAATCAGTTCACAGAAGAAAAAGAAACTAGTATGTGTTGAATATGTGCTCCTGCCAAAAAAAGGAGGCTGAAAAGCTGCATCTTCATTACCAACAACCATGATAATTTATCAAAATAGGGTTTAGGTATCTGGTAAGAGCCTTAACTTTCCACTGTTATAGATAAAAAGAGGTTATTAATTTGCAAAATAAATGGAAGTGCATTGTATTTTTTTAACCACCACTGTAAGATGTACCTGAGATTCGGGAGGAGCTACCCCTTCTAAAAGAGTGTGTGGCCTGGAAAGCGTAAATGTTGTCCCCTTCTGCAATGGAGTTCAGATCCTCATCATCCGAGAAGGAGCACTGGAACCCTGACTGGTTTAGTTCAACCAGGATTACCTGCAAAAAGACCAGTTAAGGATATCAACCTCAAAAAAAGTGATGTTCAAATCATAGAGCATGAGAGAAAATTGTCTGGCTAACCTGGTCAGGTGAAATCTTGCCCTCCTCAGCCACCATTTCCCTCAACTTTGACACAGTGCTGAAGAGAGGCACAGCTAGGCCTACACGCACAAATCGCTGGCTTTTGGACTGGAAGACAAGAGTGACATTCAAAGGCCTGGAAGAAAAGGGAACACAAGGGAATTTAGAATTGAGGAATACTAAGAATGCCCCCGATTCACAGTTAACTCACATCCAGTCTGCCTGTCCGTCCGTCCGTCCGTCTGTTCATTCACTTGTTTGTTCACTCATTTATCCTCTGCCTTAACTTGTCCACTTTATTTTTTTAGTTATGTGTTATTGCTTATGAACAAAGAAATGAATTGGATCGTTTCCTAATTTTTTTATCACCTATTTTGAGCATGGAGATTTGGGGCACATGTATTGTAAACATACGACTGGAGGACCAGGGATGAACAGATTGGTAGAAAACATCTCCATTTTGAGCCCTGCTGCTTTCAAAGCATTAAGAAATGACACCTTCTGCATCTTTAAGAATGTATCTGTCACCGTGGATATTAAAAATTACTCATTAAAAATAATGTGCGGTTTAGCCTTTGAATTGTGTAGGAGCAATCTGAAATACACAACTACATCCACAGTAGCATAATATGCAGAATGATTCCTAGATTGCTGGAAAGAGCTGCATTACAGCACTATGCCCTATAACCTGCCCACCCACTCAAATATGTTATGGCTACAACACTCAAAATTCCCAAACAACCTGCCTTTTATTTTCAGTTCAACGCCCATAAGATGTAAAGTTTGTACTGAGAAGAAATGCAAAGAGTTGAATTTGAAGCCTCACCCTGAAGGCTCAGAAGCGGGAGGCAAAAATGGGAAAGCAAGCAAGCATTCTGGAAGAAACCAAGGAGTCCTCTCTCATGTTCCTATAGTTAATTAGGGTGCAAAGCTAGAGAACAGGTGCTGCTTCAAGGCATCTGTCGATTCTAGCAGAGGCCTAAGAAAACTAATCCTTACTTCAGGTCTAAAACATGGAGGGGGGGCGTAATTTCTTCTACTTAATGTGTGCTTTGATTCATCTTTTCCTGACAGGAGCAGAACATGGATGTCACCAGGTGTTGGTTGCACAGTGAAGAATTTCTCCTAAAACTTCTACATGGCAGCATTCAGTGAGTGCTTTCCTATGCCCTCTTTAAATGTGTTGCTTGAAAAGAAAGTCTATGGCGCTTTTTTCTTTAATTTCAAACCAAGGGTGGAGAAACCAATTTGGATCAGGAGCATAATAGATAAGAAAGGTACCTTTAATTCTTCCCTCCTTCATAGTGATCTTTAGCACTAAATCATTTTTAAATAATATTTTTACTAAAAGTTGAAAGATAGAATTAAAAAGCGAATATGAATTAAGAAAAGTATGAAAGAGTAAAAAGAATCTGCTAAAGACTGCTTCTTGTGAGAAGCTGTTGCTATGGAGTGCATGTGGGCAATCCAGAGTTCTCTCTTTGCTGGAGAGGAATTCCAAGAAGGTGGCCCATTCATTGGCTCCTCATTCCCCCATGGTTGTTGGCCCTACTCTCAGCGGAGCCATCTTCAGTTTGCCGTTGTTTCCCCAGAAGTCTCCACATTCACTGCAGAATCAATCTTCAGCGGAAGACTCAGTGAAACTTCAAGCGGTCAACCTGATCACAGGTTGACAGCAGGTACTAAATAGCACTAAGTTGCACAACTATATTTCTCACATCAGTTAAAATGAGTCATGGAAGTTCAGTGGCTGGCTAGGTGGGCAAATCACTTTCTCTTGGACCAGTTTACCTCACAGGATTGTTACTAGAGGTAACTATCGAATAAGGGTGCACTCTGAATGCTTTGTATTCCTGAAGGAAAAGTGAGATGTAAAGCTAACAAATACAAAAATAAATGACACTATTGTTAAAGATAGAGATTTGCTCTCTGATATTAGGTCAAAGAAAGTCTCCTGAATATTATCCACTGCATATTCCACAGAGTTGTGCTCCAAGAAGCAACAACAGAGCCAGGACAAAAAGCAAATTTAGTTCATTTAATTGGTATTTAAATAAATTACATTAAATATAATTGATAATGTTACTTAGCAAGTATATATTCCTTTTTCTTCTTCTGCAATATAAAATATTATTTAGTAACAATTTCTAAAGTTTGTTTGGAGCAACATGTTGGGTTTATAGGAGACCTCAGACTGTGTCCCTCTCTTTTAGATCTAAGCCTTGAGATCTAGATCAATATTAGTTTCTAATATTCAAGTGCAGATATAAACTCCCTTTTTACAAGACTGTAGTCCCTATTCGGGATAGAGTCAGGGAAACTGGATGGAACTGAGCATTTACTGGCTGGATGCCCTTCCTGACACCATACAGAGTTCGCAGCAGATATTTTTTCTTTGTGTTTTTTCTTTGCGCCCTAGGAGAGAAACATCTGCCGCTAGTTAGGATTGAACTCTCAACCTTCCAAGTGGGAGGTGAGTGTGTACACCACTAGGCCTCCACACCACTCATTCAAGTGCAGATCTATTTTGCCAATTTCACTATGGGGAGCTATCCTGGAAACATTTACAAATTCTAAACCTATCTAACCATTTAGAAGTACAACTCACAGGAGTTTCAAAGATTCATATCCATAAAATTGGAGTTTGGAGAAAGCACTTTAAGAGATGTGAAAATAAATATGAAGATTTTCTTCTTTTTTCTTCTCATTGATAAAGGACTCAGGTGGCTGAATCCCCACAATGGAGACAGACTCATTGTTTAGCCTCCTTGCTGCCAAGCCCAGGCAAGCATAGATAAAGACAAGAATCTGGAGGGAGTTCTAAGGATTCATTGACTGGAAAGAGAGAGAAGAAAGCAGGTTGGAGGGAAGGTATAAAGGAGAGAGAGGGACACACTGAATCTCCCCAAGCTGTTTAGAAATAGACATTAAACAGACTCCATTTGGAAAAGAATAAATTCCAGACTACGTAGGCAATTCTTTAAAAAAAAAAAAAGCAATTCCAATGGGAACAAAAATCCTATGAATCTTAAAAGCTAAGGAATTAATTCTAGCTTAAGCTTCTATAGAAATGATTTTGCTACATCAGATATCTGAAGCTCTACTAACATACTTCTAAATTCAGAAAAAGCCTGGTAGCATCTTTTGGGACTACAGTAAGCATTTTATTTAAGGCATGAGCTTTCACGAGCTGGTTATCATAAAATTAATAGGACTCCGTTTCTTCCACCGTCTATGAGTTCTTGGTGGCCTTTTTCCCATTTCCTCAGAACATACATCAAGTACAGTCAGAACCCTGGAACACTTGAGAACAATGTGATGACTTGAAATGCCATAACATTAGAGAGGAGATGGGAACAATATATAAAAGATACATTTAATCTACAGTTCAGGTTCCATTTCTCAAAGTAAGGTTCTGTTTTGATAATGCTATACACATACTGAAGACAGTGAGATTTATTTCCAAAGAAACATGTACAGGGTAGAGCTGTCAGACATATTCAGCCCAATCCATTACATATTTATTCCTGTTCAGCTCTCGAGAGGTTGAGCACACTTCATCTTTGGAATTCAGATTTGTAATGAGCCCTTCTTGTCCAACTAACAACATTATAAAACTAAAACTTTTCTATAACCTTGTACCTTGAGAATTCAAACGAAAAAGAGGTAGGGATTTAACCTATATTTTTAGTAGGACCTGGGAATTCTATAAACCATGCTTGTAATGCTGTCATCTTCTCATTTCCCAGCTTTCTGACTTCCCTAGAGCTCATGCATACTTGGCTGTACCCTCAATGGGGGAAAAAAAGGTTTTGTTAGTTTCAGGGCCTTGGCTCCCTGCTGTGCATAACCAGCTGCCAAAAAAGTACAATTTCCAGCCTATGGCCCTTTTCTGACAGTATTTCTCACTCAGCTTGTGATGCTGAAAAAAACAAGACAGTTCTAGTCCTCCTGTAAGAAATAAGATGAGATTTCTGGACAGAAAAAAAGAGAAAATACTTCAGAATACTGCCTAGCCTCCCAAAACAAGTTTCTTCTTACAGGAACAGAACAAAATACAGTTATAAAAACTTAATTCCTAATGGGGGGGGGGTTGTAATAAATGGAGTTCTGGTCTGGCTGTCTAGAAAAATTGGTCAGTTCAATAGACTTTGGGAACTTTTAGAACAGGAATGGGTTAGGGTTAGGGTTAGGGTGAATTTTGGTGAATGGTGAATTTTGGAGTCCTTCGGATGTTGCTAATCTATAGATCTTGGAGGGTAAGGACAATAAATTTTGTTCTTATTCACCTAAATATACCAAATATTTATAATATATAATATATAATATATATAATATAATAATAATATACTAAGTATACCAAAATGTCCTTCCTGTTAATGACTACTTCAGCTTCAACCGCAGCAATACATGAGTACGTAATAGATTCAAACTAAATGTAAACCGCTCCAAACTCGACTGCAGAAAATACGACTTCAGCAACAGAGTGATCAATGCCTGGAATGCACTACCTGACTCTGTGGTTTCTTCCCCAAACCCCAAAAACTTTAACCTTAGACTGTCTACAGTCGACCTCTCCTCGTTTCTAAGAGGTCTGTAAGGGGCATGCGTAAGCACACCACTGTGCCTACCGTCCCTGTCCTACTGTCCTATTGTCCTCTTTTATTGTTACTTTTTACTTGTGTTTATACAAACTACTACTATCCTATACGTTTGACAAATAAACAAATAAACAAACAAACAAATAAATAAGTAAATAAATAAATAAAATAAATAAATAATATTTAGGCTGGTGGTTCTCAACCTTTTATTCATCATGAACCCCCTTTAAAGACCTTCTGTGGCCACGGACCATGTCCACTGACCCACTTAACTCAAGGTTTAAATCATAACCCTAACCCTTTGTGGACCCCCTGGGATGACATCGCAGCCCCCAGGGCTCCATGCAGAGGTGGGTTCCTGCCGGTGCGGTTAATAGCTGTTGTTCGGCGCAGAGCCGAAGACGGTGCTGCCGTTTGCAGCACGGGGGCTTTTCCCGGGCGGTGCCGCCGCCCGCATGGACGCCGCCGTTTGCATGCGCAGAGGGCAAAAGAATGCAATTGGCGGCATCCATGCGGGCAGGGAAAGCTCCCATGGAAAGCTCCCGCGCCGCGAACGGCAGCAGCGTCTTCGGCTCTGCGCCGAACAACAGCTATTAACCGCTGTTAAACAGGCAGGAACCCACCTCTGGCTCCATGGACCACAGGTTGAGAACCACTGATTTAGGCAATAAACTGTACCAAGGCAGTTTGCACATGAAATGTGGATTTGTAATGAAAGTGGACTTTTAATAAGATAGAAAGAGAAGACATTACAAATGTCTAAGTGTGGAACCTTAATTTTAAACAAAGCAATGGAAATTCTGAAATTCACTTGTGGATGCAGACATACTGAAAATAGAAAGATGGGCATGTCTGCCTTTATCAGCTTACTGCACAAGTACTATGCATTAAAATTTGAAATATTTAAAATGCATATCTCAAGAGAAAATATGTCTGGAAATACACATTTTGAGAATAGTGATTCTTAAAATATGACTTAAAATATGATTTTAAAAAAAGAATAAAAAGAAAGAATAACACACTGATTAGTGAGAGAGATGATAAAATATGTAAATGAATGCATGCAATATTAAGGGAAGTGGAATTCATACGGTACATTCTAGTGAGAACACAGGAGCGGAAATATGACCTGTCACCAAACATACCTGGTTTGACGCAAGGGGATAGGCAATGAGATACATAGAAAAGGATCAAAAGTATTGCTCTGTTTCCGGCAATGAGGGCAAGTCAATGAAGATCTAGAAAGAAAGAAAAAATAGAGAAATTCTTCATCAATAGAGAAATTGACATCAAGTTTAGCAATGCCAGTTTTTAAAAAGTTGGCTTCTAATTTGGTATTCTAGAGTAGGAAGTTTTCTTCAACCTTTGGGCTAAAAAGAAAATTACAGATTGCTAAAGACCTGAGAGTACATCTCCTGTCAAACATGCAAATTGATATTTCTATGAAAATTAGTAGCACTTTGATGAGACCTGCCTTGTATATTATATGTAATATACAAATTAGTAGCACTTTGATGAGACCCGCCTTGTATATACTACATTGTGCCTTGTATAATATACTGTATGCAACATTGACGTGTCTCTGTCAGGTAAGATCTAGATAAATGAACTTTCAGGGTCTCTCTCAATCTCTAAGGTTCTGTTTATTAGACTCCTCATGGCAAAATTATTACAATAAATAGCCAAAGTAGCCTATTTAGAATTGTTATCATTACACTCAATCAACTTTTCAGACAAACAATGTATTTCCATTTTTACCCATATAAAATGATTTGTAGCATACTACAAATCTCACAAATAAATAAATAAATAAATAAATAAATAAATAAATAAATAAATAAATAAATAAATAAATAAATAAATGCAAGCACACAATAATGTAACCATTTTCTTACCAACTCCAGGATCATTTGGCAACAGGTTTCGCCATAGTATTTTAGTTAATTTCCTTCTGTAAGAATTGGTGGTTCATATTTTTACATCTATGCCTATAATGTATTTAAACCTTTCATTAATTCGTAATCCCCCCCCCCCCCCCACATAGACATAGCTTGGTCAGGAGCAAGGGGATAATATACCAATTCATTCATACACTGAAAAACAGATCTCATAGTTTGCACCTTTAAAAACTGAATCACAAATTTGCTTGCCAACATTATATTGATTCTTCATATCAAGAGGGAGGGAGGGAAGGAAGGAAGGGCTTCATAATATTAAGAGAGTTCATGGACTTTTTCTTTGACATATAATCTTCTTTGGCTAAATTTCAGGTTTTGTTTCTAGCATGAAAAGCAGGGAGAAAAGGTTATAAGGGAAGTATATATTCAGCTGGATATGTTAGACTTAACCCACCATACTCTGAAATTCACTGTTTGCCTGCTGCACTAATAATGGTATGGACATCCTTTTTTGGCCCAAATATTCTATTTGCTTTTAACACCTGCTTAGGATCACACAGAGAGTAGCTGATAATATCATGATGTCGCCAGAGAGATGGAGAAATGTCTGGCTCATTCTCTCCCCCCCCCTTTTTTTTTAAAGAGGAGGTTTAAAGGTAAAGTGAGTGCCTTAAGCTGTCAGGTTAAGTCACCCATTCTGCCTTTTTAAATCACTTCAAAACAAGTAAAATGGCAAAATTGGAGGCCAAAAGAATAAAAAGGGTCTACAATGCATAAAGCACACGTTTTAGGCATTAACCACCTCCCATCCAAAAAAATTAAAAAGCCCAAATTTTCAAACATGCTAAATCAATCTTAAAGGCAATAACTTACTACTCCCTGCAATAAACAGTAATAAACCCTAAGGCTGAATTAGCTAGCACTCATTCTCAATCTGATATCAATAAGTGTGGCTAAGAGGCTGCCTATGGATTGAATTTGGTGGAAGGACCTGGAAGTGAAACCCTAACCCTAACCAGGAAGCCCCATGTCATAAGGAGGCCATTTCCAGTTAAGATGGCCAAATGGTTTAATGTGTCCTACAAACTGCCCCATTTGGTATTCCTCTAAGATTTATTTTATTTACACCCATCAGACTCTGAGACAGATGGTAATCAACAATGTGAAATAAATACAATAATACACCCATACTATAACATTCAAATTTATAAAAACAACATTAAGCAATAATTAACTAATAACATATTTTCCTTTTCCATGGGCTCTCTAAAACACTTCAGCTTTTAAAAGCTTATGTACCGCAAGTAATGTGAGTGCTAAAATTGTCAAATACTACCTGGAAATATATTGATCGACAAAATTTACAGATGTGCAGAAATGGACAAACTAACGATGGACCTTAAAGGACAAAGTAATTCGGACTATTACGAGATATGGACCAATTGGTATAACTGGACAAAAAGGAGAAGAGAAAATGAAGAACAAAAAAGGAAAAATAAAAAATAGTGAGACAACGTGAGAAAAAAGAGGAAGATATGTAAATATAAAAAGGATTGTATATTATTTGATATTATTAATGTATTATAACGGATGTGGACGTATGTCAAAATATTGTGATGTTTGAAAAAAAAAAAAACATATTTTCCTTTTCCATGGGCTCTCTATAACACTTCAACTTTTAAAAGCTTATGTACCACAAGTAATGTGAGTGCTATTCTGATTTCAAATGGGAAACCAGAAACATGTGGAAGAATGAGGTGGTACCCGCAAACCTTAGCTCCTCTCACAATGTTTTGTGTCTGATCAAAGCATCTTCTGGATATGTAGCAGAAATAAAGCCTTGGTTTCAAGGGGAAAAAAATATCTGAACTCTAATTCTGCATAGAGACCCTTAGCTTTAAATCCAGGTGAAGAGAGTGGCAGATTTCTGTTTCATTCAAATAAGGGCACATTTCAATTTTCAACCATATTTCCTCTTCATTCCATTAGTCACCTCTCACTTCCATTCCTAGTAATACCTCACAACTATTTCAACTCAGAAAAGACCCTAAGAAATAATCACATCTGTGCTATTCCTTGGTAAAGTTACATCACGATTTTGCACATTTTCACTTTAGTTTAAAATAGTACAGTAATCTTTTCTTTCCTGAGTTTTGTTAAACCAACACTCAGACTTTTACCATCTGCTTCCTTCAAAATCATGTGGAATATTAAATGACAATCTTTGAAACTTAAACAATTAAGGCATCCACTCTCACTCCCCTTCTTGCAAATGGATTGACAAATTGGGAGAACATCTACAGATCTCTGTGCACCTACATTTTCAAGAATTCTCATGTACCATATTTTTTGCAGTATAAGACGCTCCGGACCATAAGACGCAGGGGAGGAAAACAAGAAAAAAAATCGGCCTCTGCCTCCCAGCATACATTGGTATTCATCTGGCTAGCATCCTTGCAGCAAACAGCCTGGTCAGTTTCAGCACATTATTGCAGCCTGATTTAGCACAAGCAGCTGATTGGTGGTTGGATTAGCCTCCCAGAATACCACCGATCAGCTGTTCCAGGCTGCGGGGATCACCGCTGCCTATCGCCGTCTCTGCATGTCCTGTTTTCTGCCTCTGCATGTTTTTGGCCTCCGCCATTTTCGGCCATTTTCGGCCTGTTCCAGGCAGTGGGAATCGCTGCCACCTATCACTGCAGCCTATCGCCAGCAGCGAACGGCGGCAATAGGTGGTGGTGATGGGCGGCGGTGATAGACAGCAGTGGCGGCGGCAATCCCCGCCGCCTGGAATGGGCCAAAAACAGGGTGCGCAGAGGCCAAAAATGGCCAAAGGGTGGGGGTCGGCAGGTGAGCGTGGCTTCGGCCACATTCGCTCTATAAAATGCACAGACATTTGCACCCATTTTGGGGGGGATACGTCTTATAGACCGAAAAATACAGTAATTAACAATTCTAGTCAAAGGAATTTAAAGAGCCTAACTGGAATGAGAATAGCTCCAATAATCAAATTAATGAAAACTGAACTGGCTAAAGTAAGCTTCAAATTTGTACCAGGTGTCAATCATGCAACACAATAAATGTTTGCAACACAATAAATGTTTGCTATTTTACAGGGATATGTGTTACTTAAAAAAATACATTCAAGTTCTGCCAGGAAGAGATTGTCAATTAAAGTAGAAAAAAGAGGGAGGCTGAAAAGGGGAAAAGGAGAAGAAAGGAAGATGGAGAGAAACAACTTACTTCAAAATTACTAGCAAATTATGAATATCTCTGAGATAAGAAGGATTCAGTTTCAGCTTTCCTATGATAGCAAAGAGAGCAAAGCCCCCTCCTTTTTAAAAAGCATCTGAAATTAATTTATTCTCAGAGCCATAGGTACAGCTAATCAACTGAAAGGCCTTAATAAGATGACATCATTGGAAGTATTAGTTGCTTAGCAAGTTACATAAGAAATGAAACCTGCTTCCTGATAGGAAAATAAAAACATTTCCAAAAAGACGAAGGAGGTAACCGTGCCAGGTGGGGAAAAGAAACACACAGGGTTGAATCTATTCCAGAAAAGGGAAGAATGGCTGCACTATAACTATACAAAGCTAGACCTGACCCTAACGTTAGCCACCATACATCGGAAAGCAAGATATTTACCCCCTTCTTCAGAAATAGTGGGGCTTGCACAAATATGTAAATGTCCTTGTGAAAAGGTCACTACATACAATTCTGGCCATCTTTGCAGCTGTTTTCTATAACAGTTCTACTATATAACAGTCTATTACTACCCAATTAAAGTTATAGGACAGTACTGAAATACACCAATTCACCAATCAAAGGGGTTATACAATTTTAACTAGACTAATCAGGGTACTATATCAAGAGCAGCTGTGGTGACATCCAGAGGGAGCATTTTACAGCTTAGTTATCTCTTTTATTGATAGAAATCACCATTTATTTATGCAAAGAGATCTTAGAAAATGCGGAAACTGCTCATGCGTTTTTCTTGAGAACCTTTAGCCAGAGAAAGAAAGGGGCAAAGCAAAATTGGGGTTGCCGAAATAGAAAAAGGAAGAAAAATATATGAAAATAGTAACTTCCAACTTTCTTTGGTGTAGATACAAATATATATATATATTCCCACTACGGGTATGGCTATCTGACGAGAGCAAAATAGCTCGAAATAGATCTATAATAGTCTCCCTTTATTTTCATTTATCAGCAAAAATGTTACACACACACACATTTATTTATTTATTTATTTATTTATTTATTTATTTATTTATTTATTTATTTATTTATTTATTTATTTATTTATTTATTTTAGATTGGGTTTTTACTGTTTGTAAGCCTCCTAGAGTCTCTGTGAGTAAGAGGGCAGCCATATAAAATGGATGGATAGATGGATGGATGGATGGATGGATGGATGGATGGATGGATATATGTATGTATGTATGTATGTATGTATGTATGTATGTATGTAGACAGACAGACAGACAGACTGACTGACTGACTGACTACTCCAGTGATGGCTAACCTTTTCATGACCGAGTGTCCAAAAAGCGCATGTGTGCACACGAATGCCCAAACCCCCAAAATGCAATGCACGCATGCCCCCCCTGCGCATGCGCGCACGGCCCCCGCACCCACCTTGTCCCCTGTGCATGCATGCACGGCACCCTGCACATCCCCCACCCCCGCCCATGCGCACACACCCCCGCATGGCCCCCCGCACATGCGTGCGCAACCCTCACGCATGCCCCTTGCCCCCCACGCATGCGTGGCAGAGACCCAAAGACCAGCTAGCTGGCGGGAGGTGCGCGCGCATATGTATGGCTGAGCTGAACTGGGCCGACGGCTCCTGTGCCCACAGAGGGGATGCTGCGTGCCACCTGTGGCACGTATGCCATAGGTTCGCCATCACAGGGCTACTCCATCCAATCTACAGATAGAAAGTCCCCTAGACCAGGACACCCAAATACCAATCAATCATTTCAGAATTCACCTTGAGTCTGGTTCCCTCCCAATCTACTCACTAGGTTTCCAGATACTAGGGCAGGGCGTTGACAGTGCCACATTCTACAGATCTCCCCATGGCTGCCTAGATCCCTTGTGGCCTCTTCTGCAGCTGGATCCACTGGCTGCTGCTTTCTCCAAGTACCACAGCACACTGCCCTACAGGTCTCTCTAGTCTCCCTATTCCCCTCTACAAATGTTGGGCTAGCTCACTGGTTCCCACAGGCTGCCTTCTCCCAATGCTCCACTCTCCAGTTTTCTCCTGTTGCGGTCTCCCAGTGATTTGCTCTCCCTTGGCACCATACCAACTGCTACTGGCTCCTGTTCTCACAGGCTCTCTTGCTTCACCTTGCCTGTTTTCAGCACAGTATGAACAGGCCATCAGCACCTTCAAGAGTTTCCTGCATGTCAGTAAGAACAGTGGTGGGTTCCTACCAGTGCGGTCCACTCTATAGCACTGGTAGCGGCCTGCTGGTGACGTCACAGTACCGGTGCGGTCGGTTGCCGGTGCCTGAGCGCCACCATTTTTTTAAAAAAAAAAATTCTTCTGCGCATGCCCAGAAGCCGAGTTTCCGGCACTGCTCATGCGCTGCCTTCCTACCCCACAGTGAGTCCAAGCAGGGGAGGAGGCTGAGGGAGCGTGTGAGACGCTGAAAGAACGGGCAGCAGGAGCTATCTCAGTTCCCCTCCCTTCAGCAGTCTGAGAAACCACGAACGTGTGGTGATGATCCTAGGCATTTTCGCACATTTGAGGCTTCTCGAGCTGCTGAGGGGAGGGGGAATGGGCAGCAGGACCTATCTCAGTTCCCCTCCCTTCAGCAGTCCGAGAAGCCATGCCCACCCGGTCACATGGCTGGCAAGCCACACCCACAAAATGAGCCACGCCCACAGAGTGGTAGTAAAAAAATTAGGAACCCGCCCCTGAGTAAGAACCACACAGCCTATTTGCTGACCAAAAATAAAAGCCCAAAAAAACCCCCACAAGTAATAAAAACACAAGATAAAAACACTAATTCCAACCAACATCAAGCATTTCATGATCTGACCAGCTTCTAGAAGTCATGATGAAACGAAGTTTCAGGAACTATGCGAGAGGCACTACAGATCCCTCTACAAGACCAATACAGGAGAGTCTGTGGTGATGGAATGATGGGCTCAGAAAGAATAGAACCAACTATTCTGGCACATTTTTCCTTACAGTTGGGACAGATAATTAAATGGACAGTTTCCATCTTTCAGGGCTTTGCACTCCTTGTCCAGCTCCATCATTTTTTTGAAAATCTTTTGTTTAATTTACATTTATCAAAGATTTTACATAAAGTAAAAGGCAAATCTTAAGAAAAAGGTAATCAAAAAAGAAGGAAAAAAAGGGAAAAAAAGAACCATTTTGCTAAAATTTGGCCACTTTCCCACTAAACCACTGTATGCCAGTAACATTTCAGTCCCTAGGGAAATTCTGAGGGATGGGAATGTGAGAGTTCCGACTTGCAGAGACCATGTACTTTTTCCACCTTTATTTTATAATTTTTGACATGAAATTGGTCATTCTGTTGGCTAATTTGGTAATTCAGTCTTACAGTGCTTTCAACCGCGCTGCCTGCAACCTGCACATTAGAGATTGCCCATTTCCCTCTAAGCGTAGATAGAAAAATGAAGAAGATGGTTAAGAAAATATATAATGTGATGCAAAGCAGATCTAAATCCATCTCCCATAATAGTAGAATTTGCTGCCATTGACTGGCACTAAATTCAAGAGAGATAAAAGAAAGTATTTACATAGCGTGTAATTTACTTTTGTTACGTTATAGAGCAACAATAGCCATGATTCTAGATAAGCGCATTCCAAACCTGGGAAGATTACCCCAAATTAGGTAAAAGTGGTTTTTCTTTGGGTAATGACACACACTCCTTATTTAAATAAGGATTTTCTGGTACGTAGTAAAAAGGACTCTCTGATAAATGGTTTGGAGTTATTAAGAAAAAAGTTTGGGAAGCACGGTTCTTGGATGGTTCTCAAAATGTATTCAATACATTCATGGAAAAGGGGTTCAGCCTACCAAAGATTATTTTCATGATATGCAAATCGATGTTCAGAGACAGTATGTCACAGAGAAGGATCAGGGGAGACATGATAGCAGTGTTCCAATATCTCAGGGGCTGCCACAAAGAAGAGGGAGTCAAACTATTCTCCAAAGCACCTGAGGGTAGAACAAGAAGTAATGGGTGGAAACTAAACAAGGAGAGAAGTAACTTAGAACTAAGGAGAAATTTCCTGACAGTTAGAACAATTAATCAGTGGAACAGCTTGCCTCTAGAAGTTGTGAATGCTCCAACACTCGAAGTTTTTAAGAAGATGTTGGATAACCATTTGTCTGAAGTGGTGTAGGGTTTCCTGCCTAGGCAGGGGGTTGGACTAGAAGACCTCCAAGGTCCCTTCCAACTCTGTTGTTGTTGTTGTTGTTGTTGTTGTTGTTGTTGTTGTTGTTATTATTATTATTATTATTATTATTATTATTATTATTATAGAATAACAGTTGGGTTTATAGATTTCCTCAGATGTACAATATCTTTCTGATCACTCTAAGAAATAGTTTGCTGGACTAGGAAGTACCTAGATTTGGTCCAGTGGATCTTTTAATAGATAAATATTAAAACAGAAGAGTAGGCATTGAGAGTAGTACATGGTGATTTTTCCTTTAAGGCTACTGAAAAGAAGTCCTGATTAAATCTCCCACAACCGCTTCCCTTTCCCAATACTATACCATGTTTTAAAGAAAGTCTCTAGTAAAGCATATCATGAATATTAAGTAGCCAGTTCACCTCCTGTGCTGTTGCTTTTCTCACATCCTAAATTAAAATCTAACCAAAGCCTGAGCCTTGTTTTCTTTTGTTGTGCATCAGAGCCAGTAATCTGTGAGCGAAGCAGCATTACACATTAATAGATTGTTTGCATAAAGGCAGGCTTTGATGCCCAGATTACAAGTTGGCTGACTGAAAATGGAGGCAGCCTTTTTAATAAGTATTAATGAGAAAGGGATTAATTAGGGAGCTGGAGAGATCTGGCATGCCTAGCATGTCCCTTCTAACCAGTCTGGTGGGAAAGGAGCCTTAAGGGGCACCCAAGGTCAGCTGGTCTGTTAAGAGTTTCTATGGGCAAGGGGAGACCAAAAACTTTTGTTGGGAAAAAGATTGAAGTCTTATAGGCAAATTACAATGACCATACAGAGGCACTGTGAGTGAACAAATCCGGAACAGAATAGGAACTGTTAAGATGATTTAAGTTACAAAATCAATCAAAACAAGAAATTCCACAAAAAAACCAGAGGTGCTTCTTAGCTGGTGCAGAATTATGCCACTTAATTAGCAAGGGCTCAATATTTCATTTAAAGAAAAATTCAAATTCCATATGGGAAAAAAATTAAGTACAAAATTGCTGCAATATAAGCAAAAGGCGGGCATCTGATGATCCTCTGCTAATTTTACAGGTTTTCTGCAACCAATCATTGACCCCCAAGAGAGCCAGTTTGGCCTAGCAGTTAAGGAACCAGGCTAGAAAATGGGAGACTGTGAGTTCTAGTTCCTCCTTAGGCATGAAAGCCAGCATAGTGACTTTGGGCTAGTCCAGTGATGGCGAATCTTCTTTTCCTCGGGTGCCGAAAGTGTGCGCACGCGTGCTATCACACGCACTCGAGTGCCCACACACATAATTCAATGCCCCCCATGTGCCCCGCCCTCCTGTGCATGCGCACGCGACCCCCCCATGCTGCCCCGTTCCCCATGCATGACCCCCCCGCTGCCCCGTTCCTGACTTCTGGTGGGCCTGGTAGGCCCGTTTTTTGCCCTCCCCAGTCTCCAGAGGCTTTCTTGGAGCCTGGGAAGGGCGAAAATTTATTTATTTATTTATTTATTTATTTATTTATTTTGTTATTCTTATATGCCGCCCAACTCCCGAGGGACTCGGGGCGGCTTACAACAAGGAGAAATACAAGAATAAACAAAGAAATTACATAAAATTTAAAAACAAGTACAAAAATTTAAAACAATTATTTAAAACAGCAACATCCATTCGACACATACATACTTGGGGGGTAGGCTCAGGTGGAATTAAGTTGTCCCCCCCTCCTGCAGGAAAAGCCATGTCTTAATGGCTTTACGGAAAGCCAGCAGAGTGGGGATAGTCCGGGTCTCTGGGGGTAGTTGGTTCCAGAGCACGGGGCCAGCCACAGAGAAGGCTCTCCCCCTGGGGCCCGCCAGCCGACATTGTTTGGCCGACGGGACCTGGAGGAGGCCAGCTCTGTGGGCCCTAACCGGTCGGAGGGAAGTATGAGGCAGAATGCGGTCCCGAAGATATCCTGGTCCTAAGCCATGAAGGGCTTTAAAGATGGTGATCAACACCTTGAATTGGACCCGGAGACCGATGGGCAGCCAATGCAGCTGGCGGAGTATCGGTGTCACGTGGGTGTACCTTGGCACACCCACCACAGCACGCGCAGCCGCCTTTTGCACCAGCTGAAGTCTCCGGATACTCTTCAAGGGTAGCCCCATGTAGAGCGCATTGCAGTAGTCCAACCGCGAGGTGACAAGGGCATGAGTGACCGTGAGTAGCGCCTCCTTCTCCAAATATGGCCGCAACTGGTGCACCAGGCGAACCTGTGCAAAGGCCCCCCTAGCCACAGCAGAAAGATGGTGGTCCAATTTTAGCTGTGGATCTAGGAGGACCCCCAGGTTGCGGACCTGGTCTGAGGGGGTCATTTTCGCACCCTCAAAAACCAAGGAGGGGTAGTTGTCATGAACCTTAGGAGGCAATATCCACAGCCACTCAGTCTTATCGGGGTTTAGTCTGAGCCTGTTCCTCCCCATCCAGATCTTAACGTCGTCCAGGCATCGGCACATTACATCCACTGCCTCCCTGAAGTCAGACGGGGTGGTGATGTACAGCTGGGTGTCGTCAGCGTACTGATGGAAACACACCCCATGTCTGCGGATGATCTCACCCAACGGTTTCATGTAGATGTTAAACAGGATGGGCGAGAGAACCGACCCCTGGGGCACCCCACATAATAGGGGCCTAGGGGACGATCTCTGCCCACCTGCCAACACCGACTGCATCCGATCGGCGAGATAAGAGGAGAACCACCATAAAACGGTGCCTCCCACTCCCAACTCGCCGAGCCGATGCAGAAGGATACCATGGTCAATGGTATCGAAAGCCGCTGAGAGGTCAAGTAGCACCAGGATGGAGGAGTTCCCCCCATCCCGGGCCCGCCAGAGATCATCCATCAGGGCGACCAAGGCAGTTTCTGTACTGTAGCCGCGCCTGAAACCCGACTGATAAGGATCTAGATGGTCTGTTTCATCCAGGAGCTGCAGAAGCTGAGTCACCACCACCTTCTCCACAACTTTCCCTAAAAAAGGTAAGTTGGAGACTGGACGATAGTTCTTCAAATCAGCTGGATCCAGGGAAGGCTTCTTCAGGAGGGGTCGCACCACCGCAGTTTTTAACGACTGCGGTACGGATCCCTCCCTCAAAGAAGCGGTGATCACCGCCCGGATCCAGCTGCATGCCACCGCCCTGCTGGCCGAGACCAGCCAGGAGGGGCACGGGTCCAATAAACAGGTGGAGGTCCCCATCGCTCCCATAGCCCTGTCCACATCCTCGGGAGAAACAGGCCCAAACTCCTCCCACAAAGATGGATTAAGACTGGCCCCTGTCAACTCTATGGACTCTGCCCTGCCAGAGTCCAAGTCCAACCGAATCTGAGCGACTTTATCCGACAGAAACTCAGCAAATTCCTCAGCTCTGCCTTGCAAGTGTTCCTCGCTCCCCCCTTTTCCAAGGAGGGAGCGAGTCACCCTAAACAAGGTGGCTGGACGAGAATCTGCGGACGCAATAAGAGCGGAAAGATAGGATCGTCTTGCCGCCCTTATCGCCACTAAATAAGATCTGATGTAAATTCTTAATAGTGTTCGGTCAGACTCGGCTTTCTTGGTCCTCCAGCGGTGCTCCAGACGTCTCTTCTGGCGTTTCATCTCCCGGAGCTCCTCGGTAAACCAGGGAGCTTTCCGGGATCCACTGCCACGGAGAGGTCGCTTAGGCGCAATTCGGTCTAGAGCCCCTGATGCTGCGGTGTTCCAAGCAGCCACCAGGGAGTCAGCCGAATTGTGTACCAGGGTTTCAGGTATTTCCCCAAGTTCCCTCTGGAATCCTTCCGGCTCCATTAGGCGCCTGGGGCGGAACCACCTAGTCGGTCCTGCCTCCCTGCGGGGGAGGAGTGGGGTCGTGAAATCCAGCCTCAGTAGGAAATGATCTGACCATGACAGAGGGGTGATGACTATGTCCCTTATCTTCAGATCATCTCTCCACTGCCCCGAGAGATATACTAGGTCAAGCGTGTGACCACCCTCATGAGTCGGACCCTGGATTACTTGGGTTAGGTCCATGGTTGTCATGGAATCCATGAACTCCTGAGCTATCCCAGAGGTTTCACCAGCAGATGGCAAGTTGAAGTCCCCCAGCACCATAAGCCTGGGGAACTCAACTGCCAAGCCGGCTATTGCCTCGAGCAGCTCAGGCAGGGCCTTACTTACGCAGCTGGGAGGCAGGTACGTTAAGAAAAGGCCCACCTGAACCCCTAAGTCCAACTTCAGAAGGAGCGTCTCACACCCGACAATCTCCGGGGCAGGGATCCTACGAGGATGCAGATTTCCACGCGTTATAATTGCCACTCCTCCCCCCCTTCCCTGGGGTCGAGAATGGTACTGCACCGAGAAACCGGCTGGGCATATCTCAGAGAGGGCTACTCCCCCCTCTTGCCCTAGCCAGGTCTCGGTAACACATACCAGGTCTGCCCCCTCCTCTGTGATTAAATCACGTATCAGGGGGGCTTTGTTGATAATTGACCTGGCGTTAAGCAGTAACATCCTGAGCCCAGGGCCCTGAGAACCCTGGTTGCCAGGTATCCGGGCTGAGCAAGATGGAACCAAGACAGAGGGGCCGGAACAAGGGATCGCTTGAAGACAGCGAGGTCTTATTCCCCGAGAGCGGCCCTCCCCTCTGCTCCCGCCCCCGCCCCTCTGGAGGCTGAAAACACCCTCCCAGAGACTCTGCATGAGCCAAAAATCAGCTGACCAGCACGCACATGCACGCTGGAGCTAAGCTAGGACAACTGCTCACGTGCCGGCAGATATGGCTCCGCGTGCCACCTGTGGCACTTGTGCCATAGGTTCGTCATCACTGGGCTAGTCACTCTCTCTCAGCCCAACTCATCTCATAGGGTTGTTGTGGTGATGGGGAAAACAGGACTAGGGAATTGTACTGGATATGTTCACTGCCTTGAGTTATTTGTAAAAATACAGGTGGATTATAATATAATAAATAAGAGAAGAAAGGAAGCAGCATAAAGAAAGAAAGAAAGGTCTTGGCACTGCCAAGTTTGGGTTCAAACTTACTACATGTTGTACTCTGACAGATTGTCAAGAATGTGCAGTAGAAGATTTCCTCCACTAGCAGAGAACGGAATTAGATGATTTTGGAGTTTCAAAATTTACAATTTTACAACCCACTGAGAATTCATTAGGCATAGCCCGTATAACTTTCAAACCTATTGTTGCTCTGAAACATAGGTGACCTGGTGCTCTCCAGAAGACTCCAATTCCATTTGATCTCAGTCAATATTGTGGTTGATTCCAAATTTGTGACAAGGATAGTGGGAGAGTTTAGTCCAGGAGTCAGCAACCCACGGCTCTGGAGCCGCATGTGGCTCTTTCCTCCCTCTGCTGCGGCTCCCTGTCGCTCAAAATATGTGTCACAACTGTCAATGTGTGACACCCGCCGGAACACAATTTATTGAGCTTTTCGACTCCCAGTAGGCCAACCATGGATAAATCCAAGAAAAGAAAAGTTTCAGAAGAAAACAGAATCTTTAATTCAACTATATATGCTAGTTTTGTGGCCGCACAGGAAATAGTCAGGCACGGGAAGAGTTTTGTGGCTCCCAGTGTTTTCTTTTCTGTGGGAAACGGGTCCAAATGGCTCTCTGAGTGTTTAAGGTTGCTGACCCCTGGTTTAGTCCAAACAGTACCAAGTTGCCTATCACTGGCCTAAACAGTTTTTTTCCCCTTCAAACAATTCTGTTTGCTGAATTTTATTCGCTAGTGAGTATAATTTCAAAACATACAGCACTATTATGAAGCAGTGACTGCCCTACTAGAGCAATACATTTTTGTCCGTCTTTTGTGTGGCTCTAGGCTTCATGCTACCAAATGGCACGGATCCCCTCAAATGAGTCCGATTCAATAATCAAGTGGCAAAGCTCATTTCCCACCTCAGTTCATTTCGATTTCCTTCCCAAAAGTATGTTTTTGTTCTACGAATATAAGAAGGGGAGCCTGTGATATGGAGAAAGGGGTTTGGGTTTTTGTTTTTTTTTGGCAAGCTCTTCACATTGAACATGAAGTTGTCGATAAGGGGCATATTTGCAGAAAAAAAGTAAATTCCCAGTATCTACTCAAGCAAATATTTGTGGTTGCATTCCGACGGCATAGATACGAAACCACATCAGCCGCCCTTTCAAACAGTACAATGGGTTGCCATGGAGATGGCTGCAATGTCACAGCAGAGCGAAGCAATGTACGTCTGTGGCTTGAGAAAGAAGGCTGGAGATTGGGAGGTTCGTCTCTTTTCCCATAAAGGAGGGTTAATTGGAATTCTCTGCTTGGGAGACACAATTGCTGCAGGGGATGGTTCCCAGTATGGTATAGGCCTAGAGACAGTTTTGCTGAACTGATTGCATTTTAAGTGACCTATTATTAATAATTAGGGAAATGTCCATCATTACGATAAGCTGCGTGGGAAGGAAGGAAGGGATTGATTGCCTCTGGTGAATGCAATCTCCTGCAAATGGTTTGGCCTACCACTGTGAGTATGGCAGAGACATTTTGCCTTTATAGCAACAACATAGTTCACTAATTCTGCCGACTGCTTAGCAGTTCGATCCTGACCGGTTCAAGGTTGAC
This sequence comes from Diadophis punctatus similis, assembly GCA_023053685.1. Lineage (NCBI taxonomy): Eukaryota > Metazoa > Chordata > Lepidosauria > Squamata > Dipsadidae > Diadophis > Diadophis punctatus. Next base: position 150,342,698 of record JALIGW010000002.1, read on the forward strand.
TCAGCCTTCCATCCTTCCGAGGTCAATAAAATGAGGACCCAGATTGTTGGGGGCAATATGCTGACATTTGTAAACCACTCAGAGAGGGATCTTCTAAAGCTCTGTGAAGCGGTATATAAGTCTGCAGTAAGTGCTATTGCTAATATGTACAAATACAGGGATATATTTTTGCCACAGAGGTGTGCGTGTTTTAAGTGCATGCGTTTTCTTTCTCAAATCACTCTTTTAAGATAATACTTCATATATATTATCCCATGCAATGGATAACGTGTGCTACAAAGGAAACTTTTTTGTAGCACACATTATGTCCTTTTAAGGCTTCATAAGAGGCTATCTTGTTTTCACTGCAGCAGCCTTACTCAACTATCATTCTTGAAGCCACTCCCTTATATTAGATTGCACATAGGAATAACTCTCTTTATTTTATTTTTAAAAAAATTAAGCAGGTATATCCAAGACAAAGAATGTTATTTATTTATTTTTATCCCACCCTTATTATTTTTATAAATAACTTATGGCTAAAAGAGGAGAGTATTTAGCCGGTAGTCCTCCTCTGCAGTCTATCAAAAGTGTAGGCTAGACTAGTATTTTTCAACTTTAAAGAAGTGTGGACTTCAACTTCCAGAATTGCTCAACCCGCATGCTAAACAGGAGAATAACATTTTAGCAAGATCATCCCTCAGGAGTAACTGGCTAATCCTGACTGAATCTCTCAATACTTGATTATAGCACATCCTTCAAGTCCCAGCTGGTTGCGTGATCATTCAACTGCATGCCATTAGACTTGTGTTAAATCTGTGACCTATTAAGTAAGTTCCTCTATTTACTTTGCAGCTTCTTGAACAACAACCTGGATGTGATAAAACACTAACAAATGGTTACTGTTTCATGCCCGATACATTTTTATTCACTAAACTGTATAGATCAGATTTAAAATGTGATAAGGATCCCATATTGGACAGTATCCAAAACAGATGGTCTGCTGCAGATGCAAAAAAGGGTGGTTTATCCATTAACCTATACAAACAAACTACCATGACAAACAGAACAAAACAGCTGGAGTGGCAGACTTTGCCCAAGAAAAAATTGACTAATGGTTTAATGAAATGACATTCATAACTGCTCATAACAGTTCACATCATTTACACTCAGGGGAATTATTGATAACTTTGTTATGTTTATAGTGTGCTTTTACTTCAGGAGTTCAAGGTGATGTACATAGTGCTCCGTCCTGCTACTTTTCACAGTCTTGTAAAGTGGGTTGGGCTAAGAAAGAGTGATAGGCCCAAAGTCACCCAGTGAGCCTCCTTGGAGGAAGGAAGGCTTACACCTAGGTTCCTAGTGCCAGTCCAAATTGATCTGAACTCACCATCTAATGTGAAACACTGAGAATTTCTCATAAATCCGTTTCATTTACTGTACTTCTCACAATGCCTACAGAGCTCACTCCTCTTAGGTCAAGCTGCATTCCACAAGCAATGGGATCAATTTAACCATGCAGTTTTAACTTCCTGTCAACCCTAAAGCTGACCTGACCCGACCCATATTAGAGCTTCAGTGTTGCCACACCGGAGTTGAGGGGGGGAGATTAGACATACCCATAATGCAATGCCCTCCCGTGCACCCCGCCCCCTTCACATGCGTGCGCGACCCCCCCCCCTTTTCATCTCACATCCCAAAACAGAGCTGGGGGGGGGGAAGCCTCCCATCCCCAAACAGTGCTGGGAGGGAGGAAAAGCCTCCTGTCTCCAAAAGGTGCTGGGAGGGGGGAAAGCCTCCCATCCCCAAACAGTGCTGGGAGGGAGGAAAAGCCTCCCATTCCCAAACGATGCTGGGAGGGAGGAATAGCCTCCAGTCCCCAAACAGTGCTGTGAGGAGAGAAAGCCTCTCGTCCCGAAATGGTGCTGGGAGGGGGGGAAGCCTCCTGTCCCCAAACGGCGCTGGGGGGGGGGATCTCCAGAGATCTGGGAAGGCACGAGCGGCAGAAAGTGAGAAGAAAGGTAGCCCCTCCCTACGCATGCTCACGCGTCTCCCGCAAGCAGGGCAGACCCAAAAATCAGCTGGCCAGCAGGAGGCGCACGCATGCGCGGTGGAGCTGAGCTGGGGGACAGCTCGTGTGCCCGCAGAGAGGGTTCTGCATGCCATCTTTGGCACACGTGCCATAGGTTCACCCAGGGGTGAAATGCTCCCGGTTCGCTTTTACCTGTCGGTCGTCACAGAGCCTATGGAGCCGGTGGTGATCGTGGTGCGGGGCTCCCCTGCCCACTTGGACGCTGCCATTTGAGTTCTTTTGCCCTCTGCGCATGCGCAAAGCGTTCTGCATACGCAGAGGGCAAAAGAACTCAAATGGCGGCATCCAGGTGGGCGGGGGAAGCGGGCAGGGGCAGCCCTGTGCCGCGACCGCCACCGGCTCCATCGACTCTGCAACGACCGACAGGTAAGAGCGAACCGGGATCATTTCACCCCTGGGTTCACCATCACAGCTCTCGTACTTAACCATTCTTGGTGAAAGAGCTCTCAGTCTCCTACTGGTTCCACAAGAGTACAAGCTCCATCAGCCTGTATATTGCACAGAGAACAAATAGTCTAAAAGGCATCTTTTTCCTTCTATGAAGTGGCTTTGCAGCAGCTGAAACAGTCTTACTGGGCTCCAGCAAGAACAACTCAGCTGAAAGGTTTCCTAGCCTTTCCAAAACCCCATATCCTACATATTATTTATTTTAAGTCACCTCTTCCCCCAAATTAAAAGCTTTTATTCCTTCTGAAAATGTTTCTCTAATTTGCAGCATGGCTGTTCTGCTTCTCTGTATAGTTCAGGGTACAGTAGAAGCATCTTAGCTAGCTCTAAGTGCTTCCCTGAAGGCAAGGATGCATTATGAACCATCCAGGTTTTTTTAGGCACCCAAGTCTTCTAGTGTCAGAACAGCGGAACGTTGCTTGCAACATATTTAGCTTTCAAGAATGGACTGAACTATTTCACAACAGACTTTTAGTTAATGTAAGACGAAGAAGGATGTGCTTTCACAGCTAGAGTGGGAGACCTATTTATTCATTTTCCCCAGTGACAAGAACCCACCGATCATCTTCTGAATGAAATGTAAAAAGAAAGACTCATGAGAAGAGGAGGCAAATTTAATCTAGGAAAGCCTCTATAAATTTGACCTAGTGCAAGTTTAGAAAGCCAGTATTGCTGCCCAGTTCAGTAAGCGTGACTCTGCCTTTACATTTGTTTCTACTTTTGTATCTATCCAACCTTTTTTTAAGGAAGAAAAATGACTGTTCCTGTTTCACTGACCTTTTAATGACTAGAACAAAAATCCAGGATCCTGACTGTACTTTTCCCCTTTTGCCATTCTTGTTTCTCTGAAGGGCAGGACCAAGGGCTCACCCGAAGACGATCCTTTCTTCGTCTTACGTTAACTAAAAGTCTGTTGTGAAATAGTTCAGAACACCCAGCTACAGAGGACAGGACATAACAATAAAAAGCTCTGGCAATCAGCAGCCTTTAAAGCATTATATAGAACAGCCTCATGATGGGGACTGTTTCTCAGTTCCTAATGATTTTACCCCACTGCCGGATCAGCAGTGTCAACAGCAGGAACCCTACGCTATAATGGAAGCATTTGTTTCCTGTCTCATCCAAAAGGAGACAGCAATACCTTCCTTTCCTTCTTTTCTCCAACATCCACTTACTATAAGGAAAATGCCAAGAGCTACAATATGCTCAAGATTGTGCTAATGCTTTGACTACACAAAGTAAGACAGAACTGAATCACATGCTATTCATTCTGTATTTCCTATCACAGGTCCTTCTCTCTCACACACTCAGGTAAGTCATGAAAGGAACATGGAACCATTTCCCCAACAGGAAGTACCCAACTTGGTGTCTTCCAGATGTTCTGAAATCTTATATCCAAGAATCCTAATGATATGTGTTCAGAGAAGTGTTGTTATTGATAGTTGCGAAGTCGTGTTCGACCCATCGCAACCTCATTGACAACGTTCCTTCAGGCCTTCCTGTTCTCCACCATCCTCTGAAGTCCATTCAAGCTCATGCCTTAATCAGGGACTAGGTTAGAGAAGACTGGGGCAGTTGGATGCTGATCTTTTACAAAATGATCCAAGCCACATGCTAAGATTCCAGTTCGGTTCTCGTGTTTTTGCCAGCTGAGAAAGAGCAAATGAAGATAGTAAAACTACATTTGGATTAATTTAGTGTCGCTTGTCACTGGCTTATCTTGTGAATGCAGCATTCCATTGTTACACTAAAGGCATCAGATTAGATTTCACAGCAATGCCAGCGGATAGAAGAGTAATCGGCAACGCCTCCAAACTGAACTATTGGGGTTTTTTTTTTACTTTTTTAAAGCATCTTCCTACAATTTAGGACCAGGGGTGAAATGCTCCCGGTTCAGTCGGGCCGGTCGGTCATCGTAGAGCCGATAGAGCCGATAGCGATCGCAGCGCGAGGCTTCCCCCACCCACTTCCCCCACTCGCCTGGACACTGCCATTTGGGTTCTTTTACCCTCTGTGCATGCACAGAACGCTTTGCGCATGCGCAGAGGGTAAAAGAACCCAAATGGCAGCGTCCAGGCGGGTGGGGGAAGTGGGTGGGGGAAGCCTCGTGCTGCGATCACTATCGGCTCTATGATGACCAACTGGCCCGCCCGAACCGGGAGCATTTCACCCCTGCGTGACAGGACTACTATTTAATCAATCTAGTTGCTATATTTTTTTTAGAACAGAGAGTCTCTTCGGCCCCTACCAGGTGTTGGTAGGAATAATGCTTAGAAAGGTGAAACAGCAGCATCACAGTCCTGACAACAGCACCTAGTGGAACCAGCTGGTAAGTGTTAGGGACCAAACAAATGGATTGCCCTCTCTTCCCTGCCTGGAAGAGTGACAAGCCTCATTCTGCTGCAGGAAGCCATCCTTTAGTACCTCGATCCCTCTGTCTGTCCCTAGCCATGAGCTGATTATACTTAATTGTAACCAATTAAGATGGAATTTGTACCAGGTAAAATCTTCGGCTGTATCTATTACAATCTATTTTAGGGGTGACTTCTAGATGGGCAAAAAAAAATATTGGTAGATCTTTAGTAGTAATATGGGATATTGGTAGATCTTTAGTAGTAATATGGGAAATTCTGTCTTAGCTTCTTACCTGTACTGGGCCTGGAAGTGATTCTGCACAAAGCTTTGGCCCTTGGGAGGCTGAACAGTTGCTTGGGCACTTCCACTGGTGGAGCTGTCTTCCTGTCCAGATGGTGGCTGTGGAAGAAACCAAGACAGAAATTGAATAACAGGAAGCATACCTGTTAGCTCTGAAATTCCACCCTGTAGAAATTGTTTGCCATCTTAACTAGGCTATCAGGTTTTGGAACCAAACTCCTGAATGACCATTAGATGTCAGAAAACAGTTAGTCTTATGCTACTAGCAGGAAACTGCTGTACTCCAGATCTGGTAGAAATATTTGTTAAATCACTGTTTAATAACACTGTTCAATCTCAAGAGCTTTGCTTTTTCTTCTTCTTCTGTCTCTCTTTCCATTATTGTTTTTCATTGCTTCATACCTTCTCTCTTTAAATAGGAAAAATCTGTCTAAAAGAAGGGGGAGATCTAACTAAATGTCATGTTTGCAAACTGTCAATTTAAATATTCCAGTAGAATATTTTTAAAATACATATGCACACACACATATGAATATGTTCTATGAATTAGCCTAAATAAGTGTGTGGGTACAGCAATTTAATTACTAGTTTAAAATATTCTATGTTTCTTTCTCTCCACCAAAGAAATAATAAGCAAGCTGAACAATGCATACAAGACACTGACAGACTTGTGGCTGGCTAGGACAACTGACATATTTATTTATGCATAGCCCATCTTTTCTATGGCTATAGAAAAGCCACTATAAATAAGCAACCTTGAGATGCCACCCCCAGAGGTAATCCAAAGCTATTCTCTTTTTAGTTAATACTTTTTCTTGGATCCCCAAATATAAGATGTATCTTCCAAGGTATTGCAAGTCATGGGATTGATCTAAAGCACAGCGGTGGGTTGCTCCCGGTTTGGACCGGTTCTTAGAACTGGTAGCGCCGGCAGTGGGAGGCTCCGCCCACCCGCCCAGGACGCTTTTGCGCATGCGCAGAATTCTGCGTCTCGTGTGCGGAAGTGTGAGTGCGCGCACGAACCGGTAGCAAAATCATTTACAACCCACCACTGATCTAAACCTATTTATAATGCCTAAAGGGGGCGCAATGTTTCCATGGTTAAAGATGGTGAGCTTGTGACCTGAGTGCCACCCTACATGGTGAGCTCCTGTTCTTGCCCAGCTCCTGCCAACCTAGCAATTCGAAAGCAAATGCAAGTAGATAAATAGATACCACTTCAGTGGGTAGGTAGCAGCATTCTGTGCACCTCAGCATACAGTCATGCTGGCCACATGAGCACAGAAATGTATTAAAGTTTGTTGTAAAAATCAAAACCAGAAGCACACACAGATGACTGATTCAGCTGGATTCATAAACTTCTTTATAAACATAATAACAGATGAATTTACAATACCATTAGCAGAGTTCTTCTTCCATGTAGCAACACTTAAAAGTAAAACACAAGCAGCTTCTAGTTCAGAGTTCAGAGAGGACAAAAGAGCAGAGTGGGCTGAGCCACACCCAGTCTTAAGCTAAAGCTTCCAGTTTCGATTCTCTGCACAGACTCAGAAGTGGTTAGCTCCTATTGGCTGACTCAGTTGCTATGCCTATTCATTGGCTACCCTTGTTAACATGGCTCTCCCAGTCATGAATATTCTAACAAAATGTTTTCGGACCACACTGGCTGCCTCGGCTAAGAAACAGAGATGAGCACCACCTCCTAGAGTCAGAATCAACTGGACAGGGGAAACCTTTACCTTTATCTATAACACCTATATCCTTGGTTAACTCTCATATAAACTTCTTTGCTTTCCTTTGTCGACTTCTAGTCTCCTTAGACATCAAATATCCCATTATTCTGCATTTTCCTCAAGTATATGATGTCAGTACTTTCCTCTGTAAAATTAGAAGCTGCCTATTTTCTCCTATTCCCAGATTTCAAGATTTATGTTGTTGTTTTGTTTTGCTATATATCAACCAAGTATAAAAGATAGAACAGAATTTGTTGTACACACGACAAAGGAAATGTACTAAAAGGAAGTTAGTGAAAGAGACAAATTGTTTCAGGAGGAAATATTTGCCTATGAGTCCTTTTTTTATTAATAGAATAAATTATATGACTGTGAGTAAAAGCAACCTTTTCCATTTGTATCCAGGGCTAGTAGGGGGATTTTTACATTGTCCGATTGGTATGCGGCTCCTTCTGCTCCCAAATTATTTTGACCCAGTTGACCCTTCTCTTTGCAGCAATAGCATATGCATGCATAAGCCAGCTACCATCATTAAAATGCTGGTCCACTGGCATAGAAATTAAGGATGCAATCCAGATATTGGATGTGGTTGCTTCCTGCTATGACTTAGGCTTTGATTTTTTAAAAAAACATCACCAGTACCCTAAAATAGCAACATATGAATCGGATCTTAGTGACCTCACATGCCAAGGGCTACACTGTTCTTCCCACTAAGATAAAGGAGAATAATCTTTTAATGGGGTTCTTAAATGTAGCAAGATGAAGAGAAAAGAATGCAGGATGCCATTAATCAGGCTATTTAGGCTGTCTGTAAAAGCAAAGGAGTGGATGACTCTTGACATGCAAAGAAAGACAGGCTAGAAGCACAGCAGTTCACTGGCTAGTAAATTTTCTAACACTGTTTATGCTAAAACAGGCTGGGTTGATATATTCAGAACAGTTTTTAACATTGTAAGCCAATTCTTTTTCTGCCACAGCTATATTACAGTTGTGCAAAAATTTAGGCATGTCTGGCCAAACTGCACGAATCTATGTAAGAAGAAGCCAACACAATTTCTAGCAGCTACAGAGTTAATCATAACATCTTTCCCCAAATGACAACAGCTTATGTGCTGTTGTTCACAGATTCAAAAAAGAACACTGGGAATTATAGCATGTGCAGAAGTTGGAACATCATTCTAGTTGATTCAGTGATACTTTTTTCATTGTACCGTAGAGTTGTTAACAAGACTCCAGAAGTTGATTGATTTATTAGGCCTAGGGTACCATTAGCCTGGCAAAGACAACTTCACAAGTGAACAAATACTCTGACCTTTCTAAACTCTCAATCTACTTGAGCAACTGCAGGCTTCTCTAAACAGCTGTCTGAGAATTTAAAAAGAAAAATCATTCACTCTTTGGGGGGGGAAGGTTATTAAAAAAACCTAAATGCTTTCAGCTAGCAATTTCAACTTATTAAAAATGGAAATTACTGACACAGTCAAAAATATGGATTCCCCCTCTACTTCCCCCACCCCTCCAAAAAAGAATCCCAATTTGCTGAGAAACTGAGACAAGTAAATGGCATCCACCCTTTGTTATTCATAATCCACAGAGCAGGCACTTTGCTTTTGAAGTATGATTTAACATGGTCTTGTAAATAATAAAACATAAAAATGGTGTGGGCATAATTATGGGTACCTCTTATAAGTTAAAAGACATTATTGGATTTTAGTGATCCCTCCAGTACACTATTTGCTTTAATTAGCATCACAAGTGTCTTCAATCACATAATCAGTCACTGAGCCTATGTGAATGGAGAAAAGTACTCAGGCGTTTTGGGTCACTGTGTGCAGTGAACAAGGACAAGAAAAAGAAAAGCGGAGAGTTGTTTGAGTAGGAAGGGGGGGAGGTAATAGTCAAGCATGGTAAAGGCTACAAAACCATCTTCAAAGAGTTTCATGTTCGTTGCCCATGGCTGCTAGTATTATCAAGAAAGTTAAAGTCCATGGGAACACAGCCAACCTCCCTGAATGTAGCCACAAAAAGAAAAGTGAACCCAAACTGAAAAGGATAGTTCAAATGGTAGAGGAGGAACCAAGGAAAACTTCAAAAAACAATGCTGGCGGAGCTCTTAAGATCAAGGTACAACAATATCAATTCACCATCTGTTGCTATCTGACTGAAAGTGGCCTCCACAGTAAAAGATTCAAGAAAAACCCACTTCTGAAAGACACAAAAAAGCTGGAGTTTGTGCTAAAGTGCATGTTGTCAAGCCACAGTCCTCCTTTGAACAGATGAAAGAAAATTAAAGCTTGTTCATACGTCACAGAAGAACTACGTTCACTGAAAAAAATAATGCTTTTAAAGAAAAGAATTCTATCCCTATTGAGAAACAAATTATGGACGATGCTTTGTTGCCTCTGGCACTGGGTGCCTTTAAAATAGCCTGCTAAAAAGTTTAGCAGGCACTGGAATACTTGTTCACAGCCCCACAGTTTAGTGTTGCTTACAAAACAATGATCTGCATGAGACAATGATTTTTTTAAAAAAATTCAACCTCACCACAAAAATAATGATCTAAAGTATGCAACAAAACAGGGGGAAAAAACCCTGACAAGCCTGAAATGCTTTAGAACAAGAGTTTTGGACTAATAAAACAAAAACTGAATTGTTCAGCAATAATAATGCAGGGTACCTATGGATAAAAAAAGATGAAACATTTCAACAATAGAACATTTTGCCATCTAATACGCTTTGAGGCTGTATGGTAGAAGGTAGAATGGATCCAATTAAATATCATATTCTGGAAGCTTGTGTCCCTAAAAATGAAGCTGAAGAAAGGCTGCATATTTCAGAAAGACAAAAATTTGCAACATGCTTCCAAATCTACCATAAAATACTGAAAAGAAAGATAAAGGTTGGAATGGCCTTCACTTTCTCCAGATTTGAATACTGCTGTTAATTTTAAAGAGACCTCAAACATGCAAGAAAACGGAAGAATAATTCTGAATTAGAAGAATTCTTCAAGGAAAGTAGAAAAAAAATTCAAAAGCAAGAACAGTAAGATAATTGGCTGACTACACTTGTTATAAAGAACTGACTGAATTTGTATCCAAACTTAGGTGTCTGGTATAATCACTATTCTTTCATTATGAATCTGTAAACAAATACATAAATAGAAGTTTAACTTTGTTGCCATATAGAAGTGGTGTAGGCTTCTATTCCCTTAGGGCAGCGGTTCTCAACCTGAGGGTCGCAACCCCTTTGGGGGTCGAACGACGCTTTCACAGGGGTCGGGAGACTTCGCCAGGACGTCATTTGGGTTCTTTTACCCTCTGCACATGCACAGAACGCTTTGCGCAAAGGGTAAAAGAACTCAAATGGCGGCGGGGCGGCGGACGCGGCAGCAGGGTGGGTCGCGGTGGGGGCGGGGGGGCGGGGGGCGGCATTAGGAAGGTTGAGAACCACTGCCTTAGGGACTCATTACTATATATAATTTGATCACAGGTGCCTAAATTTTGCTTGCATCTGTATTGTAGATGCAGATAAGTTCCTTTCTTACACCCGTTGAATTTCAGATTGGAAAAACAAAATGTATGAATCAGATACTATTTTTCAGTGAGATGAGAATTGATCTTTTAGGCCTGAAGTAGAGTAGGCTGGATGTTGGCATACATGCAATTAACTTAAAATAAAAGCCTATTTTAATGTAACTAAGGCTAAGGCTTATAATCCTATAAACTTTCCAAATGCCCTGTCTTGTTTCAATTATATTAGTGTTAAGTACCTGGTCACAGAAGCAGTGTTGTACAGTATTAAGGTTCTATCGAGATAGCAACAGTGCACACAAACATGTGCACATATGAGCATTTAAACTGAGGTAACATGGTTTTACATGGTTAACTGTTTCAACCATGTCCATCTTATTTAAATGGCTTTCAGCCTTTTCCATACACACATAATTAATGTATTTGCAGCTTCCATGAGATCCATCTAGACCAGGGCTATCAAACTCCCGGCCCGCGGACCAGATGCGTCACACACTGACCATGCCCACGCCCAGTTTAGTGAAAGGGGGAAAAGTCCCAATACGTCATGTGACACCACCATGACAACGTGAGTTTGACACCCCTGATCTAGATTGTATTGAAGACAGCAACCTTCAAAGAACATGGCATTAGCCAAGGCCAGTCTGGCTGGGAATTCTGGGAGTTGTTGCCATCAAGTTGGTGAAGATAGTTGGTGAAATAAAACTCAATAACCTATTATTATCCCTAATTATAGGTTCAACTGAAATAGCGATCTCTCTCTTCCAAGATTCCAAAGACTGGGAAGACAAGGAAGGCGCCCTCCATCCTCCTATTTTATAAAATCCCTTAGCTTTAGAATTCCTGTACTGCAGGAATAGTCATCAAGTAACTACTTAATGAAGTAAGAAAATGAGCTATCTTTACTGATCACAGCAATTTAAAAGGGCCTGTGGGGGGGGGGTGATATTAGACATACTACTTATCCCAAATTCCATAGCCACAATTTGCTCTTAAGCTCAAAGCAAAAAAGTACAGAGCAAGCATGAACAAATATGATCGTCATTGACAGTACCTTTATAGCCATTTAATACATGGTCCAACCTCTATGATATAATATCCTGAGATATCTTATTACTCATAAAATGTTTTGAGAAACTTCTCCAACCTTTTGAGGACTGTCAACATATTGGAATTTTATTCTTTTGTGCCAACAAAAAGAGCACAGATAGGTAAGGCTAGCTAGCCACAGCAAATATTTTACAAAAAGACAAGGTGAGTGAAACTAAAATCAAAGAAATTTAGCCAAGAATCTCATTATACGGCAGAGATGAAATATATTATTTTATCTAATTAGGAATCACTATACCTCCAATCAAGAACTCTGTTTTTTCATGCACTGTACCCAAAAGGCACAAGAGCTATTCGTTTTACTCATTTGTTTCACACAAAATATCATACAAATGTTTAACCTTCTGTCATGATCCCATTTTCTCTGCAACATCCCGCCTCAGCCTCAGCCTTCCCATTCCTCCTTTTATCATATTAAAGCAAGCCATGTCCATTGCATCAGGCCACCTCCCGCTCCATGTTCAAGCATCCGTCCTTACTAGGTAATGGCAACAGACCCTCTATTAATTTTTTTTAAAGTTCTGGTTTATTTTTATTTTTATTTTTTGAACAGTGAGGAGTCTTTCAATATAAATACTGATTGTTAGCAACTTCCAGGCTGCATCAAGTCAAACAAGACTGGAAAATTAAACCCCCATGGAAATTCACAATGCTAGAATAAGTAACATTTATTGAAGAAATTTGGGAAGTATAAAATAACTGTGTTTCTTTTTCCTCCCTGCCCTGCATAATGGACAATTTGGGCCCCTCTTCTGAGCAACATAGCCTGTTTCTGCCAGTCTTCATTTTTGCAATGGTCAGATTTTTCTATTTTTTTGAAATACACTGAATGAAAACTAAGTCTTACACCAATCCATCATCATTGTTTCTAAAATAATGACCACCGCAACACCCAGATGATTCTATGAGGGAGATGAGTGGTTTCTAAAGATGGATGGATGGATGGATGGAGAAAGAGGGAGGGGGAGGAAGGGAGGCAGGGAGAGAGAACCTAGAATATATTTAGCAGGTATAGGAAATCAACTCTTTGCTTCAAAGCACAGTTAGCCATTTGAAAATAACACATAAAGTTAAAGAAAAATAATCTTAGACACATTAGACAGCAAGAACTGTCTACAAATATAGTAATTCCTGTGAGCATTCCATTACTTTCATTCCACAATGAATATCGTAGATTGCTAGATTGATCTACCTAAACAATTGTTTTTCAGGGTTTTCTCAAGAACAGGAGCAGTCTAAGCAGTTGCAATATTTAAACCTAGAACCTGTGTTAGTGAACTATAATTCCTGGTAGCTCCAACCAGCCTAAGATTTACAGGGAGTTATAGTTCAGCAGCATCTGAAGGATCACATTTCCTGACCTCTGATCTAACTTAAAAGTGGATGGTATCAAACATTTACTTTTGAATTTTCAGGCTAAAAGGATATCCATAATACAAAAAAAAGAGAAGAAAAGAATAGCATGAACTCTCCTACTTCACAAAATAAGTCATCCAAATTCATGAACCTGTAAGCAGTTCCTGGAAAGTATCCAAGAGACAAAAAATAAGGCCAGTGTAACTGAAATTCCACTGTTTTTTAAAAGAAAGAATGAGTTTTAGGAAAATCACTAAGAATCAGAACATCAGCGCAAAACATACTACCGTATATTTCGGAGTATAAGACACACCTTTTTACTCCCAAAAAGAGGGTGAAAACTTGGGTGCGTCTTATACACCGAATGTAGCCCCACCCAGCCACCCACACCCTTTGGCCTCTGCCTCCCAGCAACTTACCTCCTTGCAGCAAATAGAACAGAGCCTGTTAAGCCAAGCAACTGATTATCAGCTTCCCGACCCTCAGCTGATTGAAGCTGCAGGCAGGCCATGTGCTAAAACTGAAAGTGAAACTAAAGCTGCAAGGAGGCAAATTGCTGGGAGGTAGAGGCAGAGGCAGAATTTTATTTTCTTGTGCTAATCAGATTGATGAAACTGGATACAAGGAGGTAAGTCAATAAATATAAATGTCTGTAGAATGTTCAAATTATTAGACTTATTTTTTAAAGACTGCTTTATTATTGTTCTAGACAACTTAACAAAATGAAGAAGCATTTTAAAATAAATGCTTGATCTGAAGAGGCCCAGTGCTTTTGTATCTTCTTTTAAATAGCAGAGAATAATGTATACTTCCAGAAAGCCACATCAATTTTAACAGCATCTGTACAAGTATAGTCTGAAATGTAAGTGTCCTGTTTTAGTATTAAGATAAGGCAGCTGAGTTAAACCCTGACTTAGTCATGTTTGGAGTAGATCTATTTAAATAATTGGGAGGAGTTACTACATTTAACAAAACTTTCTGGCATTAATATACTGACATAATGTACATTTCTCCAATTCTTTGCTAATTCTATGGGTCAGACACACATGTACAAAAATACACAGCAAACAGTGTATATCATCTGTACTGTTTGCTGTTTGCTGGGAGGCAAATTGCTGGGAGGCAGAGGAAGAATTTTTACCCCTTGTTTTCCTCCCCCAAAACTAAGGTGTGTCTTATACTCCGGTGCATCTTATACTCCGAAAAATACGGTTTGCTAGCTTAGTTGTTATAGACCCGTGGTGGCGAACCTATGGCACGCGTGCCACAGGTGGCACGCGGAGCCATAGCAGCCGGCACGCGAGGGTTGCCCACCGGCAAAACGGAAGTGCGAAAAAACGCACTTCCGGTTTGCCGGTGTGCTGTTTTTTGCACTCCGGAGGGTTCAGGGAAGCTCCCTGAAGCTCCGGAATGCAAAAAACTACAAAACGGACAAACCGGAAGTGCACTTTTCCGCACTTCCGGTTTGTCCGTTTTGTAGTTTTTTGCATTCCGGAGCTTCAGGGAGTTTCCCTGAACCCTCCGGAGTGCAAAAAACAGCACACCGGCAAAGCGGAAGTGCGTTTTTTCGCACTTCCGGTTTGCCGGTTTCGTCGTCCCAGGCTCCGGTAAGCCTTTGCGCGGGGGTGGGGGGGTGCGCATGCGCAGGGGGCAGCATGGGGGGGTGTTGTGTGCATGCGTGGGGGGGAGAGAATGGGTGTGAGAACACGAGCGCGCGCGAGCGCCCCCCCCCTTTTTGGCACGCGAGCCTAAAAAGGTTCGCCACCACTGTTATAGACCAGTGTTTTTCAACCTTTTTTGTGCAAAGGCACACTTTTTTCATGAAAAAAATCACAAGGCACACCACCATTAGAAAATGTTAAAAAATTTTAACTCTGTGCCTATATTGACTATATATAAAGTAATTCTCTTGAATAGGAATCAAATAAACAAAAAGAAATTATTTTTCTTTCTTTCTTTCTGTCTGTCTGTCTTCTTTCTTCTTCTTTCCTTCCTTCCTAACATCTCTTTTTCTTTCTTTCTGTCTTCCTTCCTTCCTAACTTCTTTCTTTCTGTCTGTCTGTCTTCTTTCTTCTTCTTTCCTTCCTTCCTAACATCTCTTTTTCTTTCTTTCTGTCTTCCTTCCTTTCTAACTTCTTTCTTTTTCTTTCTTTCTTTCTTTCTTTCTTTCTTTCTTTCTTTCTTTCTTTCTGTCTGTCTTTCTTTCTCTTTCTTTCTTTCTGTCTGTCTTCCTTCCTAACTTCTTTTTCTTTCTTTCTTTCTTTCTTTCTTTCTTTCTTTCTTTCTTTCTTTCTTTCTTTCTTTCTTTCTGTCCGTCTGTCTGTCTGTCTTCTCCTTCCTTCCTTCCTTCCTTCCTTCCTTCCTTCCTTCCTTCCTTCCTTCCTTCCTTCCTTCCTTCCTTCCTTCTGTCTTTCTCCCTGTAGGAGAAAGAAGGAACCTCTGTTGCCGTCTCCCACGGGGCTGCAGCCACCCGACTGAGTCCCCGACCGTGGCAGCATCCCTGCTGTTCTCCGGCCAAGCGGCGAAGGAGCCCTAGAGCCCTGACGCCGCCCTGCATCTCGGTCTCTTGGGGCTTGTCCGGCAGCCTGCTGGGAAGGCTGCGACGCAGGGAGGGAAGGAGCTGCTATTGCCGCTCCGGCATGTCTCTGTGGCTGACCGGGGAGCCGCGTCCTTGTTAACAATGGAGAAGCTGCGCGGAGCAGAGGTGCCTGGCGAGCGAGGCGAGTGGCTGCATCGGCGGCAGGCTCCTGCCCGCGTCTCCCGCCCACCCGCCTCTCATTCTTTTAAATGCTAAGGCAAGAGGTGGGCAAGCGGGCGGGAGACGCGGGCAGGAGCCTGCCGCCGATGCAGCCACTCGCCTCGCTCGCCAGGCACCTCTGCTCCACGCAGCTTCTCCATTGTTAACAAGGACGCGGCTCCCCGGTCAGCCACAGAGACATGCCGGAGCGGCAATAGCAGCTCCTTCCCTCCCTGCGTTGCAGCCTTCCCAGCAGGCTGCCGGACAAGCCCCAAGAGACCGAGATGCAGGGTGGCGTCAGGGCTCCAGGGCTCCAAGCGGCCGAAGAACAGCAGGGATGCGCCCGCCCGTTTTTGAGCTGCCCCCAGAGCAGTGAATCAGCTGGGATGTCCTGTAGCAAAAACACCCGGCGGGTGTTTTTCCCACGGCACACCTTACACTATGTCACGGCACACTAGTGTGCCGCGGCACAGTGGTTGAAAAACACTGTTATAGACTAAAGGATAGTGCATAATAATGTTCTTACAAGTCCACAAAGACCATTGCTCAGTTTCAGGACAATTTATTCTCTCTGAATAAAGCTACTTCTCACAGTGTCATAAATGAACAGCTTGATGCCACAGCTGTCTATCATGAGAAGAAAGAGGTGAAAACTGGGTGTCATGCCCCCAAAAGACAAGTATCTAATCCGTTGCATCACTGAGGCAGGAGAAAGATGCATAGGATTCTAACTTTAATTTCATTTAAAATGTGACTTGCATTTTATGCAAAACAATAGCTGGAATTCTTGGATTTTTTAGCTTTTCTACAATAATCCCACATATCTAAGCTCTTGTATCTTTGGAAATCTATTCTTGCAGTTTGTTGCCTAGTTAGTCAAAACTAGGCAACAAAACCTGATACCTAGCTGGGGAAAAGCAAAAAATATACAAGTACAGGATATGATGATGTCCCAAGCCGGTAGCATTAATATTATGGCTTCCATATGAATAATTTAATGTTTTTGACAGTGGATCTGAAAGTCTTATCCAATAAAAACATACCATTTAAAAAAAAACTTTATTTGCTTAGATTTACTGAGTTGATTCAAATTGGATGAAAATGCTTATTTTGTGTGCACATTTGGCCTGGTTGAGTAGCAAGATAAAATGAGGAGACAGGAATCCCCTTTGAACAATGTGCTGTATCTTCATGAAACAATAACAAACCTGGCAGAAAGAGCCACAATGGTATAATCTGATTTCCATACCATGATTTAAAATGCTTTTCATATTTATCCATGTACACATTCATATTTTTTTACTTTGAATGTGAGGGATTTCTGCACCTGAACAATATTTCTTTCCTACCAGAAGACACAGTGAATGTATCATTGACTGAATCATGATTTATTGAAGTGAACAGTCAATGGCTTGTTCATCTGACATAACTTTATTACTGTGCAGTTGCATACACATATCAAAATAGATAGACAGACAGACGGATGGATGGATGGATGGTTCGACGGAAAGGATAGGATAGGATTGGATAGGATCAGGCAGGCAGATAGACAGACAGACAGACAGACAGTCAGACAGAGGGTTTTTGGGATTCTAACATGGCCACTACAGAATATTCTCCATCTAGAGCAGGGCTGTCAAACTCAAGGCCCATGGGCCAGATGCGTCACACGCTGGCCACGCCCATGCCCGGTTTAGTGAAGGGGGGGAAAGCCCTGATATGTCATGTGATGCCGCCGTGACAACACAAGTTTGACAGCCCTGATCTAGAGCATAAGTTAGTATCAGGATTGGTTTTATATTTAGGCCAAAGAAAGACAGACTTTTTGTCCAAACTCTGATCTGTAAGCTGTTTTATTGTTGATTGTATGTATTGATTATGATGCTGTATATTAATACAGATTGGGGACTTTGGAAAAAGTGCAAAGAAGAACAACTAAGATGACTAAAGGCCTGGAGACTAAAACGTATGAAGAATGGTTGCAGGATTTGGGTTTGGTAGTCTAGAGAAAAGAAGGACTAGGGGGGATGATAGCAGTATTCCAGTATTTAAGAGGATGCCACAAAGGAGGGGGTCAATTTATTTTCCAAATCACCAGTGGGCAGGACAAGAAACAATGGAAGGAAACTAATCAAGGAAAGAAGCAACCTGGAATTAAGGAGAAACTTCCTAACAGTGATGACAATTAACCAGTGGGACAGCTTTGCCTTCAGAAGTTGTGGATGCTTCATCACTGGAAGTTTTTAAGACGAGACTGGGCTTTTCTGAAATGGTATAGGGTCTCCTGTTTGAACAGGGGGCTGGACTAGAAGACCTCCAAGGTCCTTTCCAGCTCTATTCTGAGTGTGTGTGTGTGTGTGTGTGTGGTGTGTGTGTGTGTGTGTGTGTGTGTGTGTGTGTGTGTGTGTGTGTGTGTGTGTGTGTGTGTAGATTTGATATCCACATTTTATGGGAACTTTATAAAAAATTTCCTCAAAGCTACACAATTATGTGAAGCTACCAGTCAATTTCCTCTTTGTTTCCTTTCAAACATTAGGTTGGCAACATTCCATTTTAATACTTTACTTGGCCACCAACTCAATCCCGGTGTGCATAAATCAGGAGAGGTTGGCTTAGAGCCTGTCTGCAGAAACATAATTCTTCTGGAACAAGAATGAATCTTCTTTATTCTTCAAAGTACTCAGTTCCTTTAACTTAAGTCAGTTTTTATATTTTGTGATTATGTTTGTCATTCTATTTCCAAATAAGTAACTCCCTAGCCACCTGTGGATTATAAAGTTCTTGCCCCATACTTAGAAATCTAGCACTGCTTTATAGTACTATTATAACCTATATTATTAAAAGACTGGAGGAGAAATGTTAAAAGGTGTACTCTAGTCTCATACTCTTGTACTATCTGCAAGATAGCCCAGGTGCTTTGGATTATTATAGGATGGCAACAGCTATTTGTGGAAAGAAAAATCTTACTCATTATAGTTTGGAAACAGTAGATCGAGCCATTGCTGACCAAGAAGTATAGACTTAATATGTCTATGGAGATTCTCAGTTATCCAGTTCGTGATTGTCCCAAAGGTGCTTTTTCAAGAGGCAACTGGACTTTCTGGTTTTTCTTTGAAGACGTTTCTAGTCCAGCTCCCTGCTCAAACAGACATTTTTCTTTGAAGGCTGGTTTTTCTTTGAAGAGCTGAAGAAGCTTCTTGGATGAGAAGCGAAACGTTTTCAAAGAAAATCCAGAAAGTCCAATTGCCTCTTGAAAAAGCACCTATAGGCTTAATATATGTATTAAATGGAAATTGAATAATAAAAACTTAGTGGAAGATGTTCCACACTCTTTCTTGGCCGCAGCTCTCCAGTCCAAAGAAGACAAAAATGCAGTCCATCAAACTTGCACATTTTTATAGCAATAGCCTCTTTCTGAGTGTGCTGAATGCAAAAGGCTTGCTATCTTGCAGTTTGAATTGAGAAGAAGTGCTTCGGAATACGAAAGAAAAAAGCAGCATCTGTCTTCAACTTAGTAATGCAGCTGGACAATCCTGGAAATACATGTAGCTGCTGCAGTGAAGAGCAAACTGGTTCTGTATATGCAGTCCTATGAATTTCAAGACTGTTGATATTTCCAACTGAAAGTGAAATATTGTCCCACTCTGACTCACGGTAATGCAAATCACTTCTATGCCTTACGATATTTGGATCTGAAGAACTAAAGATTGCCCACTTTCATATGATTACGCTTCTCCGCTGAGATGATCTGATCCCCATATCACTGCTGGTACCTATGCAGCTCAGGACAGGCACTATAAGCTGAATGCCCGAGTCTGGAATTTCTACCCTTGAAAAATTAATGCAGCGTCCTCTCAGGGCCAATTTATTCTAGGAGTATTTCTCCATATCTGACTCACTTGGATGGCATAAAATGCATTTCTTCATATCTCCTTCTGATATTATTTCTTCTTCAATGCAACAGATGTCCCTCCTCCCCCGGCCCAAGATATCTTTTATAATGAATCATTGCTGAATACAATTTTTGTATGCAGTTGAATTCTGGGCATTCCAAACGAGTAGAATAATTCTTATTGATGGAAGTGACTTCAAAGCCCTAGAACTGGTTTTTAAATATTTTCCCACCACCTTCAGCTTTGATCAGATGTCAAAAGAAGATGGGGGAGAGAAGGAACTTAATTTACAGTTTCCACCTTACCTAAATGCATACTTACAAATAATGCACATATCTTTTTTTTTTTAAAAAACCTGGTTTTTCCACTTGAATACAAATATAAAGAATACACTTTTTGAAAAAAAGATCCAAAACAGGTTTTATGATCTTACATCTCCTAAAAGAGTAGTATTCGACTTGTGGATTTTAGCATGAACTTGGATTATAGACTGAAATGATGAAGTACACATGATCTTACAAACTCCTTCCATTTCTCCTGCAACTATATTATATATTGAGATAGAGACAGATCTTTTCCTATTGTTGATTTGAAGTTTCAATATTTACATTGAAATATATCAATATAAAATTTGTGTTTGTATTACTGATTCTATCCTGATTTTCTTCCTTAGTTCCCTGTTACTGATGTAACCTGCAGTACAATATTGTACAATATTTTTATGCTTTGGGGAGTATGGATTAAAGATAGAAGAGCTAGTGGGTCTCTCCCAGATCCCACTCCCACCCTTATATTAGTTCAAAAATGCAAAAGGAAGCAAGAGAGCACCCAGAACTATTTCAGTTATGCCCTTTCTAGTATCACCAGTTGGACTCCACAACCATCCAGAAGACTGGGAGGTTGAGTTGCAGCCCCCAGTTCTTCACATGTTGCCACCTAACTACACTGATGATCTCAAACTGAGATTACAGTTAGGTCCTTTGTGTGGTGTATTAGAAGCAGATATAGCATCCAGATTGCTGATTGTTAATCCAGATTTCTTCTATGTTGAAGAAGCTGCACGCATGCTTAGACTTAGACTTGGAATAACTTTATTGTCACTTTGAATGTACACTAATCGGCATACATTAAAATGAAATTTCGTTGCATACTCAATACTGTACTGCATCAGGGACTTGATACCGGTGAAATAACTTGCCCCTAAAAAAATGAGGATCCTGCATTGTTACAGACCCAGTTAATCATTAAGCTATGTGTGTTTGCCAAGAAACACAGATTTCATCCGGTAGAACTTCTCTGGGGTGGTGATAGGAAAATTCACTGTAGTAGTGCACAGAAATAAAAAGCCTGAATATGCATCTGTCCATTCTTTTAGGAAACCAGTAACAACTTCCTGTTTTAATGGACTTTGGAAAAAATTATTTTTCTCATGTTTGGATTAGTGCTACGGTCCAGGCTGATGCTTTCAGTCTTTCTACCTGATGCTAGTCCATTTTGTTGTATACACACATACATTTATATGGATATGAAACATGCATGCAGACCCCATATAGAATCGTGTAATTATTCAAGGCTGCTTTGAGGTTCCTTGTGGCTAAACTATGGCTTATGAATAAATAAAAATGCAAAGACTGCAAGAAAAAAGGAAGCTCAGCTACATCCAGCAAGCTGCATTAGTCATCCTCCCAAATTACTGTACAAACCCATTCACATCCTAACAACTAGGCTGACAAGAGCAGTCATCGTAGTTAATTACTACACAGCAGGAGGTAGGCTAGCCAATGCAGCCAAATACAGAACTTTCAACCTCTTCATTTCTAGTGCGTATATACATTGGTCCATGGAAACTAATGGAAATAAACTTACAGGTTGATATTCGACATCTGCATTAATGTTCTGGATAATGACATAGTGTCATTAATATACATTCATAGAAATTTATGCAGGTTCTTTTTCCACTTAAGTTGAATTCCCTCCCCCCCTCTTTCTGTGCTTGTATTCAACAATTTATACATTTCAGCATTCATGGTCAAAAGGTAATGAAAGATGGCAAAAGAGGGTGGGAAATGGTGTAACTCTCCCACCAAAATATCTAGGAATCCACTAGGAAAAACTGACAGCATCTTGGAAAGCAGAATTTTTCCACTGTTACAGAGAGCTATTATGCTATTGATACTTAGGTGGAATAATTCATGGCTCCTCTTTTGTTTCTTGGTTGTCAGCATCTGGAAAAAAAACCAGGGTTCATACACATACACCACACACAAAATTGTATTGATTATGGCAAAGCCAAGATGCTCTAGAACTCACTGCTAACAATAATCCCATGGTTTACTGGCAGATGGATTTTCTATGCAGTTTGTATATATACCCAACTCTCCCTTATATGCATCCATACTTCACTTCTTAATATGGCATGTTCCACAGTGAATGCGGGAAAAACGTATTTCAAAAGTTCAGATTGAAAGAGTTGAAGAAAAGTTAGTTGACCTTTCAATCGAGGCAACAGTTGGGGATAACCAAAGCCTGGAATAACCAAACATCGATGAGCCCATTAGGAGGGAAGGTTTTCTCTCTGGGGTGAGTTTATATATGAAGATACTTCATCTTCAATTTTTGATGTTTGTATTATCACCTCGGAGGCCAGTTGAAAGCCTGCTATGACCAAAAGTCTAGGTAACAGAAACTAGGCTGAAATCTAGTGAGCAATGAAGCTAGGTGCAGGGTAGATTCTGTTTTACTTTGCTGACTGAGATTGAAGTTATCTAAACTTGTTTTAGACTGTGAGTGTGCATGAGAAAAAGAAAGAGAGAGGGGGGGAAGAGAGGGGGGACAGGGAGAGGGGGGAACAGAGAGAGGGGGGGGAACAGAAAGGGGGGAAAGAGAGAGAGAGAGAGAGAGAGAGAGAGAGAGAGAGAGAGAGAGAGAGAGAGAGAGAGAGAGAGAGAGAGAGAGAGAGAGAAACAGAGAGAAAACAGAGAAAACAGAGAGAAAACAGAGAGAGAGAGAAACAGAGACAGAGACAGAGACAGAAATACAGACAGACACAGACAGACAGCCTCAGCACAGGAGCTTCAGAAAGAAACTGTTCATTCTTTTTGTCCTTCTTTCCCTTTGAATTTTCTTCCATATCTCTGACCCCTCAATCTATATTTAAAACTTTTCAGGAACTAGTTGCATTCCTGGTTCTACTCTTTAGCATGCACCTTCTTGATAGGTCAGGCCAGGAAGGAAAAGAGTTTGCCATTTATATCTTATCTGGTACATCAGCAGCAGAGAATATTTCTCTGGAGTAAATTAACTGGTAGTGGTGTACTTAGTTTGCTCTCTCCAAGAATTTGGAAGGGGGAGGTTAGAAGAGACTTTGAAGAAGAACATAAAAAGTCCCTTGGGGAAACCAGCAAGAGCCCAAGCTACCACCTACTATGCACCATTACACCCAATACAACATCACTGCCAAAATATTGCTCTTGATGCCATCACTAACAGAGAGGGCCAGTGTTACGTTCTGCTTGTGGCACTAGGTTGTAATTTAAGATAATTGTGCTTATGGTATTAAACCCAGGAAGTTTCAGCCATGCAAGCTCATCAGGTGATTTTGAGTCAATATTGTCTCTCAGCCAAATGTTTCCTGCCAGGATTAGCTGTAGAAAAATGGAAGGAGAAAGCATATTGTCAGAAGTACTGGATGTTATTTGGAGCATCAGCTATTTTCTGCACAATACGGGAAGATTTTCATATATATCCCATTTCTGAAAATAGCATTTGATGCTATGTGTACATTAAAGTGGTGCAGGTAAGATCCCAACATAAATTGCTTTAATTTAATTGTATAGTGATTACAGTCCAAAAATGGGCTAGAGCCAAGTCCAAGTAAACCAAGTCCAAGTAAACCAATAACAGTAAATTACCCACTTGGGTTAAGCGTAAGGATCCCATTTCTGAACGATGGGAGGAAGGAGTTAAACAATAATAGACTTGCCTCTCGAACTATTTGTCTCAAACTCAACATGCACGCACATATTCTGTTATGGCCACGGGGTGAGCATTTCTACTTTGGAATCCTCTTCCACAAAAGGCTCAGCTCAAGGTGCCTCCAGCATTAATGCTCTTGCTGAATGACTCTAAAGAGTCAAAGCTTCCCTCTAAAAAAAATAAGAATCCAGTGAATATGAAAAGAACTGCTTTTTTATCTTCCTTCAGGACTAAATTAGCATCCTGGACAAAAAGTCTTGAATGAGTGACATTATGAGCATACTAATGCAGTCAACTGAGGGACAGACCTGTGAACTGTAATAAATACTAGCTACCCACAGAAAGCCGACTATTTAACGGATGTGTTGAGATACTGGAACCTCTGAACTTCAAGACAGCTCTGCTTTCTAAACAAGGTTTGTCCCAGACTCAACAAGAGGGTTAAAGTCATGATGGAACACATAGTGATCATTTCTATTGCTCATGTAGGGTCACTCTATTTCTGGGAATTGAAACCACAGAGAATCTCACCAAGCAAATGATATCTCTTTCACAGTAGTTTCAGTGCTAAATTTTGACTTTAGGAACCTCAGGATTGTACAATTTGAAAACCTTTGTTTCAAATTGATCCAACTTCCTGAACGCTTATTATGGCCCTGGAACACAGGACCGTAATAAAAATATAGCAATCTACTTTTCTGATCTGATTTGCAGACTCCATCAAAGTGATCTGCTGTCTATATGCTTTGCAGCCTCCCCAAACCAAAATCAGCTTTGTCACTTATAGGAAAAACAGATTGTAAGAGTTTCTCCTTTCAAAATCATTCTCTTTACTGGCAATTAGGGAAATGCAGAGCTTTATGTAGAAGGAATTCGGTGTCACTGCATTGCTTCATAAAAGCAATATTTTCACATCAAAATAAGTTAAACATTCACCAACCTCAATTATCGTAAATAAAAGCTGGGGATTTCCTTTGACTGAATATTGAAAATGCCTGTTTGTGTACTTGCATGTGTAGGAGGGAGAGGCAGGTGAGCATGTGTAAAGAAAAGATGTGCAAACATGTGAAAAGCTGAAGAAAGAGTGTGGGAGAAAGATATACATTAAGAATGGAAATACATGTGCCCTAACCTGACCTTTTCAATGCTTGGCAGAAAATTATACTCCCTACAATCTTTTATTCAGATGTTTTTGTTTGTTTGTTTTGAATATGTAAGATTCAGGGGCGGGTTCCTAATTTTTTTACTGCCACTCTGTGGGCGTGGCTTATTTTGTGGGTGTGGCTTGCCAGCCATGTGACCAGGTGGACATGGGCCTCGGGAGCTTGGCAGCGGCCGGAGAAGTGGAGGGGGGCATTGCCACCCACAACGCAGCCCCCCATAGCGAGAGCAGCAAGACCGCGGCAGCGGTTCTTCTAGGAGGCTCCGTCTGGCCTGAATGCTTCTCCCCATTCGATGATCCTAGGCTCTTGCCGCCCGTCCCCCCTCCCCTCAGCAGCTCGAGAAGCCTCGAACATGCGAAAATGCCTGGGATCATCACCGTGCGTTCGTGACTTCTCGGACTGCTGAAGGGAGGGGAACTGAGATAGGTCCTGCCGCTTGTTCTTTCAGCATCTCACACGCTCCCTCAGCCATCCTCCCCTGCTTGGACTCACTGTGGGGTAGGAAGGCAGCACAGGCGCAGTGCCGGAAGCTCGGCTTCTGGGCATGCGCTGAAGAAATTTTTTTAAAAAAATTATTTTTTAAAAAAATGGCGGCGCCCAGGCACCGGCAACCGACTGCACCGGTACTGTGATGTCACCAGCAGGGCCGCTACCGGTGCTATAGAGTGGACCGCACCAGTAGGAACCCACCACTGGTAAGATTCAACGTCAAGGGTTATCTTAAATGCTACAGAGCACTAATGAATAACAAACTAGTGAGTTTCTTTTTGATACATATATGTGTGTTATTTTGAGAAAAAAATATAGTCAACTGCAAGGGGCACTTCAGCATTCTTCCTCCTAAAAATGAACACAACTGCAAAAAGAGTAGACACATGGAACTGCTTCTATATCACAATCACCTGCCAAAGTCTAGAGTGAACAGATGTGCAAGTCCTTATGCTGCACAGGCCTTGCAATATTCAGGAGCAAGAATGTGAACATGGCTCTTCAGATCTTTTGAGGTGATTTCAAGGAACTGCCCAAACCAGAACTTTTGAGAAGTCACCCCATCTCAAGGGGAAGACATTACACCAGCTAAAGTATTACCAGCTAAAGCAGTGATGGCGAACCTATGGCACGGGTGCCACAGGTGGCACACGGAGCCATATCTGCCGGCACACGAGCCATTGCCTAGCTCAGCTCCAGCACACATGTGCACGCCGGCCAGCTGAGTTTTGGCTCACACGGAGGCTCTGGGAGGGCGTTTTCAGCTTCCGGAGGGCCTCCGGGGGGACTGGGGAGGGTGTTTTTGCCCTCCCCAGGCTCCAGGGAAGCCTCTGGAGCCTGGGGAGGATGAAAAATGGGCCTACCGGGCCCACCAGAAGTTGGGAAACGGGCCATTTCCGGCCTCCAGAAGGCCTCCAGGGGAGCGGGGGAGGCCATTTTTGCCCTCCCCAGGCATTGAATTATGGGTGTGGGCACTCGCGCATGCGCGATAGCACGTGCGCATGCACTTTCGGCACCCAAGGGAAAAAAGGTTCACCATCACTGAGCTAAAGTATTACCAGCACCCTTGGTGCCCAGGACTCCCACAATTGCCAAATTCCCACCAGAGCAAATCACAACCAGAGGCAAAGCAATATATGAGGCTGCACTATCAAACACTTAACTCAGCATGGTGGATTACTAAGCATTCACCCTCTGCAGGCTCATTGTGGCTACTCTGCTGCTGAAGAGCAATCAATAAAGACAGAGAATCTTGCTCAAAATGTAAACAAATTGTTAAGAGCATTAGAGAGCAGGAACAGGTTAGGGAGAATGGATCTTCCTCTTGCTTCTGACTCATCTCTCAAGCTACATTTGTGGAATGTTTTTGGACCTCTTCTCTGTCACTATTATTTTCTTCCAGAAACTGCTTCCAGACAGATATATATGGCCGCTATTATGTCCTTAAGATTTATTTTAGTTAGGGGGGGGGGAGATATCAATAACACAAGAGGTTTACATATTAAGATAATATTTTCTGGACAACCTTTTTCTAGGAATAAGGCAGAAAATGACAATATAAAAGCCTCCTCTGTTAGTACCTATAAATAAAAGTTTCCAGGTAGGAAAGTGTGCAACAACTACTGCATCTCCCCAGATTATATATGGATGTGTTAGCTTCCAAGTAAGAAGCATTTGTTCCATTGGTGGGTTCTAAATTAGTTTGCCACCGGTTTGCGCATGCGCAGAAGTGTCCCGGGCGGATGGGCGGAGCCTCCCACCGCTACCGGTTCTAAGAACCGGCCCGAACCGGGAGCAACCCACAGTGATTTGTTCTTAACAATAAGATCAGAGATGAAGAAAAAGAATCTGAACATGTTATAATTCCTGTTGCAGTAGACTTCAAAGAGAGCTAATAGATCTACATGAATTATAGTAATAATAACCTTCTATTAGAACAATAAGTGGCAGCATTTAGAGTGGCCCTGAACTCATCTTCACCTTTTTATGCTATCCGTGAAAACCAACCCAGAATTTGAAAAGTATAAATACCCAACAGTTATGCTTTTAAAACTAAGCTTCTACCCTTTACTATTGCAGATATTTGTTATAAATTTAATACAACCAGATAGTTATATCTATCAGCAGGCAGTGTAGCGAGCAAATTAGAAGCCATCAAGACTTTTTAAAAAAATCAACATGATTTTATACCATTCCTCATATTGTAATATTAGACTTCCACATTTAATGCAAACTGGTTGCTATTGCTGAAAAATTGAATCAATTGTTCACTGATATTTGACCTATTTGGTAGTGACAGATAAGTGCTCAGAAGAAAAAGGGTCTTCCTGGAAATTCAAAAAAATCATCAGCTGAACACTTTGGCAGACTAAGTTATGTTATTATAAAACCTGTTTAAAAGTTCTGAACACTGCCTGGATGGAACATTTCCTTAACAGGCTCCTAATGTTTTAAATTCTAATTTTTATGCAGATACCTTCATTAAAAAGGAGGAAAAATCCATTATTCACAAAGAAATTCAGAAAGATTGAGAACAATTTGGGAACAAACCCTTAAAGATTATGCTTCTCTATCAATATACATGAATACCACAATTTATTTTTTAAAATAATTGTAACTTTATCATTCAAGCCTGATTTTTTTTATAGTTAATATGGTCACTGAGTTACAGGCGTTTTCCCCCTCTTAAAGAACACAACACAATAGCCATGAAGACCTGCTGACACAGTTAGTGATTTTTCAAGGGAAATGTTGTAAAATGAGAGACAGGTTCTCAGATACCTGCCTGGGGGAGAAGAAACAAAACTTTGCCTCTGGTCCTCCCATATTTGCCTAGAGCTTCCTGCTAATCACAGTTTGACAGCTGTCGTGTACACAGATAGGCTGTCTAGACAAAAAGCGCCTGATTAGCAGGCACACATAAACACAAATGAATGAGGCGTGTTACGCACAAAGGTTAACAGGCGACTTTCTTCCTAATCCTTTGTAGCACACAATTAGACACAAACAGAAGTTATTGGTGAGCTGAAAGGACTAATGTTAAATTCTTAGAGGAATGTATTATGGATCATTATTTAGCCTACATCAGGGGTGTCAAACTAGATTTCATTGAGGGCCACATCAGGGTTATGTTTGACCTCGGGTGCCGGGTGGGCATGGCTGGGTGGGCGTAACCAGCTCGACATCACTTGTGTCAGGGGCGCCTGCAGGGGCCTCCTGCAGTGCTCTGCCAGCGAAAACGGAGCTCAGGAGGGCCTCGTGTGGCCCTCCCGAACTCCGTTTTCAGCTGCGATGGCCTGCTCCAGTGCTCTGCCAGCGAGGCTCTCCTGAGTTCTGTTTTCTCTGGCAGAGGCACCGCAGGCCGGTCCTTCTCTGCTTCCAGGGCAGCCCTGTGAGCCAGAACTAAGTACCCCACGGGCTGGATCCAGCCCGCGGGTCTTGAGTTTGACACCCCTGGCCTACATGATCTTCATAGAGTCCTAAAGTTGGAAGGGGTCCTGAAGGCCATCCAGTTCAATTCTTTCTACTTAAAAGGGTTTAAAGGGTTCCCCTGTCCAGTCACGAGTGATTGAAAGGGGCAGTGCTCGTTTTCGATTCTTAGACAAGGGAGCCTGTGTTGTCTGACAGACACTTCCATCATCATGTGGCCAGCATGAAAGTACTGTACGCAGTAACTCTCTACTTCATGACTTTAAAAAAAATTATAGCAATAGCACTTAGATTACTATACCGCTTCATAGCGCTTTACAGTCCTCTCTAAGCGGTTTACAGAATCAGCATATTGCCCCCAACAATCTGGGTCCTCATTTTACCCACCTCAGAAGGAGTCAACCTTGAGCCAGCCAGGATTGAACTCCTGGCTATGGGCAGATTTAGCCTGGAATACTGCATTCTAACCATGGCATCACCACGGCGCACGAATCGTGTCACCAAAACTGTCATTACCAAACAGTACTGTCGCAGAAGATGAGATAATGTACAAGCAAAAAAAACAGCAAAATCTTCCTCATGCTAGTTAATGTTCCCAGAGCCACACTTGGGGACTGTGCAGAATTTTCTTACAGAGGTAGCTATAAACAATGATGTCACTGCAATGCTCCAGCACCTGCTAATCATAAATTTAGAAATCTACCATATATAGTCTCTGTCCTTAGCCATTCAAAACAATCAGCTTGGACTGCTAAACTGCATTTTTTTTCTCCTGCCAGAAGCGGGAAGGAAATGGTTTTCTCAGTTGTTTATGTGGAGAAAAGGAAAAGACCCTCAAGTCAAGCTCAACTCATGACAATTATGTGGGAACATCCACCCAGTTTTCTCGGTGACAGTGTGGAAATTATTTGCCTTTGCATTCTTCCAGGATGTTTCCTCAACTTGCCAGTTTAGTCTTTAGTGCCAGAGTTTCCTGGGAGACTCCCATCCAAGGACTAGCCAGACTCAACCCTGTTTAGATTTCTTTGAGATGAGCAAAGTTAATCAGAGACAGCACACTCACTCCTCTGACATTCGTTCAGTGATAATCATTTGCTTCTCTCCAACAAATTATGCTATTGAGTTGGAGCAAGCTTAGTGAAATCAGCAGATGTTTATGTGTTAAGGACAGTTCTGCTGCGAAACAGAACTGATGAGCTTAGGAACCAATTATGTTCCTTAATGCTAAGTGAATAACCCACCGATTCCCATCAACCATCACCATTTCACACAACTCCAATTGACATACTGTAGAGTTGTCACATTAAACACCACAAAGTAAATGTGGCATTCCTCATGTTCGCCCCTATCTCCTGAAATCAATGGTAATAATCAGAATTCATCACTTTGGAGCTTCCCTGATTATTCTGAACCAATGGTAACAAACTAGATGTAGAAGAGCATTTCTTCTACAAGAGGTAGGTGGCGATGGGATAAAAGTCAGAATTCTGTACCCAGAACTTGGTATTTTAGTCATGGCTAAGAGTACAACACAGACTTGGTTCCTGTGTTATCCTAAGCCATAGCGTGTTTTTTCTGCTTTTGAGTTTAATGCATTATATGAACTTAGTCACTTTGGCTTGTAAAACAAGGTATCTACGGGTAGATTAAGTGAACCAAACCAACTGGTTTCTTCAACAAAACACGGTTGAATAAAACATGGCCCAGTGTAATGTTGGATGTGTAACTTGTTTGGAAAACCAGCTGTTTATGAATAAGTATTATTGTCATCCCTTGTGGCAAAACTGGAAAGTTTCCCAGTTTTTAATATTTTTAAGGGCAGCAACACAGTTGCCACTAGCTGTTTTTATACCATTTTGATTGTTCCTCCTTTTGTGTTGTTGACTAGTTAGCTGCTATGGAATAAACATGGCAATTCTATTTTTCCCTTCAAGACTTCCTGTAATGTTTCATTACTATTTCCTGTTTTTGTTTGGAAAAACAAAATTCTTCTATTCTTCTATTGCAGAAGCATTAAAAAAAAACTGCTCTGAGCACAAATAAAACTGGTTTCAGACATATTCTGTGTAACACATTTTATGTTTCTATATATTACATTTTATTTTCCTAAAATCTAATAAAATAACTCTTTCTCCAAGTTTCACTTGACTATGTCTAAAAAGAGGAAATGTAATAATATATCTAAACATAGTTGGATTAATGTAAAATATGAAACCATGAAGAGAAAGACAAATCATTGCTTACAATATGACTAATTATAGAGGTTAAAGAAACTTGAACATCTTGAAGAAAGTCTCACATTCTTTACCACATAGTGTTTTTATTTATTTATATCCTGCCTTTATCATTTTTATAAATAACTCAAGGCAGCAAGCATATCTAATACGCCTTCCTCCTCCTGTTTTCCCATAACAACACAATGAAATAAGTGACTGGCCCAAAGTCACCCAGCTGACTTTACATTCTTTAACTTTGAATTAAATTAAAATTTAATTAATTAAAACGTTTAACTGATGTTCAAATTGTTTTGGATTGTATTTATACGTTTATTTTTTTTTGTGAACTCCCCAGAGTCATGTATGTGAGATGGTGGTTATATAAATGAAAGTAAAAACAATGAATATGAGCATTTAAAACAAGTTATTATATTAAAAGTGACCAGGCTCATACATAATAAGCCAGTGTGATGATGCATGGGAAAAACCCTGGGGGCAGGAGGGAGAGCTGCAGACAGGACCAGCATTTAAAAGATTTGTCAGCCCACAGAAAGGGGGTAGCGTGGGAAATGTTTTAAAAGGGGCCCTTCCTAGTTTTGAGGAAAATAAAAAGAAAGGAGGGGAGAAATACTTTCATTCTTGCAAGACTCTGTCAATGTAACTTTATAATAAAGAAAGAATTTGTACTCTTGAGTGTGCTTCTTGTCTGGACGATGTTGTTGGGTTAACAGCCAGAAATCTTGCATTATCAAGCCCCAAGATAGTCAAATAATAGTTCATTCAAGCCACGAAATTATTATTTATTTATTATTTATTTTAGTGTTCTTATATGCCGCCCTACTCCCTGGGGACTCAGGGCGGCGTATAACATTTAAAGAACAACTAAACAATATAATAATTTAATAACAGTTTAAAAAAGTATTTAAAAAACATACAAAACCCTACATACGTGGGGGAGACCTAAGATGTGAAATTGTCTCAAATCACCCCGCCTGCAGGAAGAGCCATGTCTTAATGGCTTTTCGGAAGGCCAGCAAGGTGGGGATAATTCGGATCTCTGGGGATAGTTGGTTCCAGAGAACAGAGGCCCCCACAGAGAAGGCCCTCCCCCTAGGCCCCACAGGCCGGCATTGTTTGGTTGACGGGACCTGGAGGAGACCCACTCTGTGGGACCTGACCGGTCGAAGGGAAGTATGAGGTAGGATGCGGTCCCGGAGGTAACCTGGTCCTAAGCCATATAGGGCTTTAAAGATAATAATCAACACCTTGAATTGCACCCGGAGACCAATGGGCAACCAGTGCAACTGGCGGAGTATGGGTATTACATGGGTGTATCTTGAGACACCCACCACAGCATGCGCAGCTGCATTTTGCACCAGTTGAAGTCTCCAGATACTCTTCAAGGGTAGCCCCATGTAGAGCACATTACAGTAGTCCAATCGAGAGGTGACAAGGGCATGAGTGACCGTGAGTAGAGCCTCCTTCTCCAAGCATGGTCGCAATTGGTGCACCAGGCGGACCTGTGCAAAGGCTCCCCTAGCCACAGCTGTCAGATGTTGGTCTAATTTTAGCTGTGGATCTAGGACAAGTCCAAATTGCGAACCCGTTCTGAGGGAGTTAGTTTTTCTCCCCCAAGAACCAAGGAGGGACAGTCAACATAGTCCTTAGGGGGCGATATCCAGAGCCACTCAGTCTTATCGGGGTTAAGCTTGAGCCTGTTCCTCCCCATCCAGATCCTGACATCGTCTAGGCATCGGCACATTATATCCACTGCCTCCCTGAATAGAAACGGGGTGGAGATGTACAGCTGGGTGTCGTCAGTGTACTGTTGAAAACTCACCCCGTGTCGGCAGATGATCTCCCCCAGTGGTTTCATGTAAATGTTGAACAGGATGGGCGAGAGGACCGAACCCTGAGGCACCCCACAAGTCAAGGGCCTAGGAGATGACCTCTGTCCTCCTGTTAACACCGACTGCATCCTATCGGTGAGGTAAGAGGAGAACCACTGTAAAACGGTGCCTCCCACTCCCAATTCGCCGAGACGATGCAGAAGGATACCATGGTCGATTGTATTGAAAGCCGCTGAGAGCTCAAGGAGCACCAGGATGGAAGAATGACCCCCATCCCGGGCTCGCCAGAGATCATCCATCAGGGCGACCAAGGCAGTTTCTGTACTGTAGCTGCGCCTGAAACCCGATTGAAAGGAATCTAGATAATCATTTCCTCCAATAACTGAAGAAACTGAAAAGCTACCACCTTCTCAAAAACTTTACCTATAAAAGGTAAGTTGGAGACCGGATGAAAGTTCTTCAAATCCGCCGGATCAAGGGAAGGCTTCTTAAGGAGGGGTCTCACCACCGCAACCTTTAAAGTCTGCAGTACAGATCCCTCCCTAAAAGAAGTGTCGATCACCGCCTGGATCCAGCCGCGTGCCATCTCTCTGCTGGCCGAAACCAGCCAGGAGGGGCACAGGTCCAGTAAACAGGTGGAAGAGCTCATCGCACCCACAGCCTTGTCCACGTCATCAGGAGTGACTGGCTCAAACTCCTCCCACAATGCTGGACTAAGACTTGCCCCTGTCAACTCAATGGGCTCTGTCCAGCCAGAGTCCAGATTCGACCGGATCTGAGCAACTTTATCCGTCAGAAACTGAGCGAATTCCTCAGCTCTATCGTGCAAGTGTTCCTCACTGCCCCCTTTAGCAAGGAGGGAGCAAGTCACCCTAAACAAGGTGGCTGGGCAAGAATCTGCGGATGCAGTGAAGAGCAGAAAAATGAGATCGTTTTGCCGCCCTTATCGCCACTAAATAAGACTTAATAAAAGTTCTTAGAAGTGTTCGGTCAGATTCGGTTTTACTGGCTCTCCAGCGTCGCTCCAGATGTCTCTTGTGGCATTTCATCTCCCGGAGCTCCTCAGTAAACCAGGGAGCTTTCCGGGATCCACTGCCACGGAGAGGTTGCAAAGGCGCAATCCGATCTAATGCCCCTGATGCTGCGATGTTCCAGGCAGTCACCAGATACTCAGACGAATTGTGGACTAGGGTTTCAGGTATTTCCCCAAGTTCCCTCTGGAATCCTTCGGCTCCATTAGGTGCCTGGGGCGGAACCACCTAATCGGTCCTGCCTCCCTGCGGGGGAGGAGTGGGGCTGTGAAATCCAACCTCAATAGGATATGATCTGACCACGACAACGGGGTGGTGACTATATCCCCTAGTTTCATATCATCTCTCCACTGCCCCAAGAGAAACACCAGGTCAAGCATGTGACCTCCCTCATGAGTCGGACCCTGGATTACTTGGGTCAGGTCCATGGTTGTCATGGAATTCATGAACTCCTGAGCTGCACCAGAGGTTTCGCCCGCTGAGGGCAGGTTAAAGTCCCCCAGCACCATAAGCCTGGGGAACTCCACCGCCAGGCTTGCTATTGCCTCAAGCAGCTCAGGCAGGGCCTTGGTAACGCAGCTGGGAGGCAGGTACACTAACAAAAGGCCCACCTGAACCCCTAAGTCCAACTTCAGAAGGAGCATCTCACACCCGACAATCTCCGGGGCAGGGCTCCTACGAGGATGCAGATTCCGGCGCGTTATAATAGCCACTCCTCCCCTTCCCTGGGGTCGTGGCTGATGCAACACTGAGAACCCGTCTGGGCATATCTCGGAGAGGGCTACTCCCCCCTCCTGGCCCAGCCAGGTCTCTGTTATGCATGTCAGGTCCACCCCCTCGTCAGTGATTAAATCACGTATCGGGGGGCTTTGTTGACAATTGACCTGGCATTCAACAGTATCAGCTTGAGCCCAGGGCCCTGAAAACCCCCATCACCAGGTACTCGGGTTGAGCGAGATGGAACCACATCGGAGGGGCCGGAACAAGGGATCGCTTGTAAACAGCGAGGTCTTATTCCCCAAGAGCGGCCCACCCCTCTGCTCCCGCTATACCTATCTCTCCCCATCATGACCGAAATATTCCGGCTCTCCACTCCCCCAGAGATCCCCTCCCCCTCCCCGCTGGTCCTCTTCCCTCCCTGCAGGTCATCCATACCATTCACACTGAGCCAGGTGGGATAGTCCGGCCCCCCGGCTAGTGGGGCCTGAGTGTTTGTACACTCAGTGGAGGGGGTGAAAATCCAGGTGAAAATAGCTTTGAGCAACCTTTGAACCCAAAATTATGATTACCATGACACAAGACCAGGAAACTAGGATTTAAAATTAGCTAATAAAATTTAACATTTGGCAAAATGATTCATAATACCAAGTTTGGATGTCACAGAAAGTTAATCTCAGACTGATTTCTTTATTCATTCATGTGAAAGGAGAGAGCAAACACGTTATATGAGTCAGTAAACAGTTCACAGTTTCTCCACACTGCAGTTTATTAAGCTAGAGTTTGTAGTTTATTACTATGAGTGACGCAATCAATGCTGATAATCGAATTAGAAAAGCTTATAACTCTGTAAAATATTGCATTTGGCCTTCTGAAGTCACTGTAGCAATCCAGGGAGAAAAAAACAATAAAGGGTAAAATTAGAATGCCAAGGTGTAAGATACTCATCCTGAGATCTTACGAGAGAGTGCAAAGAACATGGGCTTCTCCAGCCTTCTCTAACATACGGTACAAATGTAATATTTATTAACTTTTAGAACTGTGCAAAGATCTGAACTCAAAAGTGAAAATATAATTGTGAGCATTTACAGTCATGTAGATAATACCTATCAGGTACACCTTAAGGTAGTTGTGTCTTCTCTTGGGCTCACATAACCCTAATCCTAACCCTCTAGATCAGGGCTGTCGAACTCCCAGCCCATGGGCCGGATGCGTCATGCGCTGGCCATGCCCACGCCTGGTTTAGGGAAGGGAAGTCCGGATACATCACGTGACGATGCCGTTTGACACCCCTGCTCTACATGATACCAAAGAAAGATACATTTAGTTTAATATGTTCTCATGCATTCTCCAAATCACCTTTCGCCTTTCAAATCTAAATCTCTGCATCTTCCTGGGATTTATACAGAGGATTTCAATCAGTCTTCTAATTCATCCACTTGCGAATAAGCCAAGAAGTTTAGGTGTCAAAATGCACCCCAAAAAATCAGATTGAATTCATCCACAAATGGGCTCATCTACAGGTATATATAGTAATACTTTAAAAATGTACCCATATTTCCTATACAGGTGATGATCCTTGACTTATAACCGGTTACTTATCAACTGTTAAAAATTACAATGGACACAAAACAAGCTACTTATGATTAGATACATAGTTCTGGGAATGCCCCCCCCCTCCGGTCACATGATCGCTTTTGGGGCACTCAGCAACCGCCCCACATTTACTATTACTATCATTTGCAGTAACCCGCATTCATGTGACCACAATTTATGACATTTTTGCCAGAAACTGGTGTTTAATTCTTATTTTTGGCAAACAAAAAACAGACTCCATAACAAACAATGGGTTTGCTTAACAGATGCTTAACAGTCTCCACTAAAAGGTCATAAAATCAACCACGATCACAAATAGCAACTTAATGACTGTCACCACTTGCAATCAAAATTGCGAGCTCAATTATGGTCATAAGTCAAAGACTACCTTTATATACTTGCGTACAAGTCGCTCTGCAGATAAACAAACCTTTGAATTTTTAATCAAAATACCCAAAAAAATGTGAAGTCAGCTTATTTGCGGATGGCACAATTTTCATGGTATTTGGTTAAAAATGTATGTGTCTGCTTATCCACAAATTGCTTTATTTGCAAGTATATACAGTATATGATTTCTAGAATAATAAAAAATGAAGAGAAGAAATACACTACGGGGCATTTACAGAGAGCTGTTGTAAGAATATCATTGATGCTATGCAGTTTGTCCTTGACTTACGACTGCAGTGGAGCCCAGAATTACAATTTTATGACAGTTGTAAAGCAAGTTACCACAGTTATTAGATGAATCACATGGATGTTAAGCAAATCATATGGTCATTAAACAAATCCAGCATTTCCAATGAGTGGTTTTTGGCCAATTTCTGCTAGAACACGGCAAAAATGTCACAAATCACAGTCACATGACCACGGGACACTGCAGCCGCTCATAAATGTGAGCCAGTTGCCAAGTCACCAAAATGCTAACACACAACCATTGTGGTGCATGTACAGCAATCGTAACTAGGTGGTAAGTAGCTTTTTTGAATTTTTAACTTTGAACACTCGTTAAGTAACTGGTCATAACTGGAGGACTGCCTGTAACTAACATTCCTAAGTGACATATTCTTAGGATGAGGATTTTTTTAAAAGAAGGGAGGACACCAGTTTAAACTCATGACCGTAAAGAAATCGGGGGAAGATGTTGCTTGAAATCATGTTACAGAGAAGAACGTTTTAAATACAAAAAATTAAAGTCACTGTGAAAAGTACTGATAGCTTGGCCCTAAGTTCCCAGGCTTTTTGCAGCACATTCCATTAGTGGGAGAGAGTCTGCGAATTCCTTTCTCCTCCACATAATTCTCAAGCCAGCCAGACAAATAGCTGTGATTACCGGACAGAGCATTTACTCCATAAATCACTCTTAAATAAAATGATATAAACAGAAATAATAGTGCTTTATAATAACATCAGCCATTTACATAATGAACTTCGCATGCATCCCCTCAGGAATGGTTACAATAACCCTGCAGGGTAGTCCATTGTTATCATCTTTACAATGATGATAATCATTGTAAAGATGATAATAATTATCATCTCCACAATGATGATACATTGATACTCCACAATAAATATTATCATCTCCACAATGATGATGATGATCATCATCATCATCATCATCATCTCCACAGTGCAGGACAGGCCCCCATTTGCATTCCAGAGGGAGTGCTCCGTTAATCTCTTGCAGCACAGAAATAAAAGAACAACGATAATTTTGTAGTACCGTAAAAAAAAATAGCATTTGTATTTCTGCATCAAGTCAGGCCAGAAAAACCTATGTGCTAAAAAAAAAACTATTAGTGTTTCAGGTGTCATAAAACTCTTTCTGCTTTTGTCACAATTCCCAATCCACTTCTGGAAGTTAAAACAATTTATCCAGCAAGGAATGTGTTCCAATTATCCTTTGCCCTTTGACCAATTCAAGAAAACTTACAGACAGGTCTAGTGTTTGAACAATATTTTTTTTAAAAAAAACCAACAACTGTTAAATTCGCACCACAGTATGGCTCACTGGAGCATTTCACTATTTCAGTCTCTGCACTTATGACCTGCCTGCTGTATGTGCGACACAGACAAGAGAGTTCGCTCTGTAGCATTCTTTTTTTTTTAATTACTATTTTTGCCAGCAGCAAAGCAGCTGCCACACCATTCCAGAAAACTGCCTGACAGTGTAATTAGTGACAGATTAGTAGCTATACTCGATGGGGACTCATTTACATAGTGAAAGGAAGAAGCAGAGAATGAGAGAAGACAGGTCATTGCCTGCAGGATCAAACCATATAACCCAGTGTTTCTCAACCTTACTGACTTTAAGATGTTTGAACTTCAACTCTCAGGATTCCCCAGCCAGCCATGCTGACAAAAGCAATGGAGTGACTTTTCAGAGGCCAGTTGTAATTCAGAGTTATGCACAGGACAAAAACGATGTGGAAAAGCTCTGGACACCGTGCAAGTATTATTCATTAAAGCCACACCATTTTTTCCCAAGCTTCCGAAGACTCTGAAAAAAGAAAAGATGTTTCTGCTTTGAGGAATCCACTCAATAAAGTTATAGCAATTCTTAAAGCAGAATGTGGCAGCATGGAAAAAGCTGTGTTGTTCTAATGAATAGCAGGAAAGAGAGTTTAGTTTGAATCATTACGAAGCATGCACAGTCCTTTTACAAATGGATATTCCTTGAGCAAAAATAAGCCATCAGTCTTCTATTCTCTTTTGGAACTCATACTAACTAAGCCTTAAACTGCCATTCCTAATCTGACATTCTGCAGATGTGTTGGGAGACGGCAAGTTCCACAGTTCCTTGTTAAGAGAGATTCATCAGCAAATCCACCCAAAGAGCTAATCATTGAATCTTAAGTATTCTTCAGATACATCAACTGCTTCATTGCCACAAGCAATGAAGTTAGTTAATCTTTTGCCTTTTAACTGATTATATACAAAATGAAATGAAGTAACACTGTATGTAACTGTACCACATATACCGTATTTTTCAGAGTATAAGATGCACCTTTTTCCCCCTTAAAAGAGGGTGGAAATGTTGGTGCGTTTTATACACCGAATACTGCCATTTTTGGCCTCCCGAAGCCCCGCCCCCGGGTCTCATTTTTGCAAAACAATGGGCCCATTTTTTGCAAAATTGGGGTGAGCAGAGGGTTTGGGAGGCCTGCAGAGTGCTCCTGGTGACTGGGGGAAGGCAAAAACGCCCCCAGTTTTGCAAAAAACTGGCCTTTTTCACAAAAACAGGGGCATTTTTGCCTTCTTCCAGCCCCCAGAAGCACTCTGCAGGCCTCCCAAACCCTCTGCACGCCCTGTTTTTCACAAAAACGGGTGAAAAATGGACCATTTTTTTGCAAAAAGCGGAGCACGCAGAGGGTTTGGGAGGCCTGCAGAGTGCTCCTGGAGGCCGTAGAGGACAAAATCTTTTTTTTCTTACTTACCTCTTCGAAATCTTGGTGCGTCTTATACAGCGGTGCATCTTATAGTCCGAAAAATATGGTAGTTAAAAGGAAAAGCTATTCCTGGTTCTAGCAAAGGTGAAGCAAGTTAAGATGCAGGGTGGGTTTTTTTCCTTTAATTTAAAGCAGCCAAAGGACAGTCACATCTGGGCTGCAACTGCACAGGAAAAAACCATGTAGCAGTGTGGGCACCTAAATATAGGTTTGGAGGAACATATTACAACTCTGCTTCAAGAGCTGCACTCATTATCAGTTTGTTTCTGGGTCTATTTTAAGATGCTGATGGATACAGAGGGGGGGTGAGAAAGAGATCTCCCACCTTTATTATTTTTTATAAACAACTCAAGGTGGTGCCCTTCGTAATAAGGGACTGGGTTATTTGAGGTGTCACCTGTCCACAATTTCATGTGTCCATTCCACAGACCCAGAGAGCACATGTTATGTCATCTAGGGAGTTTTGTCATATAGGAAGCTACATTTGGCAGGCCCTGGGTGGTGGGCCTTTTCTGCAGTAGCACCTGTGTTGTGGAATCTTCTCCACCGAGGTGAAGTTGGTCCATCTCTTCTGAGCTTCTGAAGGTCTCTCAAGACCTGGTGACCCTGTGTAATGGGTGAATTAGTGAGGTGGCTTCATTCACCCTCCTCATGTACTGTGACTTTGTTTTTGCTCCGTTTTTATAGCTTTTAATGTTTTTTTATAATTAATAATGAAGACTAAAGAAATACACTAATGGTTTAGTGGAAGATGGCATGGTTGTTGTTGTTTTTGCTAGACATCATCTCTTGGTACATCTCTGTAACATGAATGTTATGCTTGCAAAATTATTAAGTTTTTAAAAATCATTTCTACTAACCAAATGGTCCACATAAATACCCCTGTACACATTCACACATTTCTGTCCCCATTTGATTCCATTAATCAGTTACTATATTTGCATTTCATGATAACATAAAAGATAGTCTGACAGACTACACCCATCCCATCCTTCAGGTCAGAAAATGGGAGAGGGGAGGGGAGAGGAGAGTCAGATGGTGCTTTCTTACCTCAGACCTCTTGTCAAGGCACTGAGTTGCTAATACATCAATTAGATAGATATTGAATTTTTCCACAATTATTTTTGTCATTGTGGTATTATGTTATAAGCTCAAGGAGGCTTAGAGGGAGATTGCCCTTCATTTTGTTCCCATATACCAACCTGTGAAATACTATAGGCTGTGCTGAGACAGAATGACTTACTCCTGTAAGTTTCCATGGCTGGAGATAGACTTAAGCCTCAAGTCCGAGTACAATACCTCAATCAGAGGGTGGAACAATAATAGCATTTAGAAATGTGGAATTTATGCCTCGGAGCAAGCCTCTCTGAGGTTTTAAGGTACTGTGGCAATACTTAACATGCTACATTGCAAAGATTTTGGATGACAGCATCTATAATCTGTTAACAGTGCTCCATAGAGACAGCAGTTGATTCAAATACCTGGAAAGTATTAGGATGTCTGCCCCTGTTCTAAGTAATTATTTGAGAACAATAACCAAGATTCCACTTTTAGGTTATGAATGCTTTGATTACCCAATAGAAAGTATTATTCCTATTGGAGAACTTTTTCCATGGAGATAAAATCTACTACAATGGAGGGAATGAGCTGATATTAGAAGTCCACCTTTGTTATAAATGGTTATAAGTGCCATATTGCCATACTCCACTGATTGACAATGAGTTCAGCAAATCTCATTCACATTTTTTATAACTTTGGGTCTATTTTGCCTGAAACAATAGATTAGCAATAGGTTTAGTGAGCTTTCAGGATAACACAATAAGTTTCTCTGCCAGTCACTGACCTTTCCAGACATCTTTAGTTTTGGATTAAAAGAAACAGAACACAGGTCTTCATGCATGCGGTCCAACAGCCACAGAAGGAACTCCAGGGCATCATGTTGTGCATTTCCACGAAACTGTGCACCATATTTAGAGACCACATTCTGCAATGAAAACAAGTGAAGAGACTTATTATTTTATCTAGAGTGATAAAGTTGCTCTAGTATTAAAATACATTCTTGATCTTTTCTTTCCTTCCCAAAATTGGCTAAGCGAATGATTATATGGACTATGCATATGATTCATCAAGATCCATGTTCTGTACCAAGAGCAACCATAATGAAGATTATAAGACTTTCTCCATGTATATTTACTGGGGAAAAAATCTTGTATGGAGAACATCCAGGAACTGAGATTTAGATCTTTTCTTATCTATTTATTTACTACTGAAATTCTCAAACTATGAAAACTCTCATTCCCTCAACTTTTTGCTGGGTGAAACAGTGGATTGTATGGCAACAATTTTACAAGGTACTTCAAATGGGCTGGTGTATCAAAAAATTAGGACCCATGACTCCCATAGAATTGAACTTTTACAAATTTTATAAAACATTTTTATGGCATAAACATTATCATAAAACAGTTTATGACATAATACAAAATGTTGTAAAATATTTCCTGTGCTGATGTTTGACTTTGCTGTTGTCAGGAATAAGGAATCAGAATGACACTGTGAACTGATGAGACAAGTTTCTTTATTGTGACCTTTTTACAAGAATCTCGCCAGACTGATTGCACTCTCTGGGGCAGGGGTCCCCACCCCCAGTTCGCGGCCCACTACTGGGCCGTGGCCTATTCACAACTGGGTTGTGCGAGCGGCAGCCGGCGCACCCACACACATGTGCAGCTTGACTCCCTTGACTGGCGGGCCGGTGTATACGTGCATGTGCATGCAGCCCAACTTGCAGTTGAGCTGTCTGTGCATGCGTGAGCATGCTTGCCCACCACTCGCATGAGTCAAGCTGCACATGTATGCGTGCCGGCTCATTCCTCACGCAATCCGGTTCCCCTGTCTCCCCAACCCAGCTGGGCCACCAAGCCGTAAAGGTTGGGAACTGCTGCTCTGGGGAACAACCAGATAAAGGCCCCCAAGTCACTTCCTTCTCCTGCAGGAACACAAAGCTAGCCAGTCTCTTAACTCCATTCCCCACTCTAGTTGCAGATTCCACCACAGCTATACAGCTCAACCTGGGCTATTTTCAAGGCAGATGCATCTCTGAATGTATCCCAACTTTTCCTGTGAACTTTAACATCAAAAAGTTCTCTCATTGTTGAAGGCACTGAGGAATCTGGTAAGGAAATATCTCCAAAGAGATGATCCAGTGAGTCATAGACTGCCCAGTCTTTACTATAGCCCTGTGAGGATAAGATATCTGGGACTTGGAGGCTCCACATTTGGCTAGACCAAAGTTACCCAATTGAGATGAGACAGTGAGATCTAATCAAGTCCAATCCTTTATTTGTTTATATCTAGTAGACAGAAACTTGCCAAGCTAAAACTATAAAGTCTTTATATATTCTGAGAGATTTTAGGGTGTTGTTACCTTGAACCTCTTCCCCCCACCCCCACCCAGCTTGGGACTATAAAGTCTCTCGGTGCAGGGTCTCTTTCTGGGAATGCTGGGAATGAGATGGCCAAATCCTTCCCCTCTGCTGCTACAGGTGCACATTCCAACCTGGCCCATCTGGCATCTAATTAATGTCTATGTTGCAATGTATATGCTTCTTTATTACAGCATATCACCCTGGTATCACAGAAAACCAAAACATATGATGTGTAGCCCTACCAGCGTGCCTACCGTCCCTGTCCTAATGTTCCCTCTTATCAGTACCCATCTTATGTATATACTGTAAACAATGTTATATCTATGTATATTACCAACACGTACTTGACAAAAATAAATAAATAAATAAATAAATAAATAAATAAAATCATTGCCAGTGCCATTTTGCACTCCTGTTGAAAAAACACAATCACTTTTTTAAATTAAAAAAAACATCCCAAGGGATCCCAATCTCAAAATCATGAAATATGTCCCTTTTACATCTTGAGTCCCACCAACATTTGGCAAAGAAGCAACATATTTAATACTAGCGCAATAAGCAGGGATGCTGAATTGATCCCTGGTGGGGCTCAACAGGAGAAAACACAGGTTCTGCCTGCCACTGATTTGCCAAACAGTTGCCATGACAACTAACTCTACATTGTTAAGAACTCAGAAGGAAATTGCCCCCCCCCCTCAGCCAGCAACATGTCTGT
Organism: Diadophis punctatus similis; assembly: GCA_023053685.1. Classification (NCBI taxonomy): domain Eukaryota; kingdom Metazoa; phylum Chordata; class Lepidosauria; order Squamata; family Dipsadidae; genus Diadophis; species Diadophis punctatus. The sequence continues at coordinate 150,386,282 of JALIGW010000002.1, forward strand.
CAGTGCCACTTTACTCTTTTTCTCCTAAGCAGTTACAACTTGATGCCACCGTTCCAGTCCTATGTTCTTCAGTTCCCAAGTTAACAAACCCTCCTGAACCACAAAACCGAACAGCCACTTGCTGTCCTTTGGAAACTGAGGAGAAGCTTGGAAAACCTAATTTTCTCTGCTAAGAGAGGACTCCGTTTGGTAAGCCGTTTCAGTCAGCTGGATAGATAGAAATGTTTCTGGAGCCCAAGGCATCTTCTTCAAGAGATGCAGGAAAGCTTTTCTGCTTTCTGGCAATGCATCTCTGCCTTTAACACCTGGGCGAATGGAAAAACTCAACCAAACAAATTATTGTACTGGGAAAGGTGACCATTTCAGGATTTCAGCCTCTCATCTAATTGTTCAAAGTCATAGAAATCCTTCTAGGAAAAAAAGAGAGGCAGCCATTTGAAAGCCTAGTCTTCCCTAATAAAGGCAGTCCTCACTAAATGAACAATAGTTTATTTGTTTGCTATTTATTTATTTATTTATTTATTTATTTATTTATTTATTTATTTATTTATTTTTTATTTTTTATTTTTTATTTTTTATTTTTTATTATTTATTATTTATTATTTATTATTTATTTATTTATTTATTTATTTATTTATTTATTTATTTATTTATTGTGAGGCTTATATACCGCCTCATAGTGCAAGCATTCTCTAAGCAGTTTACACCAGTAAGCAATGTATATATTTACATTGCCCCCAACAATCTGGGTCCTCATTTTACCTGCCTCGGAAGGATGGAAGGCTGAATCAACCCTGAGCCGGTGAGATCTGAACAGCTGAACTGCTGATCACAGTCAGCTAAAGTAGCCTGCAGTACTGCACTCTAACTGCTGCGCCACCTCAGCTTCTTTAGTGAGTGTTCAAAGTTACAACGGCACTGAAAAAAGTGACTTAAGACCATTTTTCATACTTACAGCTGTTATAGCATATCCCCATGGCCATGTGATCAAAATTCAACCGCTCGGCAACTGATTCATATTTATTGCAGTTATGTCCCAGGGTATGTGATCCCCTTTTGCGACCTACTGGCAAGCAAAGTCCATAGGGGAGCCAGATTCCTTTAACAACTGTGTCACTAACTTTAACAACTGCACTAATTCACTTAAGAGCTGTGGGAAGAAAGCTGTGGGGACAGCTGTGGTAAAATGGGGCAAAACTCACTTAAATGTCTCACTTAGCAACAGAAATTTTGGACTCCATTGTGGTCGTAAATCGAGGACTACCTATACGTAGTCCTTCAAATGTGCTAAACTAAAACAACCACTGGATATCCTAATACATCCAGTCCAAGCCATTTACAAGATGTCAGAAGGATTATCTTCGCCCCATATTCTTTTTTCCAAACAGGTGCTCTGGCCATACACAAGCAGAATAGAGGTTTGGAGGCAGTTCTTAGCTTCCCATCCTCTGAGATTTTCCAGCATTTCTTTATACACTGAAGCATTTCCATTCCTCAAGGATGTATCTCCTGAAAAAAACACTGAATATATATTCTGCCATCTTCCCACTCCTCCATATACCAACCTCCTCCCACATGTTCTATTGTTCCTTAAATTCTTTACGCTCATTTAACTGCAGCATGTAGGATGCTGAGATGGGCCCGCCAAGAATCTGCAAATACAGAAACAAGGCACAGAAAAAGATTGTGGAAAGAAAGATGCTATGCTTCTGAAAATGGAGAATTTGAAGGTTTGCTTTCGGCAGTTTTGGCAGAAATTGCACTGACTTATCAGTAACGTGAGCATGATAAAAATGAATGAATTTACATATAAGTATGCATGTATACTGTATTTGAAGATTGCCCATCATTCTAGCTAACACCATAAGCTGCTTCAGATGGGATTCAAAAGTTATCCACATTTTTGTTTGTTTGTTTGATAAGGAGTTCTTAAAATTCAAAAACTTGTACTGATCTCTTATAACTTTAGGCAGCTTAATAAAGATATTCTCTACCAACAGAACGAGAAGTATTAAGAAAGATAATGGACTGTGTGGAAATGAATAGACTTACAATGAAAATTAAAGACAAAGAAGACTCGGAGTTTTATAAAGTTGGGGGGAAATTTTGTGAATGGGTTGAAAAAGATAGATAAAACTATTCAATGTAAATTTAATATATAAGAGATAGAGAAATGAGAAATATGACTGTGATAACTCGGATGACAAAAAGAGAAAAGGAGGCAGCATTAGATAAATATATATATACAGTCAGGTCCAGAAATATTGGGACATCGACACAATTCTAACATCTTTGGCTCTATACACCACCACAATGGAGTTGGAATGAAACAAACACAATGTGCTTTAACTGCAGACTGTCAGCTTTAATGTGAGGGTATGTACATCCAACTCAGGTGAACGGTGTAGGACTTACAGCAGTTTCCATATGTGCATCCCACTTGTTAAGGGACCAAAAGTAATGGGACAACTGGCTTCTCAGCTGTTCCATAGCCAGGAAATAATGATATTTCCTCATTACCCCAATTACAATGTGCAGATAAAAGGCCCAGAGTTCATTTCAAGTGTGCTATTTGCATTTGGAATCTGTTGCTGTCAACTCTCAAGATGGGATCCAAAGAGCTTTATCAGTGCTTCACTATCAGTGAAGCAAGCCATCATTAGGCTGAAGAAAGAAAACAAACCCATCAGAAAGATAGCAAGAACATTAGGCATGGCCAAAACAACTGTTTGGAACATTCTCAAAAAGCAGGAACACACCGGTGAGCTCAGCAACACCAAAAGACCCGGGCGACCACGGAAAACAACTGTGGTGGATGACCGAATAATTCTTTCCCTGGTGAAGAAAACACCCTTCACAACAGTTGGCCAGATCAAGAACACTCTCCAGGAGGTAGGTGTATGTGTGTCAAAGTCAACAATCAAGAGAAGACTTCACCAGAGAGAATACAGAGGGTTCAACACAAGATGTAAACCATTAGTGAGCCTCAAAAACAGGAAGGGCAGATTAGAGTTTGCAAAACAACATCTAACAAAGCCTTCACAGTTCTGGAACAAGATCCTATGGACAGATGAGACCAAGATCAACTTGTACCAGAGTGATGGGAAGAGAAGAGTATGGAGAAGGAAAGGAACTGCTCATGATTCTAAGCATACCACCTCATCAGTGAAGCATGTGGTGGTAGTTTCATGGCGTGGGCATGTATGGCTGCCAATGGAACTGGTTCTCTTGTATTTATTGATGATGTGACTGGTGACAAAAGCAGCAGGATGAATTCTGAAGTGTTTCGGGCAATATTATCTGCTCACATTCAGCCAAAAGCTGCAGAACTCATTGGACGGCGCTTCACAGTGCAGATGGACAATGACCCAAAGCATACTGCAAAAGCAACCAAAGAATTGTTGAAGGGACAGAAGTGGAATGTTATGCAATGGCCAAGTCAATCACCTGACCTGAATCCCATTGAGCATGCATTTCACTTGCTGAAGACAAAACTAAAGGGAAAATGCCCCAAGAACAAGCAGGAACTGAAGACGGTTGCAGTGGAGGCCTGGCAGAGCATCTCCAGGGATGAAACCCAGCGTCTGGTGATGTCTATGCGTTCCAGACTTCAGGCTGTGATTGACTGCAAAGGATTTGCAACCAAGTATTAAGAAGAGAAAGTTTGATTTATGATTATTATTCTGTCCCATTACTTTTGGTCCCTTAACAAGTGGGATGCACATATGGAAACTGCTGTAAGTCCTACACCGTTCACCTGAGTTGGATGTACATACCCTCACATTAAAGCTGACAGTCTGTAGTTAAAGCACATTGTGTTTGTTTCATTCCAACTCCATTGTGGTGGTGTATAGAGCAAAAGATGTTAGAATTGTGTCGATGTCCCAATATTTCTGGACCTGACTGTATACCAGAAATTTAGAATAGATTGAGAATAGAAATTAACATTTAACATTTAAGGATATGAATATTAGAATTGGAACGTGAGAAAAATTGCTTAGTCTGTCTTTTATTAAATTAAAAATTAACTATTGAATTTATACTTTTATTTTTTAAGACAGGCTGAAAAATTAGAAATCTGAAATGTGATTTAGGATATTTTATTATTTTTATCTAAGAGACATTATAAATATATGTTTACTTATTGAAGGCATATATGTTGTTATGTAATGTGTTTTTAAGGTGGAGAAAAATAAAAAACTTTTTTTAAATAAATAAATAAAGGTATTCTCTATGTGGATTTTGTTTTTTGTTTTTTCCTTTTAGCCAACATGGCCATTATTGCTTTTATAAATCAACAAACAGATGTAGCAACGATACATCACTTCACTCAGTTTTGATGAAATGGGAGATGGACTCTTCTCCCAATCTGCAAAATCAGTTGGGGTAGGAAAGAAAAGGACCATTTCAAAAGAGCATTGAAGAAGGGAATAAGGCAGCTTTCGTATTGCACGGTAGAAACTAGTGAAAAGTAGCTTTTCTCATCCCTCTGCATGGCTGACCTTGTGATGCAAAAGATGGTGGCAAGTTTGAAAACCAATTAAAGAACATCAAACGGTTCGCTGAAGTCAACAAACACTTTTAGAGTTGTAAACTGAAAAAGAAGATACAAAACAGAAAGGGGAAGGGAATTGTCTCATGTGGCTGGCAGAACATAATTTGGAATTTTAGCTTTTATGTCTCTTTTCTGATACTTAACATTCCAACATTTAGCAGGAATCCTCTCATGGCTTTTCAGGAAACACAGGAAGTTCTCAACTTACAGCCATAATGGAGCCTGCCATTATGGTCATTGTTAGATATCCAGACTGCATGGTTACAACCAGGTCCCCCATTCAAGCGGGAAAATGGAGACTGCTGATTGGTTAAGCCATCTGACAGCTCCCTATAAAAGGGCTAGCTGTCAGACTGGCTCTCTGCTGGATCTTGTACATAGTTACAATAAAGAGCTGTTGTCTTAAGCCTTTTCTCAAGCCTCTTCAATCCCAAGACTCAACAGTCATAAGTCGTGACGATTGTAAAGTGGGTAACCCATGTGACTGACCTGATTCTATGACATTTTTTGTAGTCGTCAGGTGAATCAATTCTTCACTATGGGCCAGTTTTGCCCCAAACAGGAAATAAATGCCAGTTTTCAGCAAAAACATATAAAACGCAGTCACATAACCGTGGGATGCTACAAACGGTTATATATGTGGGCCAGTTGAGCACCTGAAATGTGGTCACATGACCACTGGAGGGAGGCGATGGCCATCAGAACTAGGTTGTAAATACTACTGTAACTTCAACCTGTCATTAAGCAACTGGATGTAAGTCAAGGACTACCTGGTAATGTGTTTTACAAGACAGAAGTGGCCCTGCACTAGAACTATCTAAAAAAGAAAGAGTAGTGGTGTTTATTACCTACACCACGGGTGTCAAACTCGCCGCGTCACGTTGCCGTCATGTGACTTTTCATGACATTTTCCCCATTTGCGGAGCTGGGTGGGCATGGCCTCCACATGACGGGTCTGGCCCACGGGCAGCCAGTTTAACACCCCTAACCTACACTATGATGTTCACGGCCAGCCAGAGCTTCCTCTTTTGTTTCTTTTTCGGCATTTTGATTTTTTTACTCCAAGCAGCAAAATATCTTGGTTCAATTCTGGATTTTGCAATACTCTACACAATACGATTCAACTGCTGTCGTGGAGGAAGCCCACACCTGATGAAATTCTCTTTCAATGATCCCCAAGATTTCTCATAGGATGCCTAGATACAACCATCTAGGCCACAAGTTATGTATTATTTCTTTCTTTCCAGTCCTAAATCTGGGCCACATTATGATACCCCCAAAAGGCAACATACATAGTTCAATCCCATGCTCTCCTCAAGCAAAGCTTCTTGCCCATTCTCTATGGATACACTAAAGAGCAATTAAAAGCTAACAAGCGCTTGATTGTTAATACATTTACACAGCATACGGAGTGCTAACGGATCTGCCCTCCAGTTATTTATCTGTAGTGAAGACTCAGCAGGTAGCTTATCGCTGAAACCTTATGGTTACAAAATAAGCATTCTATTAAACAAAAATTAAATAACATACTTGCCTGGGAATATTGCTATAATAAAGCATTCTTGTCAGCTATTTCCCCACTCACTATATGTATTGCAAAATAACAGGCAATTATCATCAAAATTGCTATTATACACAGTTCTGAAAAACATGGGTTACTTTACTTTAAACAATGTGAGTTATTAAACAATGTGAGTATGGATCTACTGGACTAGAGGTCCCTAAATTCCTTGCAATCTAAAACATTCTTAGTTCAGATTATTAGACTTCAGCCTAAAACACCCATAGAGCACAAGACTGTTGATGTTTGGGCTAGGCTGTGCAAATGCATATTTAAAGGAGAGGGCTTTGATCAATATTTTATCAAAAATTGCTACCATACATAAAATAGTCATTTGTTTCAAAAACAGAATTTCTGGTCTTTAAGAAAATATTGTCCACAATATATGTTTTTTCTTTAAGTGAGATGCCCGTTTTATTTTCTACCACTCCTGTGCCTCCTGTTAACCACAGAAAATAAACAAAGAAGACATGGTAATAAAATTATCGGGAAAGTGTTATTAGTGTTATCATTATTAGGAAGATAGGGATCTCTAGTTTTCCAGATAAGGAAATTGAGATAGTGATATCTAGTTTTCCAGGTCTATGGAGATGTGGCTGATTCAGTATAGGTTTGAATAAGCAGTGTGACAAAAATACAGTTTGGATAACATGGGATCTTGTATATACTCTTATCAGTTTACTGGTCCACCTAAGTCAGTATTGCAGACACTGACTGATAGTGGTTCTCAGGGACTGTAAGAACTAGGATATTCTGCCTGGGTGTAGGAAGTTAGCACCCACCCCTCTCCTAGAAAAATGAAATATCCTAGGAAATATTAAAAAGGAAGAATATTATACAGCATATCCCTGGCTGAGAAATGGAGAAACATGCTTTTAGGCAGAAAAAGACCTCACTCCTAGTAGCACCCACCTTTGTCAATGTGCCATCAAGGAATGGTCCAACTCACTCATCCCACCCCCACCTTTGTTAATAGCCTGGACCAGTCTATTCTACATAACAAAGATCTACTCCTTCAGGCAGACCCATCTAGCAAACAGAAACTCAGTAATGGTACCTGGGAAGATTACATTAGCCAAGCCTGGGACACAGACAAAAGCCTACAGAGTTAGCTAAGACCCCCGGCCCTTGGGAGTCTGACTACCAATCAGAGTGCATTTCTTATACAGGAACAGGAAACTCTGAGGTGGGGCCCAACAGAGGATATAAAAAACTCAGGACCTCTCAACAACTTCCTTCTCTCCTTCTTCAACATCCTCGAGGCATGTGATCCCCCTTTTCCTTTTTTTTTTTAAATAGTTTTTATTAAGTTATTTACATTTAAAAAAACAGAAACATACAAAAGAAAAACATTTACGACATTGACAAGTACAATATAAACATATACAAAACATAAAAAGCGCATACAGCTATAAAGCTGTCTATTTCTATCGTTTGTTCTACGGCAAATATATATTTAACATTTAATTTAACATGGTTTTCGAATTTTGTCTCATATTTTGCATTGTGTTTTATAAATCAAACGTAGTGGTAGTAAAGTTTAACCATAATATTTATAATGATATAACAATAGTAATATTTGTAGTAGTATAGATAATAATAGTAATAATAGTACAGAAAAAAGAAAAATAAGGCATTGTTGGTTTAGTAATATCTTAGTATACATATATAGTAATACAATATAACTGTTTTCTCTATAAATTCTCTAGTTCAATTTCTATATGCCTTATTTGGCTTATATTTCTATTTATTACATTGATGTTATTTGTTTTCGTTTTTCGTACCAATTGTAAAATAAATTCCAGATTTCATAGTAGTCGGAGTCTTCCTTTCCTTTCAGTTCCATGGTTAGTTTATCTGCTTCGGCACAGTCCAGGATTTTACTAATTACACTGCTTTCCTCGGGAATATCGTTTAATTTCCAATTTTGTGCTATCGTTATTCTCGCCGCTGTTAGTATATGTAGAATAATATAATAGTATTTCTTTTGCATTTTTTGATTTATGTTTCCCAATAGGATAATTTCCGGTGTGATATCTATATCTTGTTGTGTGATTTCTTTTAACCAGTTTTTGATTGTATTCCAGAAGGCTTTTATTTTTGGACAGGTCCACCACATATGATAGTAAGATCCAATTTTGTGTTGGCATCTCCAACAATTTGGTGATAAGTTTTTATACATTTTTGCCAATCTCGCTGGAGGGAGGTGCCATCTATAGAATACTTTATAATAATTTTCTTTATATGAAACTGATTTTGTCATTTTGTAGTTTTGGTTCCAAATTTTTTCCCATTCATTAATTTGCATCTCATGTCCAAAATTTTTCGTCCAGCTTATCATATTTCCTTTTATTATGTCTTTTTGTGTTTTGTTTTTTAGAAGAAATTTGTATATTTTAGTTATTGCTTTTGGTTCTTGATCTAGTAAAATTTTATCTAATTCTGATTTGAGTTTTTGTATTCCATATTTTCTCTTGTCGTTTTCTAATCTGTTCCTAATTTGGAAATATGGCCACCAATCAATCTTGATTCCTTCTTGTTCCAGTTTTGCTATAGATTTTATGGCACCTCCTTCTTCCAGTATTTCTTCATATGTGACCATTTTTTCCAGATTCGTTGTGTTTGGGTGTGTAATGGCTTCCATACCAGAGAACCAGGGTGGTATTTTAGTGTAGTATTTGTTAATGTATTAGCAGAGTATTCCTTGTGTTACCAAGGTTGTGCATACAGAAACGTTTAGATTGAGATCAGTTGTGAATAAGTACACAGCCACACACAGATACACTAACTTGAATTAAAATTTACTTTAAGAAATAGCATTTTCCTATAAACAGTCCAAAGTCATACACTTAATAGTCATAATGACAATCCAAGTATTATCCAGTACAAATACATTTCAGCTATAATACATAACTACAACACAGAGAGAAATGCAGAGCATACATACTCTAGGCCTTGCTCTAATGAGTAGCAGAGAACACACTCTGAGTAGCAGAGACCAAAGACAAACAGAGAGGGACTCCCATAGAAATAAGCTGTGAACTCTAGCTCCCTCTTGTGGCAGTCTGCAACACCTAAGCTAAACAGACTTATAGCTGTTAAAAGCTAGACATATATTATCTATCCAATCAGTTATGGTCAGAGACCTAACATTCTCCCCTTTGGGTAGATCAATATATAATACCTTACATCTTTAAACCATAGTTTTCACAACACTCTTTGTGTTTAATTGCACCTTGCGCTTTAGTGAAATGATCTGCAATATTCTGTTCAGTCATGCAGTATTCCAACTTAACCATTTTATTTTGAACACATTGTCTAACATTCAGATATCTCAAATCAGTATGTTTTGACCTTGTTTTCACAGCTAAACTATTAGCCATACTAATGGCAGATTGATTGTCTTCATACACAATAAATGGCTCCTGTACAGTAATTCCTATATCCTTTAACAATTGTTTATAATACACCAATTCTGTACACATTAATGATAAACTCGAGAATTCTGCTTCCATAGTGGATAAACTAATATGTTGTTGCCTAATAGATTTCCACCCTATTAAAGCATTACCCAACATTACCACTATACCTGATGTTGATTTGCGAGTCATTGCATCAGTAGCAAAACTTGCATCAGCATATGCAGTTAACACTAATTCATTTCTCGGTTCTAAATACAAAGAATAATGTATTGTGTGCTTTAGGTATCTAAGTATTCGTTTAGCTGCTTGCCAATGCCTTTCATTTGGTTCAGCATTATATCTAGCCAGTTGATTTACGCTGTAAGATATATCTGGTCTAGACCAATTACTCAAATATGAGAGACTACCAATTAGAGACTGATATATCTCCTTATCAAACACAGGACATTTACTATCACTATTTGTAAATCCCTGATCCATTGGTGTCTTAGCAGTTTTACAATTCTCCAGATTATATCTTTTTAACAATTGGCTAATCTTCTTAGCTTGCGAAATTTTGAATCCTCTATTTGTCTTCATTATATCAAGACCCAAATAATGTTTAATTTCTCCTAAATTTCTAATCTTGAACTTTCTTTGTAATTCAGAAACAATATCATTTGCTTCTTGTTCAGTCTTTGTTATAATCGCTATATCATCTGTAAATAATAGCAACAGAGAAATCAAACCATCTTTCTCTCTCCTAAATAAACAAGGATCAGCTATACCAGCTTTAAAATCCATGGAAACTAATTCTTTTACAATGCATTTATTCCATTCATAACCTGATTGCTTTAAACCATAAAGACTTTTCTTTAATTTCCAATAATCATTTTTTCCATCATCTTTTAAACCTAATGGCTTTTTCATATAAATGGTATGTTGTAAAGGTGCATGTAGATATGCAGTTTCGACATCTACATGATTAATTATGCATTTATTCTTAGCTGCCCAAACTAATGCTCCTCTCAATGTATTTTCTCTCAGACTAGGTGCAAATACCTCATCATAATCCTTATCTGATTGAGCAAATCCCTGAGCAACTAATCTTGCTTTATGGGTAACAGTGCCATCCACACCAGTCTTTAATTTATACACCCATCTGCAACCTATTGCACGCTCACCTGGTGGTAACTTTACATCTTCATATACCTCAAGATCCCTTAAAGATTTTAATTCCTTATTCATAGCTTCCTGCCAAGCTACCTGTTCCTTTGTTGGATACAGCTTAAGTTCATTATAATTAGACGGTTCCACATTAATCTGGCATACAATACTTGCCTGATATCTATCAGGTGGACGTCTCTCCCTAGTCGACCTCCTAGGCAATTTAGTACAAGTTGTTGGAATTTCCTCTTCCTTTTCCTCCCCTATCGAAGTATCTTCTACATCATCCATAGATGGTTCCTCTATTGAGGATTCTTTCACTATCCTATCATCAGTACTATTCTTATTAGAATCATCAGGAAACAATGGATCATCAACAACAATACTATCTTGTTCCTTGTATTCCTGTTCCAGTTTACTCCATCCAACATGCTCAAGGAATTTAGCACTTGCACTACAATATACTCTAGTAGTACCTGGCTCCCAGAATCTAAATGATCTATGATTAGATTCATACCCTACAAAACATAATTTCCGTGCTCTATGTTGTCCCTTTCGCCTTACTTGAGTGGGAATATGCACCCATGCTGGTGCACCAAATGTATGCAAATAACTAAGATTTGGTTTCCTACCATACCAACGAGTAAATGGCAATTCACCAGTTGTTGCATTCACTACATTGTTCAAAACATGGTTAGCACACATTATAGCTTCACCCCAGAGCCTTTCTGGTAAACCAGAATCTGAAATCATGGTTCTAGACATAGCCTGTAATGTCTGACCTCTACGTTCAATATGCGCATTATGTTGTGGCCGAAAAGGAGCAGAACGCTTATGTTCAATACCAGCTCTCTTTAGCATATCTTCAAATCTCTTATTGGTAAACTCAGTACCATTATCTGTTACTAAACTAACCAGTTTCTTTTTCATTTTTCGTTCAACAAACCTTAACCAGTTTACAAAATGCTGATATGTTTCTGTTTTTGTTTTCATCAGATAACAGAAACCATATCTAGAAAAATGATCAACTATGCTCAATATATAACAGGCTCCACCTAAACTGGGTTTCTTAGGGCCAATGAGATCAGCAAATACAACCTCTAATGGTTCCTTGGTTTTAAATCCATTTAACCTGTTTGCAGGAATTACCTTGCTCTTTTCCTGATTGCAAGCATTACAATTTAAATATCTTGCACAAGGTTTTAATTTTATACCATTAGATAACTCAACAGTTTTCTTTAAAATTTTGAAATTTAAATGTCCCATACGTCTATGGAGCAAATGAATACATTCATCATGAGGCTTTCTCTTTTCATAAACTGAATTAGCCTTATTTAATGGACTATCGTGGATAATGTATAAGCCATCATGCAATCTTGCAGTAACTCTTTTACCTTGTTTTTCAATTAAACATTTATCTCCCTGAAAAGTTACCACAAACCCTGCTTTTATCAATTCTCTGACAGATAGTAAGTTATTTTTAAGGTTAGGTACATATAACATTGGTAAACTTTCATTAATACATGAACAATATGCATTACCTTCTCCAGATACTCTCAATTTCCAGCCATTTGCTAATGATACATGCTGGTTACTTTTAGTCATATTAACAAATCTCTCTTTACTTTTAGTTATACACTGAGATGCTCCACTGTCTATTATCCAAATATCATGGCTTACATTTTTATTTGTACTTGATATAGCTACACTAACATCATTATAAGCTCTCTGCATATTACTAGCATTCTGCTTTTTACCCATTTTACAGAATCTGGCTATATGACCTTTAGCCCCACAAGAATAACATTTCCTAACAATATAGGCAGTTGAAGATTGTGGTTGTTTCTCTCTCTGTGGTTCTTCCTGTGGTTGTTTCTCTCTCAGTTGTTTTCTATCTTGCCTTCTTCTAGACTCTTCTAACAGTCTTCCTATTATGCCAGTCAATGTCAGTTCATCTCTGGTTAAAACTTCCAGTGAAGACACATAATCATCATAAGAGTCATCCAAAGAAGAAAGAATAATATAAACTTGATGCAACTCTGAGAAAATCAGTTCTTTTTCATGTAGCTCTTGTAATGTTCTCTTCATAAACTCCAAATGAGCTAACATGTCACCATCTTTTAACAAACGTGCTCTGAACAGTTTACGTGTAAGGTGTATGTGCGCACCAACACTATCTCGAACATAAAGTCTCTTTAAGGTACTCCAACACTTGGCAGCAGAATCTTCACCATGAATATGGACCAGTTGCTGATCACTCAGTGTCAGTCCAATAATACTAAGAGCCTTTTCATTATCCCGGTTAAAGGCAGCTATTTTCTTCTTATCTTCATCATTTGTTGGATCCCAAGCTGTTATATCAGGTGGATTATTAACCACAGTCCATAATCCTTCTTTACGCAAAAGTAAGCTGCACTTCATAGACCAGGAAACATAGTTAGTTCCATCTAACCTGGTTATCAGGGATAAGCTAGTTGACTGTTCTTGTGCCATTGTTAATTTAACAGTAAACCACAAGTTAGCTGTCTGAGTATGAAACTGAATATTCACACTAACTCTCAATATCTCTCTGGGCCCATAACCAGTGTTAATGTATTAGCAGAGTATTCCTTGTGTTACCAAGGTTGTGCATACAGAAACGTTTAGATTGAGATCAGTTGTGAATAAGTACTCAGCCACACACAGATACACTAACTTGAATTAAAATTTACTTTAAGAAATAGCATTTTCCTATAAACAGTCCAAAGTCATACACTTAATAGTCATAATGACAATCCAAGTATTATCCAGTACAAATACATTTCAGCTATAATACATAACTACAACACAGAGAGAAATGCAGAGCATACATACTCTAGGCCTTGCTCTAATGAGTAGCAGAGAACACACTCTGAGTAGCAGAGACCAAAGACAAACAGAGAGGGACTCCCATAGAAATAAGCTGTGAACTCTAGCTCCCTCTTGTGGCAGTCTGCAACACCTAAGCTAAACAGACTTATAGCTGTTAAAAGCTAGACATATATTATCTATCCAATCAGTTATGGTCAGAGACCTAACAGTATTGTTTTTTGATCTTAAGCCAAGTTCCTAAGAGAGAGTCTCTAATTTTATGTCTTTTGAAGTATGAGTGTGTTTTATGTTTATCATCCCAGAGGAATCCATGCCACCCTAAATGTAAGTCATAACCTTCTAGTACCAGTAAACGTCTATTTTTAATTTGAATCCAATCCTTTATCCATGTTAAGGCGGATGCTTGATAATATAATTCAAAGTCCGGTAGTCCGAATCCTCCCTGATTCCTATTTTGTTGTAAATATTTTAATTTAATTCTTGGTTTTTTTCCGGCCCATATAAATTTGGTTAGTATTTTATTTAGTTGTTCAAAATATTTTTTCTCTAATTTGATTGGAATGGTTTGGAATAGGTACAAAATTTGAGGCAATATTGACATTTTAATCGCTGCGATTCTACTAATTAGAGAGATTTGTAATTTATTCCATTTATCTAATTTTTTTTCAATTTGTTTTAAAATTTCCATATAATTTGCTTCTTTTATTGTGGTGCATTTTGCTGACAGATTGATTCCTAGATATTTTATTTTCTTAACAATTTGTAGTTCTAATTTCTTTTCCAGTTCCTTATTTTGTATGTCTGTCAGGTTTTTGATTATTATTTTAGTTTTTTGTTTATTGATTTTCAGACCTGCTACTTTCCCGAATTCATTTATTTCTTTTAGTAAAATTGGTCCTGTCTCTAATGGTTCTTCTATGTTGAAAACCAAGTCGTCAGCGAATGCTTGTAATTTATATTCCTGCTCTTTTATCTTAAGTCCTTTTATTTCTTTATTTTCTCTTACTTTTTGTAATAATGATTCCAATGATAGTATAAATAATAATGGGGAGAGGGGACAGCCTTGTCGAACTCCCTTTTCTATATTGAAATTTTTTGAAGTTTCTCCATTTATAAGAATTTTGGCAGTTTGTTTTGAATATATTGATTTGATTGTCCTTATGTAATTCTCTCCAAAATTCATTTTATTCAATTGATTTATTATAAAGTCCCAGTTTAGGTTATCAAATGCCTTTTGGGCATCTAAAAATATGAGTGCCATGGATTCCCCTGGGTGTGTCTCATAGTATTCTAAAATATTTGTAATTGTTCTTATATTGTTTTTAATATGTCTATTTGGTAGGAAGCCATTTTGATCTGAATGTATAATTTTGGTAAGTGTTTTTTTTAGTCTTTCCGCCATTATAGACGCAAAGATTTTGTAGTCTGAATTTAAGAGCGAGATTGGCCTGTAACTCTGGATCTTATGTTTCATATTGATGTCTTTTGGAATGATTGTTATTAGTGCCTCTGTCCATGAATCTGGGATTGCTCCTTTTGTTAGTACTTCATTGTATGTAATTAGTTGTATATTTTTTAAAATCGTTTGTAATTCTTTGTAGTACTCTGCTGGAATACCATCCGGTCCTGGGGTTTTATTGTTTTTCTGATTTCTAATAGCTTTTTCTAATTCAATCAATGTTATTTCTTCATCCATCTTATCTTTAATATCGTCTGGTAGTTGCACTATATTAGAATTTTTTAAATACTCTTGTATGCTCTGGAGTTGTATAGTATCCTTACTGTATAGCTCTCTATAATATTCTCGTGCTATGTCTTTTTTTCCCTCTATTTCAAACTGCATTTTCCCTAGCGAATCTTCTAATTGTTGTATTGTTTTTTTTTCCTTTTCTTTTCTTAATCTGTAGGCCAACCATCTGCCTGGTTTGTTAGCATGTTCAAAATAATTCTGTTTGGATGTCTTAATTTTTAATGCGATTTCTTCTTGTAGTATTAGATTTATTTTGTGTTTAGTTAATTCTTTTTCTTCTTTTATTTCTTTATTTTGTGGCGTCTCTTGTAATTTATGTTCCAATTCCCCTATCTTGTTTTGTAAGTCCTTAATTTGCTTATTTTTATCTTTATTTCTTTTAATAGAGTATGCAATAGTTAATCCTCTTATATATGCTTTCATAGTGTCCCAAATATTTTGTATAGATGTGTCCTCGTTCCAATTCTCCTGTAGAAAGAAAGTTAATTCTTTCTCCATATATTGTTTAAATTCTTTTTCTTTTATTGTTTTCTGGTTCATCATCCATCTCCTTCTTAGCTTACTCGTTCCTCTTATTGTAATTATTATAGGGTTATGGTCCGCCCACGTATTAGGTTCTATTTCTACACTCTCTATTTTAATAATTGGTTCTATATTTGACCAGACCATGTCGAGTCTAGACCAGGATTGATGTGGGTTTGAAAAATATGTATATTGATTCTGTTTCTGGTGTCTTTCTCTCCACATATCTTTTATTTTAAATTCATTCACCATTTCAAAAAAAAATTTAGGTAGAGTTTTCCTTTCCATATTTTTTTTTTGGTCCCGTTTTATAATCTTCTTTAACATCTACCACTGCATTAAAATCTCCGATTATACAAATGTTTTCTCTGTCTAATTTAATGATTTGTTGGTATAGTTTTTTATAAAATTCTTTTTGTCCATTGTTAGGGGCGTAGATAACTATTAGTAATATTTTAGTTTTGTCTATTGTAATTTCCACTATGAGTATTCTTCCTTCTGTATCTCTATATATTTGTTTAGGGGTTAACCAATTTTTGATATATAATGCTATTCCTCTTTTCCTTGAGTCGGCCAGGGATGTAAAGAGATTACCTATCTTGGGATATTGTAATAACTTATATTCTTCTTTTTTAATATGAACTTCCTGTAAACATGTAATGTCTGAACCTTGTTTCTGTAGTCTGTTGAGTATTTGTCTTCTTTTTATTGGTGAATTGATTCCATTTATGTTAACTGAAAATATTTTAATTTGATTTTGCATCTTATTTTTTACTTGTTGCTCTTGTTAATCTCGCGGTCTTTACTTCTTTTGTTTTCACCCTCCTATCTCCCTCTCTCTCTTGTCTTTTCATTCTCTCCATTTCTTCTATCATTTCTTTTTCTTCCTGGCTTTGTCCCTCTCCCTCTGCACTGCTCTCTCCTTCCTTTTCTAAGTGTGTTTCGATAAATTGATCTGCTTCTTCCATTGTTTCTATCTTAATTTTTTTTCCTTTCCACGTCACTAGGATTCCTTCCGGAATCAACCACCTAAAAGGAATTTCTTGCCTTATTAGTTTTGCAGTACAGTATTGTAGGTCTCTTCTCTTTTCTCTTATTCGTTTGGGAATTTGTTTTAATACATTGATTTCTCTTTCCTTATGTAGTATTTGTTCCATTCTCGTGGTTTTATAAATTTCATCTCTTATTGCTTTTTTTGTGAATCGTACATGTACCTCCCTGGGTAGTTTATGTCTTTTGGCAAAGTTTGTTTGTACTCTGTAAATTTCATCTATGTGTCTATTTATTTCTTCTTTTTCTACCTGTAAAGCTACTGCTAATATCTCTACTACCTGTTCACGCAATTCCTCCTCTTTCACCTCTGGTATGTTTTGGAACCTTAAGTAGAATGCTGATTTCTCCATTTCGAGGAGGGCGATAACTCCCTCTAATTCTTTGTTTTTTGCTCTTAGTAATTCTTCTGTTTCCTCTATTTTTTTGTCGGTTATATCTGTTTTTTCCTCTAAATTTTTAATTTGATGTTCATGTTTTGCTACCACTCCCTGGATTACCTCCATTCTATTATCTAATTTTTTAATGTTTTCCTTGACTTCTTCAAAATTTTCATTGGTCTGTTCTTGATTATTAAATATTGTTTGCTGCATTTTAACCATTGTTTCTTGTTGTGTCATCATAAATTCTTGTATTCTATCTAATGTGGCCTGCATAGTGTGTAGTGAAGGTGCTTGTCCTTGTTTTTCAGTAGTTGCCATCTCTGTTATCAGTTTTTGCCCTGTTGCTGAAGGTGTTACCGGAGTTGGTTTCTTAATTGGTTTAGTCACAGTAGTTGTTGTTGACATGATCACTTTGCTGAAAAAATTATTCCACACTTTCATAAATTTATTACTAGCTACTAAGGAGAAGAAGAGGGAAGAATGAAATGGAGTAGCAAGTCTAAAGTTTAAAGGAATCGAATAAAAGTCAGAAATTCATTAAAGTACAATAAGGGAGAGTATTGGAGAGTATTGTTCGTGTTTTGAGATAGGGAGATAGAAAAGAAGGATTAGTTCTTAATCATTTAAATATCAATTTTCTATTTTGTGGATTTCTATTAAGAGCTTATTATTATTATTATTATTGCTATTTATCTTTTCATTATATAAATCAAAAAATATTTACTAACAATTCCTATCTTTGTTAATTCACACTCTAAACAGTTTAAATAGTTTAATATTCAATAATAGTAGAAGAAGAAAGAAGAAGAAGAAAAAAAAGGTCAAAGAAAATGTCTATAAATATATATATATGTAAATTCACTTAATTCAATTTCTTAGTTTAAATTATTGTTAATACCTCTTAAAGTCTTATTTCTTATTTCTTATTTTCCATAAAAAGAAAAACTAATATGTACTAATAACCGTAGTATTTAATTACTTAGATATCCACACACATTAATCTTAACTTTAATAGCTTTAGTAACTAAGTGTTAGAGTTTAACTATCAAAATGTTGATTTGCTCAATATATACGTTAAAGTTTTCAAGTTAATTGGGTATCATATGCTATATCTTACAAATGTCTCTTTGGGGGTGGCGTCTTCGATCTTCTTTTCCTGTTTCACAGTCTATTCAAGATGTCTGCGCTCTAGAGAATTGCTTTGTCACAGTTCTCTCTCCTTTCCCCCCACTCTTTAGTTGCAGAGTATTTCCAATATGATCTTCTCGTAGGTCCCTTTTTTTTTTTTACCCTCAACTGTTTTTCCGGTAATCCCGCAGTTCTTTCTGGATCGTATCCCTTTAAAGCAGTCTATTGATTTAGTTTTATTTGTCTCGCCTTCGCTCCTTTCCGCTAAGGCGCCGCTGGGTTTTTTTTTTTTTTGGAGACTCAATTGTCTTTCGGGGGTGCCGATCGTTCTCTTCTCTTAAGGAATATTCTCCGAAAGTCAAAACTGTAATCCAATTTGTCTGATGTTTGCAATGATCTGCGAATATTTTGCCGTTCCTCTATCTCTCCCTTCCTTGCTGTATGCTCAGGCGGCCATACCTCTGGACCAGCGTGGTTTGCTGGTTTCTTCTTCGCTCCGATTTGGGGTTTCCATCTGCTTCAGCGGGGGTTTGCACCTCCTCCCGTCCTCGCACGATGATCCCCTTCCTCGCGCTAGCCCCTGCAAGGCTCCACGCTGCGGATTTTCGGCAGTCTGAACGAAGAAACTCGAGCTAAGTTGCAGTGATTTGCTTCTTAGCTTCGCTCCGCCATGGCCCCGCCCCCGGAAGCCGTGATCCCCCTTTTCCTAGGACCTCAGACCATGTGGTCCTGCTGTCCTCCATTAAACCATCTTTCCAAGCAGTCCCATGCTTCCAGTGTCTTTTTCCCCACTTGGAACCAAACCCAGAAGGATATTCCTTACAACATAGCTTCAATCCTAAATTGTGTTAAATGATATAACCAACAAACGTGAACTTCTGTCCATTCTGGAACAACTAATGCCCTAATCATACAATCTCTGTATCTCTGTTTTATCACCTTTATCACCTTCCTGGCATCATGCTGGCAAAATTCAGCAACAAATCATCAAATATCAGTGATGTAATTTCTTGCCACTTTCTAAACCAGTAGGGGTAGGGAGAGAGAGAAATAAAGAATAGGTCCGTGATGGCGAACCTATGGCATGGGTGCCACAAGTAGCACGCGGAGCCATATTGGTGGGCACGCGAGCTCAGGTCCGGCGTGCATGTGTGCACCAGCCGGCTGATTTTTGGGCCTTCTGGGCCCACTGGGAGTCGGGAAACAGGCTGTTTCCAGCCTCCAGAAGGGTTGGGGAAGGCTGTTTTCGCCCTCCCCAGGCTCCTAGAAAGGCTCTGGAGCCTGGGGAGAGCGAAAAAAGGGCGTGCCATTGCATGCTAGGAGCAGGGAATTATGGAATTATGAGTGTGGGCACGCACACACGTGATCCCCCGCATTCCCCCCCCCTTTTGGCACACAAACCAAAAAAGGTTCGCCATCACTGGTATAGGTAGTCCTCAACTTACGACTGCAATTGAACCTGGAATTAAAGCCATAAATCATGTCAGTCATTAAGCTAGCTACCATGTGAACATGCCCAATTTTACAACATCTTTTGAGAAGGGACAAAAAAGAAATGAAAAGAAAAGTTCTATCACATTATTTGAATGAACTGAAGATTAAAATCATTAGAAGAATGGAATATAAAGTTAGTTTATTTGATCAAGATTAAAAGTACATATATTGTTATTTCTGGTTTCCCTTAATAGACTTCTGCTGATCCCAGGACTGAAATGACAATAATTTATTTATTTGATTATACATAAGAGATGGGACATGGGATGATGACAGCAGAAAAGTTACTAAAATTGTCTACACTTGCTGTGAAGAAGCTTGGATGTAACTCCTTTATATATTTCTTTTCTCTTTATTACATTCCTACATTTCTTTCTTTTTCTTCTCTTTTTTTAATTGCACTTTTTATTCTTTCTACTCTTCTTTCTTTTAGTTTGTATTAGTTTTTGCTACTGTAATCATAATCTTTAATAAAATTATTTTTAAAAATAGAACCAATTCTTACAATATTTTACTACTGATTTTTTTATACAGGAGCCTTTTCATACAGGAGTTCAGGGTACCGTACATAAAGATCCCTATTTTTTTCCTCCCACAAAAAGAATCTTACAAATTACCATATTTTTCGAAGTATAAGATGCACCTTTTTCCCCCAAAAAAGAGGGTGAAAACTTGGGTGCATCTTATACAGCGAATGTAACCCCAGCCAGCCACCCCCACCCTTTGGCCTCTGCCTCCCAGCAATTTACCTCTTTGCAGCAAACAGCGTAGAGCCTGATTAGCACAAGGAAGTGATTATCTGCCTCCTGACTCTCAGCTGAGAGGCTGCAGCCACATGCTAAAATGAAAGTGAAACTATGGGAGCTGCAAGGAGGTGTATATCATCTGTACTGTTTGATGTTTGCTGTTTGCTGTTTGGCAAATTGCTGGGAAGCAGAGGCCTTTTTTCCTTGTTTTCCTCCCCCAAAACTAAGGTGTGTCTTATACTCCCGTGCGTCTTATACTCCGAAAAATACAGTAGGTTGGACTGAGATAGAATCACTGGTCCAGAATGGAATCTGCATGAATAATGTTCTTAAACCTAAACTCCCATTTGTTGGGGGGTGGGAAAGAGACAGTACAGGACTCTGATAGGCAACAGAAAGCTGAAATATAGGGCTGAGCATAACCTGAGCAACACTTTTCCTTCAAAAGTAATCTTTTCTTTCATTATATCCATGCTGTCCAGGAATGTGGATTTGTTGTCTCACCCCTTTTCCTGCCAGGGGTGTTTCATATCCACCTCCTCCTCCTAATGCCAGTTTTACCTTGTTGATAATAGAGGATGAAAAGCTTGGGCAGTAGCTTTTTTCAAGCATTCCGTGGTTCTTGAGTGTACATTTGTTGTCTTGATTGGCAACAGATATTGGTTTGGAAGGAGACCCTTATCTTTCTCAACAAAGCTTACACTTGAAAGTATAACTCGAGGTCTCTTAACACTCTCAGACAGTATCCACATAGTTTTAGCAGTTCAGTTTATTAGCAGTTCACTTTGCGCATGAGATAGGGTTAATATTTGCAACGTGATGCTGCTGCTATTATCATCTACTTAAGGCCAACCCACGCTACAATCTAATAATGGGTTCTGATCCTTAATTGAAGACAATACCAGGACAATAGTTAATCAAAAGCAGTACTTGGGACAAGGAAGTGCCAATAAACCAGATGAAATAGAATGTACAGTACAATATGTTAAAATATGAATGTATTCTGCAGAGAAAAACATTTGTAGTTTTTAGTGTGGGGGGGTTAATCCCACAGATTTAAGCCACAATTACTGGACTTTTGGGGGGGGGGATCTGTTTTCTGAATGTCTAATGTGGAATTTATCCCTCTCCCCAAACTACTTCATTTTTTGCTGATAAAGGATCTGCCAGAAGAGTAAAAAGGAAGGTCAGCAGCAGCAGCATTACAATGGAAAATGATATTACTTCCATGAACATAGCTGAAACACGGCCAATAAATAAACATGAACCACAGAGTCTCACAAAGGCACAATAAGGTTTATGGGCACCGTAGTTTGACATTTCTAGAGGAGTGCCAGGTTCTGAAAATCTAAAACCATCACAGATAGTTGGGCAGGGACCAGCTGCTCATTCATGCAGTGCTTTCTGACTGGCTCTCTAGTTACAATAATGTTAGAATAGTGTAAACTATTTTTTTGGCACAGTGCGATCAGAATATGCCAAACGTTCATAGAAGCCATTGTAAACAGGAGAACAGTTTCAGGCTCTTATAGGAAAAAGATAAATTATAGCGCACAGCAGTCCTTTATCCCTATATGATTATTTGTATACTCTTAGATTAACAATCTCCCAGTCCAGGCACTAGGGTTCTAGTACCCATGACTTACATGTGCATGAGGCCCATGGGAAACTGGCACTTCAGGATTTATACTACTAAAGAACTATTCTAAAACTTGGATGGGCATTATCTATCCATTAAAACAGTGGTCCCCAACCTTTGTGGTTTGGCAGCCCAACTGGGAGGAGAGAGGGGAACTATGCTGCACAAGTGGTGGGCCGGCGCATACGTGCGCAGCTCGACTTGCAGGAGTGGTGGGCTGGCTTGCACACTTGTGATTTCCCACTAGGCCGCTGTTTGTGCAAGTTTAGCTGTGTGTGCTCCAGCCAGTAACTCGTGCAGCCCAATTCTGAATAGGCCACGGCCCAGTAGTGAGCCACAGGGTGGATAAAAATCGACGATATTTTTTAAAAAATAAAAAAAATCTGATTTTTTAAATTTAAAATGGATTTTTTTTTTTATCAAATTTATTTTAATAAAATGCTTTTGGAGTAAAAATCAATCTAAAGATAGTTTTCTATTTAAGATACACTAATAATTTAGTTTATTCAGCATGAAATGGAGCTTAGTTATGTAGTATGAGGTTGTATATTCTGCAATATTGGGACTGTTAGTGAGCAAACAGCAAGTCAGAGGAGGAGCCGCTGTGGGACAGAGATGACAGTTGCTCTTTAAAAATTATGATTTAAATCGAGTTGATTTAAATCAAGCCTTTTTACTAGTGATTTCAATCATGATTTTAATCATGTTTTAAATTGACTTGATTTAAATCAAATCCACCCTGGTGGGCCATGGCCCAGAGGTTGGGGACCCCTGCAATAAAATACACACCAAAAAGAAGTCATCCATCATGATAAAATTGAATCATTTCACGTTTCAAGAGCTAGGACCACATGTCATGTAAAATGCACAAATAATATGTTGCTTATTAAGATCTGTTTTTAAGGAGAAACACTCAGGTGTCACATATATACAACAGAAGGTGTCAGCAATTAAGGCAGTGCAAGTAGGCATCTGGAACAAGGTGCTTAATAAGAATGGTAATATGGGGAAAGTGATTCCGTAGTATAGGCTAATACTTGGGAAAATGTGCTCTCTAACTTTGAGGTATTTTTTTTATAAAGTTGCATATTTTTAGCACCCAGTTTAGCACTCCCCCATGAGTTGTGATAAGTCCCCTCCATCTTCCCCTCCATCAAAAATTGTAAAGATCCCTCTTTTTGCCAAGCCTTTAATTGTTCATTCAGTGTTAGAATTCATTTTATGCTTTAACTCATAGCCATTTTGAGTACTCATTTGAGGAAAGAGGGTATAAAATGATACAAATACATCACAATAATTCAATCAAGGCATCATTTTAAAGTTTGGTGTATTGAATGGGGGAGAGAGAGGGAGAGGGGTGGAGAGAGAGGGAGAGAGAGAGATATTGCATTTGTTATTTCTTTTTTATTGTGGGAGGCACCCAGAGTTGATTGAATTTGGGTAGCATCCAAACTGAATGAATGAATAAACCAAAAACAGTAGTGGATGAACCTCCAGGACTCAGCACAATAGAGTTGGATCACATAGCACAACTAAAATATGCATAGGATGAGAAAAACAAACCCTCATATTTCATAGGAGTATGAAAACTGAGGTAGAGGAATAGTTATTCTGTGTAGAGAAAGGGCCAGAAAAGCAAATAGGAGAGGTCTACAGTCTTGGAGGTGAAGGACATCATTTCCTTTCTTAGGCTTAAAATACCCTGACTTTTAAAATGTTGCTGTGAAGGACAAGCACTATGCACTAACAAGAACTTCAAATCCAATTTAGCATTTTAGGATTTAAAAAAAAACTGTGGCAGAAACAACCAAGTGAGTCCATGCTGGAGGCAGTGTTCAACAGGCAGGCAGCTGGTCCTGCCATCACAACCCCACCCCCCAAGTCTGGATTCTCTCTTTTTACCCGCCCATTAGAAATAAAAAGAAAAGAAATAAAAAAGATCATCCTTGTGTTCCCGGGCTAAGACTACTTAAGAGGGTCCCTAAAGAGCTATTTCCCAAGTGATTAGACAATGGGGAAAGTGTCTATGTATGATTCAGCGCAGTTGTTGTATTGTCAAAGTCCTTCATAATCCAGAAATAGATGAGAAAGACTCTGATCAAATAAGAAAAGGGCAGGTTGTGTTCCATCATATAAATGTGAAACTGCCTGGGATGGCACTAGTACAGGAGAAATGGTCTCTCTTCTGCCCCTGGCTTTTCCTACACAATCTCCTTCCCTCTCCTGTGCTGTTTCCTAGAAAAACAGCTCCTAGCAAACATCACTATTCAATATCACAATAAACAAACAGAGGGTGTGTATATGTCAAAGGCCCCTCCTACCAAACACTCTAACTTGAAATATGGTCTACTCTAGGGCTAAAAAGGAGGTTATCTACCTCCAGCTTTTGGAACACAGAGATTAAGGTAATATTTTAATCTCCCATTCCCCTCCACCCTTCCAAACTGTGTCTTGTTATTTATGTAAGAAATTATACAGACCACAGGGAGAAAAATTCACATTCCAGCAATGGGGGGAATCTGACTACCTTGCATTCTTTTCTGAAATGGGAATGTTCTATCAAGATCCTAAATTTTAAGTTCAAGTTTTAGGTATTCTAATTCTTCCTCTGAACTGCTTCATACATTGATCGATCCCATAAGAAGGCCACAGACTAAGAAGATACCTTTAAAAAGCTAGGGGTTGTGTAGGCTGACAGCAAATGGGTCATAGAATTGGCTTATATTACATATGTATCCATATTCTGCCTGGCGAAAGAGTAAGGCAGTGGATTTCAATGCAAAGCTGCACATGAGGTGAAAGTGATGGCAATGGAAGTCATCATTCATTTCTTTAATCTTAAGTGCATGAATGAAACATTACAGTTCTCTGTGTGAGTCGGTAATTACAAAGGGAACCTAGAAAAAAGATTCCCTGTATTTAATAGGACTAATCCACTCTAAGTCATTATGCCTAAGAATGCAGGTTTCACTCCCAATCTACTGCACGTTCAACATTCCAACATGCATTTCATCAGCTGAAGACATAGGAAGGCTTGCCTTCTACTCATTCTGACTAGTCACTAGTAGTAACTCTTAAGGACAAAATATTCTACTCCCTTTTCTGTAAAAGTAGGCATATGTGGAAAATAGTGATGCTATCCTTACATATGTGCTTCACTTCTGAGGGTTGAAATCAATTGAGAAATTTTAGTCTGGTGCTAACCTTGCAGTAATCTTATGAGATAGATGCCATTATTATTTCCATATTACAGATAATGAGATTAGAGATTTGTCTGAGACCAGGTGGAAAAGTCACATAAGAGATGAAATTTGAATTATTTGTAGATTTCATATACTCCAGGCTGCATCAGTTTCTATATAAACAACTTAAAATCACAGACTTTGCCCACCTACCCCTGTCCATCTTCAGGATGAGTACCCTATTAAGAGTACCTTTAAATTGTCTCACCAGGAATTAGCAGAGTGCCAAATATGGCAAAGTGAAAAAAAAATGCTCATATAGATGCAGCAACAGATCACCATTGCCTATTTCCACAAATAGGAAAACAAAAATAGGAAGCTTACAATTTCCCACAGAATATTCTATGTTCTGACTGCAGCCTATACCATTAAAAACTAATCTTTGGAACTCTGGAAACATACAAGCATTTGTATCTAGAGTTAAGGCTTTTAATGACTCATTCACACATGTAAGCCATCACTTAATCTTTGATACATGAGTGGTCCTGAGCCTCAGTTTCTTCTGCTTGCATCTATTTAACTGTTGCCTTTCCATTTGAATTTCTACCACCTTTGTATTTACCATAGGTCTCCAAAGGCTTTGATTTCCCATCCTTTTGCATGTGAACTAACATCTTATTAAACTGACTTACAGATTTAAGAAAAACATAGAAATAAATCGGCTATGCAACATGATGCCTTGTAATAAGGGATGTACAACTTGTTTACATTCTTCCCAAAGAGCATTTTAAAACTGAATATCGATATTGTTCTTGTTTCTGTTTTCCCTTGAGACGACTCAGTCTGGAGAATCTGAAACCTGAGTTTCCTATTTCTAAATCCTTGCCTGTAACCTAATATCCAACTGAGTGTAGAGACTCTTCCCAGAGCAATAAATAATAATAAAAAAAACCAGGAAGAAGTTAGAACAATTTCACCTTTGACAGAGGCTGCTGCATCAATAGGGAGAGACAAACACACATTATCCTATTATCAGCAGGACTGTCAAACAGCAGAATTAGAAACAAGAGATTTCACCAAAGCTGAAAGAGCCTGTGACAGCCAGCAGCCAAACAACGTGAGCTCCAGAGGCAGAAGAGGCTCACCTCCAAAGAATCCAATCTGCCAACAAAAAGTGCCAGATAAAACCTTCAACAACAAACAAATAGAAATGGGAAGCCTTCAGCCCAGAGGCCCTCCTAATCCTATCTCCTAGGCCCTATCTCCTAGAGAACTCATTAGTCCCCAAAAAGGAAATTCCAGCACACCAATTGTAATTCCTTCTTTTGAATGAGAGGTCTTTTCCACTGCTCCTCAATCTCTCTGCAATAGGCGTGCCTGACATCATCTTTGATTTGACCCCAGGATACCCTGTTAAAAAAGGTTCATCCAAACATGTTATCATTGTTGTGGGACGGGGGGGGGGGGGTTGGGTTGGGCCTTTGTCTTATTTTACAGTTTTGCCTGGGAGGGGCAAAATACTGTATAATTAGGATCCATTTCATGTTGTAAGAATTCCAGCGGATACCAGTCTCAACCACATTTGGGATATGGTCCTTGATATGTTATGCAAAGCTTAGTGCTGCCCTCAAGCTGATGGAAGTTGTACATTCCTTCTCTGCAGTGTCACCAATCCATTTTTTTCCCCCTCCACCCAGGAATTGCAGAAAATGTAAACAAACTGTGCTGGCAAACTTCTGGCTCAGGACACTTCCTAGGGACGTTCCTGCAGAGCAGGCCTAGCATCACTTGCTTGATTAAGCAGAGGAGAAAAGCCCAAAGGCAAGCAGCACACAAGATCCACACCCCATCCCTTAGGAAACATGAATATCTCTTTGTCACTCTGAGGTTTCTCAGCAACTGGTTGGACTGACTTTACCTCTCCGGTTTCCCTCTACTTGTTTTTTCTCTCTCTCTCACTCTTCATGAGCTTAGGTAACAGCAAAGAACCCTGATTGTCTGTGTCTATGGTAGTTGGAAATTGGAGGAGGAAGAAGAGAAGGACTCCTCACACAGATCTGTGCTTTTGATCTAAAAGCAGCACCTGAGGGATATTGTGATGAAAAGCCCCTCCATCAGCGCTCTGGGAGAAGAAGGCTGTGAAAGAAGGTGACCCAGCTTGATGCTCTTGTTCCTCTGATCTTTGTTCCCAACCCGCAGGCATACTTCATCTGCCTGGCTGCCCCAATATCATCCAGGGGTTCAACACAGGCAGGGAGTTGCAGGGCTCATACTTAGTAATAAATCTCTCCTTTTCATCTTCCAAGGTCTGGACCAAAGTTGAGCACTACAAAATTGAGCAAAGCTTCTGAGACAATCAGTACTTGATATTTACCTCTCCAGCACAATATGTTGTTGTGGTCTGTGCCCAGAATGGGGAGAAATCGGACTGTTTGAAACAGCCAAGCACACCTTTTCCTAACCTGTCACTTGCTTGATAAGTTATAATCACTGCTCTCCGAGTTGCACCAGTTGATCCTGCGAGCCAGAAACTGTCGAAATTGTAGGAGAGGCTCAAGCATGACAGTTATCCCTAGGCATCCCCTTCTTGGAGTGGCAAAGATTTTTTCTATTATCCTCTGGGGTTTAAACCAACAAACTTCCAAGAAATAGACTTTATTCTTTCACTAGTTCTGCCTAACCCAAGCTCCATAGATACACTACATAAAACCACTGCATTTGCACAGAATATAAAGCAGATAACCTTTAATATCTGTCTACTTTGAGCCTCCAGGCTAGACTAGTTTCCCAATAAAACAGACCTCCCTCCCCAACCTCGAATAACACCATCGCGAATCTCTTGGGCCGGCCTTTGATGTACTCCTATTATCAATACAGGTCTCTTTCCCTCTAGTTGGCAATGATTCTGTCCTTAGTACACCGGTGTGCGTTTGTGCTCCTCCCTCACGAAATCTGACTGCACGGGAACGACAGGCAGTTTACTTTAGAAAGCGTGGCTGCTAAGGAGAGAAAAACACGAGTGAGCGATCCTCCCAATTTTAAGTAAATGGGGCCGTTTCCCGCCAGCTGCTCATCTCAAAGGGCGCCGCCAGAGTTGGAACGATGCATGAAGACAATCGTTTAGTTTCTGCCTCAGATTCCGGCGGAGTTTTACATTAACTCGAGCTTACTACGCTCAGTGACTGCAGAAGGTCACGCTGTTTCGGCACGTACAACCCTGGAGTTAAACACGAAACCCCGAAACGGACTTTATCGGTAGATCACAAGCATTCAGACACATTTAGGCATTCATGATTCCCTGCGCAGCTTCCCAACCGAGAGCCTACACTCCTACATACGAGGACCCAATATAGGTAACGAGCAATCCAGGTACGCTTGGATAGCTCGCCCCTTCCCGTCTCCCGTGGACCCTACCTTGAAGTCTGCGGAGACCTGTGGGGTGTACTCCAGAGTCCAGAGCGCGCGAAGAAGCGCCGCCAAGTGCCGAGTGACCTCTCCGGTGGCGGCTTTCGATCCAGCTCTGGCTGGACTCGGTGGATCGGGCAAAGCCAGCAGGAGGAAGGCGGCGAGCAGCTCGGTGTGGCTCAAGCACTGCACCACGGCGTTCAGGAAACACGTGTTGCCGTGATTCTTAAGCCCCTGCGCGCCGGGGGTGAGCGGGCGCGGGTCCCCGGAACTGGCCGCAGGAGGGGGGCTCAGCGCGCCCGAGCCTAGTCGGACGCCGCCGACGCCGCCACCTGCTTGACCGCGATCGGAACCGGGTGGCCGCTTAAAGCCGCCTTCGTCGTCTTCCGCCTCAGCGCTTTCCCGCCGCTGCCGCTGCCGCCGCCGCGCCCCCCGCAAAGTTTGCAGGAGCCGCCGAGCCAGTTTGCCGAAGGCGCGCGCAGCTCGGCGCCTTCGCCCGGTGTCGCCGGGATGGTGAGCCGAGGTCCGGGCCCTCCCCAGAGGGGTCTGAGTACCGGGCCCGTGCTTATCCTCCGCCTCGAGTTCGCCCATTGGAGCTCGGCTGCGGCGGTCCGCTCCTCCGCCAAGTGTTGCCGACAGCCGCTTCCTCCTCCTTTGCTACCTGCGCTCTCCGCCTCCCGTGAGCTCCGAGACTCTTCGCCCGGCCCCCACGGCTGCCGGCTGGGCAGGGCAGGGCTGGGCTGGGCTGGGCTGGGCGGGGAGACAGAGAGGAGCAGGTCGGGCTCATGACAGGGGGCAGGCGGCCATCCTCCTGTGCCCTGCCGCGCCAAAGGGCACGTTGCTTTTCCCGCCTCCGGAGTTCCCCGCCGGATCCAGGGCGCCAGACGAGGCTTTACTTTGAAGGAGCCGAGCCACAAGCGCCTCCTTCGGTTTTGGCGCTCTTTCGTCGGGTTCAACGCGGGAGAGGCTACAGTTTTGCGGGAGAGGCGTTGCTGTTGTTGTTGCTGCTGCTGCTGCTGCTAAGTAGCATCCTGTGGATCGGATCGACGAGCCCGGTGCTACCATCAAGAGTTAGTCGCGGGGCAGGGCGCCTTTCGCCGAGCCGTCTCATCTGCCTCTTTCCGATTCCGACCGTTCCTTGTGGGGCTGCTCAGCCGCTGCACGCGTGTGCCAAATCCCACGATCGATTCGGTGGGGCGGGGTGTTCGGCGAGGCCTTGTATGTGCTTGCGACTGTGAATCAGCGGGAATTTTGCTCTGCCGGCTGGGTTTACTGTAGCGTATCTGGGATGGAGGAGATGGGCGTCATTTTGGACATGAAGAAGAAGCAGAGCAGAAAAGGACCTCCTTTTATTACAGGCAACTTCTCTGCTTAACCCAGTATGCTGGAAAGGCCCCCAGTGCCCTTATGTTCACCCACGAATATTTGTATGGACATGGCATACTAGGCGAACACCCATCAGTCATATTTTACCTTCCAGTCAGTTTCTGTGGTTTTCTGGGCAATGTTTCAGAAGTGGTTGTTTGCCATTGCCTGCTTCCTAGGGCTGAGTGATTGGTCCAAGGTCACCCAGCTGGGTTAGTGTCCACAGTGCCATTGGAATTCACAGCCTCACAGTTTCTAGGCAAAAGACTTAATCACTACACCACACAGGCCCTATGAACTTAACCAACCTAAATGTTTTCGTTTAGTTGCTTGCCGAAATGAAATAGCAATAGCACTTAGACTTATATACTGCTTCATAGTGCTTTACAGCCCTTTCTAAGTGGTTTACAGAGTTCAGCATATTGCCCCCAACAATCTAGGTCCTCATTTTACCGACCTCAGAAGGATGGAAGGCTGAGTCAACCTTGAGCCTAGTGAGATTTGAACAGCCGAACTGCAGCTAGCAGTCAGCTGAAGTAGCCAGCAGTGCTGTACTCTAACCACTGCGCCACCTCGGCTCATAAAATAAAATAAATAAAAGCTCTTCACAATTTGGAATCCATAACAAGACATGGGTATGCCATTCCAGCATCTGCCTTCCAAGAGCAAAATGATGAGACGGCACAGTATATTAAGCACCCCACTACCAAATCGCAGTAGTGTACTTATTAGGTTTTACCTATGAAGTGAACGCATGCACACTTCCTTAAAGTTATTTGGGGAGGGAGGGGTTGAAGTCAAGGGGTAGATTTTCAAAGCAGGCATCAAGGGTGGCCTGTATGACTTGATGCTTGTCCCGCAAAAAGCTCAAGGCATCTACAGCACTTCTTGAAGCATCAGGTCAAGCCTCTGAGGAAAGCTTGTTACTTGCACCACCTCTTGGAAGCTTTAAAATATTGATTTTCTTTGACGCCAGTGAGATGCAGAATGACTGACAGGTTTGTGAGAACAAGGAGAGCAGCCTAGATTGAATTGCCAAGGAAGTACTACTTTAGATAAGCTGATATCTCAGCCTTTCTCAATCTTATCTTAAAATAGTTGTCAAGTCTCAGAGAATCCCAGCATAAAAATTGTATCTACAGCTCATGTTACCGGTTAGATGGTCAGTAAGCTGAGCTGCAGCAAATAAAACTTCCTACTCCTACAAGTGCTAGGATTGTGTGGTAGGCAAAGTTCAAAAATGTTTATTTTCTGCTCCCCCCCCCGCCCTTAAATCACAGTCTCTAGCAACCTTTCACAGAAACCTAGGGATCCATGGAACTTCAGTTGTCTTCTAGTGATAATGTGTATAGATCCTTGTATAGGCAGCAGGGAGCTTTACAGTTTCCCAGCAAGAAATATTGGTGTTAGTAAGGATAAAGTTAGTGCCGATAGAATTCAAGTAAAGTAAACCTAACAATGCGGGCAACCATTTCAAAACTTGGAGACACACTATTTTGGGTTTTCTGGGGCCATAGGAAGTCAAGATTGGTGATATAATAATGTAGTAGCAGAGTAGAAGCAACATTTAGCCCCTGCTTTAGTTGCAAAAGAAAGAAATGAAGCTTCCAAAAATGGGCATTTTGCTAATAAGATTCCAGTGTTACGATTTTGAGATGCTGGGGGGGGGGCGCATCATAAAATGAATGAGGAGTGACTGTATGCCCATCCCTGCTTTAATACTTAGCTGCAATTTTATATTCAAACTCTTTCATTTGAGGAAAACCTTCTAAAAATGCTTAAAAGGGAGTCCCGTCCCATCCCCTCTCCAACAACTGATAAATTAGCAGGGGTAAAAGTTAGACATCTTGAATCATGGTGGAAGCAACTAGCTTAAGGTTTGTCAACTCCCCAGCACCTCAAAATCTAAGGATAAAGAGTTGGGATTTGGTGATATCAAGAGGGAGAGCCTAGGACAGTGATGGCGAATCTTTTCGGCACTCGGAGCGTGTGCGCGCGCGCTCGTCAGGGCCGCAACCCGGAAGAGGAGCTGCCCAGGGGGAATGAACTTCCAGTTTCTGGTGTGTGCATGCACACTGGCCAGCTAGTCTTCCAGTTACTGGTGCGCATGTGCACGCGATGATCAGCTGGTTGGTACGCATGCTCACGCCGGAAAACGGAAGACCAGCTCTTCCAGTTTCTGGCACTGCCGCACACACGAAGTGTTATGTTCTGACTAGAGCTGGAAGTTTTCACTCAGGTCCAGCAATACTGAAGAGAACAGGCTGGACCCTCATTGGTTATTTCAAAATGGTTTAGTTACAATTGTTACTGTCAGCTCCTATAAATAGGAGGCCTCTCTGAATGTGCTTTGCTGGTTGTACTTCTATTGCAATAAAGAGCTGTTTGTCAAGTCGGTCTCCTGTGCTGAATCCACCAATCTAACAGTGGCGACGAGGAAATCGGGAGCAGGAGAACAACGACAAGCCCCACGGGCTTTACAACCAGTCAGGCGACTCATTCTTCGCCTACTACTTATCTCATATCATGTCAGCGTTTCACCCACCGCCGCCATTCGACCCGGCCCAAGAGAAGTGGGAGTCATATATGAGGCGTTTTGAGTGCTTCCTGGAAGCAAATGACTTACTAAGCCTGGCAGACAATCGGAAAAGAGCTTTATTTTTAAGTCACTGTGGGCCAGAAGTTTTTGATACTGCAGAGGCCCTGTCTGCCCCAGCGCCGATTAACACAGTGCAGTGGGACACGCTTAAGGAGTCGCTTAAGACCCACTATGCACCAACTCCTTCTAAAGTCGTACGTCGATATGAATTCCGTCAGCGCATGCAGCGGGAAGGAGAGACTATCAACCAGTACGTTGCTGCTCTCCATAAGGCGTCTGGTCACTGCGAATTTAGTGACCTAGACGATATCATGCTGGACCAGTTGATCTGCGGGGTTTTGGACCTCCGCCTGCAGCGCCGTTTGCTAGCTCGGCCTAAACTTACTTTGGCGGCTGCACTGGACGAGGCCAGGGCTGCTGAATCGTCCACCAACGTGGCTGAATCACTCCACCGTGCTGCCCCGTCCAGAAAAGAGGCGAAAACGGCACCGCTAACTCAGCCGTCCGTCCACATGGGGA
Source organism: Diadophis punctatus similis (assembly GCA_023053685.1). Classification (NCBI taxonomy): domain Eukaryota; kingdom Metazoa; phylum Chordata; class Lepidosauria; order Squamata; family Dipsadidae; genus Diadophis; species Diadophis punctatus. Next base: position 150,419,598 of record JALIGW010000002.1, read on the forward strand.
CGCTGGACGACGATGTTAGCAGCGATGACGAGGTTTACAGGACGGAACTGCATCGCCCGCCCCACCCGCAACCGCCCAGCGAGCCTTTCCGGGGGTGTGCTAGCTGCGGGGGACGGCACCCAAGATTTTCCTGCAAGTATCGTGGCGTGACATGCCAACGGTGTGAGCGACGTGGACATTTGGCTAAAGTTTGCCGCGCCACACTGCCAAATTCGACTGCGCATGCGCCTGCGCCTTCACGGGCTGAACCGTCACCGAGGGCTTGGCACGAAGATTCAAAACGACGCCAAAGATATTCCAGGCCGTTGCCGGCTGCCTATGATTCGCATGTCGACAGTGCCCGTTCCCTGGGAGGGAAGAAAATCATGATGTCCATCGTTGTCGAGGGTGTGCCGTTTGAAATGGAACTAGATACGGGCTCAGCTGTGTCTATCATCGCCTGGAAAAATCTCAAGAAAGCCGTGCCCGGGTTCTCCACTGACCGCATACGAAACACCGGGTTCCGCCTGTCGGACTACCAAGGGAACAGGATTCCGGTTCGCGGTCAACCCAGTGTCAAGGTCCAATTTAAACACTTTTCCGGACCGTTACAGCTCATCGTTGTGGACGGTGACCTTCCGAGCCTTCTTGGACTGAGCTGGTTCGAAGCCCTTGGGCTGGAGGTCTCCGGAGTTAACGCTGTCGGGACAGAGAAATTAGACGACCTGTTTGACGAATTCCGTGATGTATTCAGCGAAGGGTTGGGCAAGTATGTGGGGACCCCAATCTCTTTTAGCCTGGACCCTAATGTTGCCCCAATCCGCTTGAAGCCCGCCGGGTTCCCCTGCCCTTGAGGGAAAAGATTGACATTGAACTTGATAAATTGATCAAGCAGGGGGTACTCGAACCTGTGGATCATGCCCGGTGGGAAACCCCGATTGTCACGCCAATTAAAGGAGACGGTAGCATCAGGATATGTGCTGACTACAAGTGCACGGTGAACAAGGCGTTGCAGCAGAGTGCCTACCCTGTGCCAATCGTGCACCAATTGCTGCACTCGTTGGGGTCCGGACGCCTGTTTGCTAAATTAGACCTGGCACAAGCGTATCAGCAGTTACCTGTGGATGGCCCCACAGCAGAAGCTCAGACCATTGTGACCCACAGGGGGGCATTTAAATGCCACAGATTGCAATTTGGGGTTAGCGTGGCCCCGGGGTTGTTCCAGAGTGTAATGGAACGTCTGTTGCAGAATATCCCCGGGGTTGTGCCGTACTTTGACGATGTTCTCATTTCGGCTAATGACATAGGCCAGCTTTGCTGTCGGGTTACAATGGTCCTTGAGAAATTACGAGCTGCCGGGCTGAAAGTGAAACGCAGCAAGTGTGTCTTGGGAGTCCCTGAAGTGGAATTCCTGGGGTATAGAATAGACGGGAGTGGTATCCACCCCACAGAAAGTAAACTGAAGGCCATCCAGGAGGCCCCAGCACCCAGAAATCAGGCAGAGTTACAGGCTTTCTTGGGTCTTCTTAACTTTTACAGCCTATTCCTACGTGATAAGGCAACGGTCGCAGAGCCCCTGCACAGGCTGCTAGCTAAAAACACTCCCTGGGTGTGGGGCCATAGGGAGGCTGCCGCGTTTAGCGCAGTTAAGGGGTTGTTAACCAACAACAGCTTCCTGATCCAATACAATTCCACTTTGCCAGTGGTCCTTGCTTGCGATGCTTCCCCAGTAGGGGTTGGGGCTGTTCTGAGCCATCGACTTCCGAATGGCCTCGAGGCGCCGATAGCGTATTACTCACGCACCTTGTCTAGCGCCGAAAGAAATTATGATCAGCTAAATAGGGAAGCTTTGGCCCTAGTAGCAGGGGTTAAGAAGTTCCACGAGTATTTGTTCGGTAGAGACTTCACCCTGGTCACAGACCACAAGCCTCTGTTGGGGCTGATAGTGGGGAATCGCCCCACTCCAGCTGCTTTGTCCCCCCGTTTTGCTCGTTGGGCCATCTTCTTGTCGGCATACTCGTATCAGTTGGTTCACAGGCCCGGGAAAAATATGGGGAACGCGGACGCATTAAGCAGGTGCCCATTGCCCGAGATACTGTCAGACATAGCTCCAGAGGCCCCAGTACTGTTGATTGATCTAGCAGACTCAGGGTTAGTCACCTCGGCTGAGGTGGCCAGGCACTCGGCCAGAGACTCCACTCTCCGGACTGTCCTTAACTGGGTGTGGAGGGGGTGGCCGAGAGGCCCAGTCAGGCCCGAGTTCAAACCGTATGAGCTTAGACAGCACGAACTGTCGGAGCAAGGGGGTGCCTCTTGTGGGGGGACCGGGTGGTCATTCCCGCCAAATTGCGCACTGATGTACTACGAACCTTGCACGAGGGTCATCCGGGAATTGTGCGAATGAAGGCTTTAGCTAGGGGTTATGTCTGGTGGCCAAAGATGGATGAGGAGGTTCAAGAATGGGTAAACAAATGCCTGCCTTGTCAGGAATGCAGACCGGCACCTCCCAAAGCACCGGTGCATGACTGGGACCTTCCAAAAAATCCATGGTCACGGCTTCATGCCGATTTTGCAGGTCCATTCCATGGGCAAATGTTCCTGATAATTGTAGACGCTTATTCCAAGTGGCTCGAAATCTTCCCTATGCGGTCGACCACTGCGGAGTCTGTTATTAAGATCTTCCGGCGTCTATTTGCTACCCATGGCATTCCGGACACATTGGTAACGGACAACGGCCCGCAATTCACGGCCACAACTTTTGAGGGCTATCTGGCTAGTCAGGGAATCCGCCATGCGTTGTCCGCCCCATTCCATCCTGCGACGAACGGCCTGGCGGAACGCTTCGTGCGATCGGCCAAAGAGGGGTTAGCTAGATTGGGACCTGGAGATTGGCAGGAAAGAATAGACAAATTCCTCATAACTCAACACATAACCCCAAGTGCCACTACGGGACGCAGCCCAGCGGAGCTTTTAATGGGCCGCAGACTCCGGTCACACCTGGACCGGTTACACCCTGACTATGTAGTAAAAACCAAGACAGAAGGGACAAAGAAAACCAGGGTCTTTTCCACAGAGGACAGGGTGTTTGCTCGCAACTACGCCGAGGGGCCTTTATGGCTGCCAGGGGTGGTCGAGACAATTTTGGGACCCGTGTCTTATGCAGTCCGGTTACAAGACGGCCGCTTATGGAAGAGACACATAGACCAATTAAGACAGAGGGTACAGGAAGACCCCTCGGGTTCTGGAAACGTAACACCGTGCATTCCTTTCCTAGCTAAACCACGTCCAGATGTCTCGGAGGCTTTGGAGTGCGAGACTGCAGGCCAACAGAGTCCCCCTGTCGAGTTAGGCCCTGAGGCGGAAGAACCCAAGAGCACTCCAGCTCAAGAGATGCATGACACAGCCCCCAGGAACGAAGCGGCTAAGTCAGACCAGGCTGCTGTAGTTCCCCCGACTGAAGTACGCAGGTCTGAACGGGAGCGTAGATGCCCCGCCTACCTTCGCGATTTCGTATGTCGGACGATTTCATCTAGAGGGGGAGGGATGTTATGTTCTGACTAGAGCTGGAAGTTTTCACTCAGGTCCAGCAATACTGAAGAGAACAGGCTGGACCCTCATTGGTTATTTCAAAATGGTTTAGTTACAATTGTTACTGTCAGCTCCTATAAATAGGAGGCCTCTCTGAATGTGCTTTGCTGGTTGTACTTCTATTGCAATAAAGAGCTGTTTGTCAAGTCGGTCTCCTGTGCTGAATCCACCAATCTAACACGAAGAGCAGCTGATTTTCACACGTGCATGCACACCAGAAACCCAGAAGAGGAACGGGCGATGCTGCGTGTGCCATGCGACATGCCACTTCAGGCATGCGTGCCATAGGTTCACCATCAAGGGTCTAGGATGTTGCAGAACGTCATTTTTTGAAGCCCCAAATCTAATATGTAGATTAGTCTTGAGAACATAGTCCTCCAGAAAGATTCAACCAAGCAGAGCAGAGAAGAGGTTATAACTGAAAGGCCTCAAGATCTGGCAGGAAATTGGATAACTTGGGTATTCAATTTTTTATTGCTTAAAACTAAAGATATTTTAATGAAATGTGTTGTAAAGCACTACCACACAACTGACACACCTCACAAAGTTAGCATCGGTAGGTCCTGTGCAATCAATTCCTATATGGCACTACATACCCATTTATGTGATGCATCGTGGCTAAGTTATACTGTATTTGTTACACCTAGTAGACACACATCACCTCATCTGAGCATTTTGCTACGAACAATTTGGTGTGTGTGTGAAACAAGTGGTTGCTGCCTCCTGCCATAACAACAAACCCAAAAACTAAATCTCAAATCTTGGAAGAGGCCTTGTAGTCATGCTTGCTTGGAAACTGCTTATAATTTGCATATTTGTAGCTTTGGCAGCAATATTTAGTTCAGCTTAATTTCATCTATCTTCACTCTTGATTGTGTTTTTAAACTGTTTATGTGCTATCTTAGAAAATTGCTTTGAAAGCAATATGCCATTTTTTAAATGTAAGAGACTGTGTCTCAGATCTACAGATAGTCCTCCACTTATGACTGTTCAAAGTTATAACTGACCCAAAAAAGAGGACTTATGACCCAGATCCGAAGTTCCATCAGTCAGACCCCCTCTGGAGTCACGTGATTGAACTTCGGTTGGCAAAAAAAAGCCAAATTTTTGAGCACTTGCTGCATCCTGCGGCCACATGACAGTGTTTTATGATGGATTTCCTGAAAACCAACACTTCCAGTTTTTGGCAAAACTGTACCCATCACAAACCATTGGTTCACTTAATGACAACAGCGTTCACTTAACAATCGCACTTAATGAATGTGGTGATTCGTTTAACAATCACCGTAAAAAAGCTCATAAAATTAAGTCAGTCACATTACCGATCTGTTTTATGACCCTTACAAGATAATGGGCAAGCTCAATTATAGTCATATGTCAAGGACTACCTACTGTATATTTTAGGTCAATCCAATGTGCTTTTCCCCATAAACATCTGCATGCTATGTCCTGACAGAATAATCAATCAGTGAAACAGCTTGCCTCCAGAAGTTGTGAATGCTCCAACACTGGAAGTTTTTAAGAAGATGTTGGATAACAATTTGTCTGAAGCGGTGTAGGGTTTCCTGCCTAAGCAGGGGGTTGGACTAGAAGATCTCCAAGGTCCCTTCCAACTCTGTTATTCTATTCTGTTCTATTCTATTCTATTGGACTTTCCAATGTAAAAGCTAACCCATTTACCTGGGTTAGGTAAATGATTGCTTTGATTGTGTTCTCCTTGGAGTCTGTTAGCTATTTCCTGAAAGACTCACTGGCACAGGATAAACAAATAACAGAATAACAGAGTTTGAAAGGACCTTAAAGGTCTTCCAGTACCACACCCTGCTCAAGCAGAAGACCCTATACCATTTCAGATAAGTGGTTGTCCAGTCTCTTCTTGAAAACCTCCAGTGTTGGAGTATCGACAACTTCTAGAGGCAAGCCATTCCACTGATTGATTATTCTAACTGTCAGGACATAGCATGCAGATGTTTATGGGGAAAAGCACATTGGATTGACCTAAAAAAAAAACCATGCTTGTGCTGTTAGAAAGAAATGATAGAAGTATCGAAAGTAGGTCCAACTCCAGGTCTGATTGGAAGCATGCCTTTGTGGCCACTTTTGTGGTCACAGTTCTTCATAGGAGACAGTGGTATCATAAATATAAATTGTTTTTTCTTAGAATTAGGATTGGAAGAAACAGATTTTTTTTAGCTTCCAGTCTTCTGCAACAGTGTCTCCTTAACCAAAAAAAGTAACTTTTATTTCATCACCTAGATTTTCCAAATTTGATTGCTGGTGACTTTGTGGGCATATCCATATAGTTTTCTTGGTAATAAAGATGTGGTCTGGAATTGTCTTGTTCCAGGATATTCATGACTTGCCCTGCCATTCCCTGGAAGTCTGCCTCTAAATACTAACTAGATCCAACCCTGACTAATTATAGCCAAGGTTGGTAGGGTGCTGCCATTTTATTCATCCATTCACTCTGTTACTCCCTCCCTCATTCATTCATTCATTCATCAATCCATTCATTCATTTTATGGTTCTCCATTCATTTTATGGTTCATACAGAGTCATTAGTTTTATGGTTCATACAGAGTCATTAGTCAAATGAAATACTATCCTTACAAATATCCCATTTCCTAAATATGATTATTTTCATCTTAATATGTAACATTTTTCACAGATATCAGACTACAGATACTCCTTGATCTATGACCAAAATTGAGTCCAAAATTTCCACTGCTAAGTCAAATAGTTGTTTAGTGAATTTTGCCCTGTTTTATGACTTTTCTTGCCACAGTTGTTAAGTGAATCACTGAGTTAAGTTAGTACCGCAGTTGCTAAGTGAATCTGGCTTCCTCATTGGCTTTGCTTGTCAGAAATTGAAAAAGGGAATCACATGACCCTGGGCCGCTGCAACTGTCATAAATGCATGCCAGTTGCCAAGCATCCGAATTTTGATAGCAATAGCACTTAGACTGATATACCGCTTCACAGTGCTTTACAGCCCTCTCTAAGCAGTTTTACAGAGTCAGCATATTGCCCCCAACAATCTGGGTCCTCATTTTACCCACCTCGAAAGGATGGAAGGCTGAGTCAACCTTGAGCCTGATGGGATTTGAACTGCCAAATTGCAGGCATCCGATAGTCAGCAGAAGTGGCCTGCAGTACTGCACTCTAACCACTGAGGCTCATCATGTGACTACAGAGCCGCAACTGCCATTAATTGTGAAAAATGATCATGTGTCACTTTTTTCAGTGCCGTTGTAACTTCGAACAGTCACTAAACGCATGGCTGTAAGTCGAAGACCACCTATCCAACTGTTTAGCTTGTCATAAAATGCAGGGCAAAGAGTCCACTGAAATGAGGGAAAGTTGAGAAGGAGAAGCAGGTTAAAACTACCTTTGGTGTAGGGGGGGAATTTCACTTTGTCAGTGATTTTTTTTAATGGTTTCAGCCTAGTTGCTATAAAAGTTCTTAACTTAATGGCTTATAAGACATTGGAGAGAATTCTGCTGAATTCAAGACCTGCAGTTTATTTCAGTAATGTAAAAATCGACACTTTGGAGATGTAAAGCTGAATCCTGGTCCATGGAATCTGACATTTCAACCATCTTTACTGTTTTAATCTCTATTCATTCCCACTCCCAAGGGAGGGCATGAATCATTACAGTTTTATTTTAAGCAGAGAAATTTAGAGACGCCCCAAATGATAGTTGCTTCCTGAATCAGTGAGGTGCTGTCTGGAAGACTGTTTATTCTCTCCATTAAGATCTTAAAAGATTCTTATGAACAGTGTTTCTACTGAACTACAGATTACTGGTATTCATTTTCTTCTGGCCTATGTTAAAGTCCGTGAAACCTGTTACTTGATTCAGTGATTCAGAACCAGCAAGGATATTTCCAATTGCCATGTCTCATTCCTGTCATTTTTAAAGTCAAAATTAGAATTTTCATTATCTCATTACTTATTCCTGAAAATGATACAGACTGATACCTGTAGGGGGAGAAAAACCCATGAATGCGTATTTCAATTTCTCTCTGGTCAGGTAAGTTGGTAAAAAGGTTTCTCTCTGTATTACATTCAGTGCTGAAATTATGTAGATTTCTATAAGTTAAACTTAAACATCACTTAAACATGAGCCAGTAATGTGCATTCAGCAGCCAAAAAAGCTAATACAATCATTGGTTGTATAAACGGGCATAGAATCAAGATCACATGAAGTTTTAGTACCGCTTTATAAATCCTTAGACCACACCTGGAATACTGCATCCAGTTTTGGTCACCATATTACCGGTACAAAAAAGATGTTGAGACTTTGGGAAAATGTGCAAAGAAGAGCAACTAAGCCTGGAGACTAGAACATAGGAAGAATGGTTGCAGGATTTGGCTTTGGCTAGTCTAGAGAAAAGAAAGACTGGGGGGGGGGGGACATGATACCAGTATTCCAGTATTTGAGAGGCTGCCTCAAAGAATTGGGGGTCAACTTATTTTCCAAAGCACCAGAAAGCAAGACAAAAAATAATGGATGGAAACTAATCAAGGAGAGAAGCAACCTGGAATTAAGGAAAAACGTCCTAACAGTGAAGACAATTTAACCAGTGGAACAGCTTGCCTTCATCACTGCTTCATCACTGGAATTTTTAAGAAAAGACTGGACAGCCACCTGTTTGAAATGGTATAAGGTTTCCTGCTTGAGGAAGGGGTTGGATTAGAAGACCTCCAAGGTCCCTTCCAGCTCTATTCTGATTGATTGATTGATTGATTGATTGAATGAAACTACCAACATTAAAAACAAAAAACCCACTTAATTAAGTATTTTTAATGACTGCCCCAAATTATTTAGCCCTAAAAATAAGGTTTAGACATATATTTTTCAGAAATCTTGGTTAGTTACTTGCCATTGTCCATGTCTAATTGCATGGACAAAAGCCCTCCATTTTGATTGTCGAAAATGACACATTCCAGTGATATTTCTGAAACTATCCATCTATCTTTGCTGTATGCCTCCATTCTCCATTTCTCAACTTTGTCAATCATATTTTTCTACTCCACATCTACTCAAAAGTGTGGTTTTTAATGTGCTAATCATCACCTCAAAAGAGTAACAGTTACAAAAAAAAAACCTTTGGACACAAATATGTATGTTGATACAAAGAATTTTAAAGAAATTTAAAGGTGAGGCCAGAACTTTTCTTATTGAGACTTATGGATAATCATGCTGAAATTCCAACGATAGAAGAGATGACAGCATTAGCAGAAATTGCAAAACTGACCTGTTTAATCAAGGATAAAACAATAAACCCTAAAATAAAGAATGGAAACCTCTTACAGAATTTATGCTGGAAACAGAAAAATGTGAAATTGTGATTTCTGGATTTGCTGATTGAAAAAGGAGCTGAATATGGGATAGATGGGATCTCTGTAATGTAATCTGAATGATGGTGGAGGGCAGAGGTGGGTTTCAGCAGGTTCTGACCAGTTCTGGAGAACCGGTAGCGGAAATTTTGAGTAGTTTGGAGAACCGGTAAATATCACTTCTGACTGGCCCCGCCCCCATCTATTCTCTGCCTCCCAAGTCCCAGTTGATCGGGAGGAAATGGAGATTTTGCAGTATCCTTTCCCTGACATTGTACGCTTCTTATTCTGTTGTACGCCGCCCTGAGTCCCACGGGATTGGGCGGCCTATAAGAACGTCTATTAAATTAAATTAAATTAAACATGCCCACCAAGTCATCCCCCACAGAACCGGTAGTAAAAAAATTGGAATCCCACCACTGGCAGAGGGATAATAACTTTGTTACTACTGCAGAAAGTCACTATCTTTTTCTTTTGTTTAACCATATTGATTTGTTCGCTTTCTTGTATTTATCTTTATCTAAAAATTTCAATAAAAATTATTTTCAAAAGTAACTAATCTACATTCTTCATTTTATTCAAGACCAATTGCTTTGTTCTTCTTGTAATCTACTCTTAATAACCATCATCAAATCCATAATTTTATGTAAGTCTTCTCTCATTCTTTCCAATTGTCTAGTTCATAGACATGTTACCATAAAAAAACTTTTACCTATTCTCATTTGTGTCACAAAATTATCCTTCACAATCATATTTAATTTTGACATTTCCTTTCTTATGGTTGTTCCTTACCTCTCCAGCATATCACACATCGTTACCTATTCTTAAACCTAAGGCATCAAAACTATTTACTATCTTCACTTTTTTGCTGTCAACTGTGAAATCATTAAGCATGCTAGTTGAGAAGACCTGGTTGGCATTCTATGTTTATTTTATAATGCACCTTTCTAAGTTTTCCTTATTTTCTGTTAACAAAAAGTATTGTGTACATCTTAAATGGTGTTTTGACCTCCAAATTTGACTCCAGCTATCATCTCTTTTAATACTGCTATCCTTATATATTTGCCATACAAATTAAGCAGATATGATGACAGTAAACATCCTTGTCTTACTCCCTTCCTAATTCAAACCACAATTTTTCTTAAAATTTGGTCCACTAGTAGTTTCTCATTCATTATAAAAGTTATTCAGAAGACAAATCCAGTTCTAGCACATCCTTTAGTTTTAATGTGTTCTACATTGTGGCATGATCTACACAAGGATTTTGTGGCAATAAGTAAAACAGGTAAATCTTAAAATATTCTTGCGTTCTTCATAATCCAATTTATCTTAGTTATCCAATGCAGGTGTATAGTACAGAGGAATGTTTGGATCTAGCATAAGCATTATGCTATATCTACAGAAGCATATACGGTAACTTTTCCTGACGTGGCACATGCAGGTTCAGGAAACCACTCATTTGAATGCTGAAGCCTGATGAAGGTAGTGACAGGATCCAGAACTGTATTGCCCTATTCCCATGTCCTTAATGCTTCCTTACAATGATATATATTTGACATTGAAAATCTGCATTTAGACATACAGGTCTTTCTTTGCCCAAGGCTTGCTTTGTCTAACCATGCTGATTGCTTGTTCTAAAAGCCACTTCTATCTTTTCTTCTTTGAAATGTTGGAGGCTTTTTTTTCCCCTCTTCAGTTTTCACAGTCTCTTGTCAGTTTCCATAAAGCTTCAGATCAGATTCTTCTTCGCATATCTTAAATGGACAGAATTTGCTCTTTACATTGAACTTATATATGGACTAACTGCACTCGATCCAATCCTGCTGCCACATCTAATCGCTTCATTTTTGTAAGTTTAAGCCATGAATTTTACACTAATAACTCACCACCTGTTTCACAATCTGCAACTGGAAATATTCTAGTTGACTGGATCGCATTTTCTATCTACTGTTTTCTATTATATAAATATTTTGTGATCCCATCACCCACTGACGTCCTGGTATATCATCTACATTTATACTACTTGAAGTATGAATTAGCCAAAAAAGAAAAGAAAGGAAGTAAGAATTTTCTTTGTAAAATTCTATTAACCTATCTGCTGCGTTATTGCATTTGCCCAATCCAAATAACCCTAGGGCAGGGGTAGGCAAAGTTGGCTCTTCTATGACTCATGGACTTCAACTCCCAGACTTTCTGAGCCAATCATGCTAGCTCAGGAATTCTGGGAGTTGAAGTCCATGAGTCATAGAAGAGCCAACTTTGCCTACCCCTGCCCTAGGGGTTCAAGTTCTTCCATATCTTCATTTTTGCCCCTTTAATCACTTATTACAGCAGTGGGTTGCTCCCGGTTTGGACCGGTTCTTAGAACCGGTAGCGCCGGCAGTGGGAGGCTCCGCCCATCCACCCAGGACGCTCCGCCCACGCGCCTGGATGCTTCTGTGCATGTGCAGAAGCAGCGCACACGAGCGCGAACCGGTAGCAAAAATATTTGCAACCCACCACTGACTAATTAGTATAATATTACATATCTCCTAGTTGCTGCATTTATTACTTATTATTTGGCATAGAATTCCTACATGTCTTCTATCAATGTATTTGTAATAAGAACATGTATATTTGTATGACACTGATAATTATTGAAAATCCATTGAGACAAATAGATCAGAGGTGGGTTCCTCCCAGTTCGTACCGGTTCTATAGAACCGGTAGTAAACCAGTGGTGATGTTACGGAGCCGGTTCTGTCGGTGCCGGTCCGTGGACGCTGCCATCTCTCTTTTTTTGCTATTTTTTCATGGTTTTTACTTCTGCTCATGCGCAGAAGTTGAGTTTTCGGCACTGTGCATGGACCGCCATCTTGTTTTCGGCTCCCCCCTATTTTTTGCTGGTTTTTGCTTCTGCTCATGCGCAGAAGCTGAGTTTTCAGCATTGCACGTGTGTGCACAAAGCACGCATGCGGCCATGCAGAATGCAATGCACATGCAGCCACGCGGCGAGGGAGGAAGATAACCGGCGGCAAGGTAAGTTAGAACCCACCCCTGGAATAGATATAATAGCAATAGCACTTAGACTTATATACCGCTTCATAGTGCTTTACAGCCCTCTCTAAGTGGTTTACAGAGTCAGCCTATTGCCTCCAACAATCTGGGTCCTCATTTTACCCACCTCGGAAGGATGGAAGGCTGAGTCAACCCTGAGCTTGGTGAGATTCGATCTTCCAAACTGCTGGCAGCCGGTGATCAGCAGAAGTCGCCTGCAATACTGCACTCTAACCACTGCACCACCGCAGCTCATGCCCTTGCTGAGTACTATTGCTATTCCACTCCATTGTATAGTTTATTCTATATTATCCTGAATAATATACAATAATTATCAAATTTAAAGTGGCCCATTACAATGTTTCTTAAAACATCTAATTTAGTGCACTACTTTGACCATTTCAAATTTACTGTGTTCCATAGTCCAGTTGTAAATGACTTTGTAAAACAAAGATCTCCTGTTTGAATATTGAGACATTATTGATTTCAGTTTTTTGGCAGCTTTAGTCTCGGTACATCATCACCTCCAGATTCTGATGAAGTTCATTAAGAAATGAATATTTCTTAGAAGAATATCTTCTAATCTGGGAATGATGGAAGTCTTATTATCTGCACCCAGATTCAATGGGTTGATTGAGTGAGATCCATACAGTTTATTTGGCAACTGCAGAAATGGTTTCCATTGCCTTTGTCTAAGGTGACCAGATTTTCACTTTGGTAAAGCGGGACACCATTGACGGGGGGGGGGGAGATGATCCACGCCTCCCCTTTCCATGCCAGGACAAAAGACTTCGGGAAGGACTTTCATTACTTCCCGGATTTCGCTCCGAAACCGCAAGCTCTTCTCCCTTCCTTCACTTAGCAGCCTCACCGCCCCGCTCCATACTTAAAGACCCTTACCGCTGCCATGGCCTTGCACGCTCAGCCCCGCTTGACGGCAACAGCCAGGAATGCGCTTCCGAAGGCATAGAGGGAGCAGCGGCTTTGGCGGGTCTGGCTGTGTCCTTTCCCGGGTCTGCCACAGGGGGGGAAGGAGCAGAGGCGTGGGGCACCCGCCAGACGCCGCCCCGGAGAGAAGACCAGGCCCAGCTGGCAAGGGCCAGGAAGGATTTTTCCTGCGCCGCCAGCCAGCTTGTCCTCCGGGCCAGACACAGCAGAGGCGAGCCCCGGCCATGGCAGCGATAAGGGCTGCGATGAAGGGGGGGTGCACAAAGCTGCAGTCTCTGCTGCGTCTGGCCTGGAGGACAAACTGGCTGGCGGCCTGGCAAAAATCCTTCCTGGCCCTTGACAGCCAGGCCTGGTCTTCTCTCCAGGGCGACGTCCGGCGGGTGCCCCATGCCTCCACTCCTTCCCCCCATGTGGCAGACCCAGGAAAGTTCACGGCCAGACCTGCCAAAGCCACTGCTCCCTCTACACCTCCGGAAGCCCATTTCTGGCTGTTGCCGTCAAATGGGGCTGAGCATGCGAGGCGCTGAACTGGGCCTTCAGGCACATCGGAGCACGGTGGGGGGTGTTTCCCTGCCTGGCCCGGAGCTGTTTCCCTCAAGATCCACTTTGGCGAGTGCGAGGCAGAGAGTATATGGGCCTGCCGGGGGGGAGGGCCCGAGATGCAAAGAGTGAATGACACGCGGGAGGCGGGGAGGAAGCCGGGTAGGGCCTGGCTCGGCTGCTGAAAGAGTCCCTGGACGTCGCCGGGAATCACCCTGGGGAGAGGAAGAGAGAAAAAAAGGTGCGGGCGGGAATGTGGATGAGGCTTCCTTTCCTTTCGCTCGGAAGCGGCGTTGATGTGAAGATGTGAAGAAACATCCCGGCTCTGATTTTTTTTTTTACACCGGCCAGTGCACGTTCCGCAGATTTCTGTGTGGGAGACATCCGGGCAGAAGGGCCCAGCTCTTTCGTGCAGAAGAGCCTGTTGCGCAAATTCAAAAAGCGGGACTTTTTTGAAACGCTGCGGGACGCGGGACAATTTGTTTAAAATTGGGTCTGTCCCGCCAAAAGTGGGATGTCTGGTCACCTTACCTTTGTCTGATTTTGAAGTTCCTTCTCCTAGTTGGATTAACTTCCCTCATAGTTGCTGACTTTCACTTACCTTTGCCCATCTTTAAACTACTCCTATTTTTCTCCCTCCGCTTTCAACCTTACCAGCAACAGTGATCCTATTGGAAGTGTATGTTTCCATAGTCAACATTTAGGAGTTTATAGAAACCATTGGGCATTCCTATTACATCAAGATGGTAGATCAGTCAGAAAGTATATATAATAAAAAACAACTTTCTGTATAAGCAGATGCTATATTATATACTGAGCTGGCTGACAGCTATCAAACCTGCCCTTACAAAAGTAATCTTCCATACTACCCGGTGCTGGTCAACTTGAGAAGAGACATTATTCAAGATGGCTGACCGAAAGGTTGAAAGTCACCAAAAGGACAAATCTGGCCTGTAGACAGTAGGTTTCCCACTCTTGCCTTAAGATTTTTAATGTCTTTTGTTCTATCAATTCTTAATGCTGATCAGACACAAAATGAATTATTTTATCCGATATTGAAAAGGCTAGTTATAGAAGTAAGGAAATGTCCCTCCATAGGGAACAAGAAGATTTAATACATTAAATTAGTCATTATTATTAAGCCCTTAATGAGTGTATGTTTTTTTAAAAGCATACATATTCTATTATCTTCAAAATGTACTTTCTCTTGGATAATTAACTATCTTTAGCCTAATTTTTTAAAATTAAATTGTGAAGAAAATGGATTTTAATCTGGAATTGCATAAAGGAGCATTTTAGTTGAAAAAGAGTGTTCCATCACGATGTGAGAAAAGAGAGCTTATAACAAAACAACCACTCTCTTTGAAAATCCCCATGTACCAAGAAAAGCCAATAGGAACTTAAAGTTGTACTTTGGAATTTGGGAAGATTAAACCTGATAGGTTTTTAATCATTTTCTTCAGTTTACTACATTGCTAGAGAATTGCTCCTTTAAAAAAATAAAAATAAACCAAACTCATATTTAATTAGGGATAACAAATTTGAACCATTAACAAAAAGCAGCAAAAGGTTTTTCAGTATCTCTTTAACTGTCATGTAACAGTCCTCTGTATTTTTCAGCCCAGTATTTGGTAGCCTCAACATTTAATATGATACATTGACCATTAGGCATAGTTAGATGTACTTGAAATGGATGAGAGGGAAAGACTAAGAGAACCAACTGTTGATTACCTTATGTGGCTATAAATTATTTCATGAGAGCCTTTGTATGCAACCAAGTGTGCAATTGAGAGTTCATGGGGATGAACCCACAATTTATTAATAATATAATTTAATCTCGACTTACGACCACAATTGAGCCCAAAATTTCTGTTGCTAAGTGTGACATTTCTTGAGTGAGTTTTGCCCCATTTTACAACCTTTCTTGCTGAAGTTGTTAAGTGAATCACTGCAGTTGTTGAGTTAGTAACACAGTTGTTAAGTGAATCTGGCTTCGCCATTGACTTTGCTTGTCAGAAGGTTGCAAAAGGTGATCACATGACCTCTGGGATACGACAAGCATCATAAATATGAGTCAGTTGCCAAGCATCTGAATTTTGATCAGGTGACCGTGGAGAGACTGCAACAGTGGTAAGTGTGAAAAATGGTCATGCCACTTTTTTTCAATGCCATTATAACTTCAAGCGATACCAAATGAAATATTGTACTTTGAGAACTACCTATAATATAATTTATAATATAATAATATTTAATACTGCAAAGCTAAAACTATTTTAACTTTTATGGCTATTACAACCAAACAATATGTTAAAATTTTGCAGATCATAACAACATCTTTTAGACTATGAGCGGGCTACAGGAAAATAATAACTTATATGTATAGTACGTAAAAAAGTGAGCCAGAATATGAACTACAGATTAATGTATTATAACATTATGGGATTTAGGTTAATTAAATTCAGTAGAATTTTCTTCTGAAAAGATTGATATTGAATTGCACTAAGAGTGTTTAAAAAGAATTTAATTTCAGAAGTGATAAGGCAAATAACATTTTCAAAGGTAATAATGAAATCTATGATGGAAAACTTCAAAAAGACAGGAAATCACATACATTAAGGAAGTGAGCAAAAGCTTAGATGAAATAACTTTCTCTGTATGCATGGAGTCAGTGAATTAAAAATGGTAGATACACATAAGACAGTGATGGCGAACCTTTTTTTGCTCAGGTGCCAAAAGGGTGCATGCGTGCGAGATAGCGTGTGCGCGTGTGCCCACAACCATAATGCAATGCCCTCCCCCCTGTGCATGTGTGCTGCCCCCCCACATGCACACAATCCCTCCGCGCTTCCCCCTGCGCATGCACATAGGCCTCACTGAAGCCTCGGGACTTCCAGTAGGCCCCTTGGGCTGTTTTTCGCTCTCCCCAGGGTTCAGGAAAGCCTCCTGACGCCTGGGGAGAGTGAAAAATGGCCAACCAGGCCAACCGGAAGTTTGGAAACGAACTTCTGATTGGGCTGTTGTGCCATTTTTCACCGTCCCCAGGCTTCAGGAGTCTTTCCTGAACCCTGGGGACGGCGAAAAACGGCCGAAAAGAAGGCCGAAAATCAGCTGGCCAGCACGCACATGTGCTCTGGAGCTGACATAGGGCAACGCCGTGCGTGCCCTCAGATATGGCTCCGTGTGCCACCTGTGGCCCGCGTGCCATAGGTTCGCCATCACTGACATAGGACATCTAAAGACTTTTTCTCAGCTCATTCTTTGAGCTAGAAAGTAGACGGTTTTAGTATTTTCTGACTTTATAACAGATTTATCTGCCTTGAAAAATCAAGTCAAGATAGAATAGTTGACTGCAACAAAATCTTTTTTAAAAAACTTTGTATATATGATATGTTCTGAATTTTGTAACTTGTTCTGTTTTAACAGAATAACATAGTTGGAAGGGACCTTGTAGCAGTGGTGGGTTGCTACCAGTTCGCCCCGGTTCAGGCGAACTGGTAGCGGTGGTGGGAGGCTCCGCCCAGATGTCATCATGATCTGCGCATGAGCGCGCACATCTCCGAACCAGCAGCAAAGGTAAGTGAAACCCATTACTGCCTTGTAGGTCATCTAGTCCAACCCTCGCCCAAGCAGCAGACCCTGCACCATTTCTGACAAATGGAGTCCAATCTCTTCTTGAAAGCCTCCAGTGATGAAGCTCCCACAACTTCCGAAGGCAAGCTGTTCCATTGGTTGATTGTTCTCACTGTCAGAAAATTTCTCCTTATTTCTAGGTTTCTTATTTTTTAGTCCTACCTTAGGCCATAAAGCCAAATGGGTAACTTTGGGCCAGTCACTCTATCTCAGTGCTAGGCAGGAGGCAATGGCAAACTACTTTTTTTAAGCCTGACTAGGTGGCTCAGTGGCTAAGACACTGAGCTTGTCGATCAGAAAGGTCGGCAGTTCGGTGGTTCAAATCCCTAGTATAGGTCTCCTGCGTGAGCAGAGGGTTGGACTAGATGACCTCCAAGGTCCCTTCCAACTCTGTTATTGTTATATTTCAACTTCCGACAACCTGGCCAAGAAAACTGCAGGGACTTGTCCAGGTAGTCTCCAAGAATCTAGTATGATTGAATGGAAGAAAAATGATTTACCGGTATATATCGCAGTGGGAGAAACTTAAACATTTTTTTTGCAAATTGTTTGAGTCGGCCCATCAATTAATTAAATATTGTTGGTTTGGTTTTTTTTTTTCTATGAACATATTTATAATTTGCTCTGATTATAAGATTCTATAAAATTAATATTGGGCTCTGATTCTAAATATATGTTGCCAGAAAACTGGATCTGGAGTAACTAACCCAGCTGGAGAAGGCTGATTGAAGGGATCATAAAGCTCTGCATGACTGAGGATTATGTCTTGGGATTCTTGTATATTGTCAGATTGAAGAATTGCATTCTTTAACAGAATTAGAGAAATAAAAATGAAACCAGACCTTCAAAGTTCTTAAGTTATGTAACCACTAAGTAAGTACTACTAGGATAGATGTTTGTTTACAATTGCTTAAGTAATACAGATTAAACCAGAAGGAGAGGAAGAAGAGAAATGTTTACTGGGGAATTAGTGGAAAGAGATTCTACTTCTCTTGTTTTTTAGTTCTTAAAATATGAGAAGTCAATAAATGGCGTGGGAATCAACAGAATCTAGAAACCATAGAAGGAAATGGAATGGTGAAATTATTGATTACCAGAGAGATGAAATATGACTGTAATTTTGTGTCTAAAAAGGATCCTTAGCAGAGTTAAAATATATCTACTATGTGTGGTGGATACCAAGGCAGACGTGAATCTAAATTTCTGTTTAATAACAAGTCTTGCAGCATTTTTCCTGTATAATACACACGTGCACAATCACAAATCCAAAATAGGATTAATAATCCAATTCATTTGGTGGAATATTGTCATCCTAGCATTTTGCAAGCTTACATGAATGCAGTGATTTTCTTTGGGGCATTTTAGCTCCTTGATCCATTAAACAGTACTTTTAATCATTACTTAAAAATAAAACTTAAACTGAATATTTTTACGCATGCCGTAAAATAATTCAACTATTTCAGCTCGTTGTTTGTAGAACAGACCACTTGCAGGGCAAATTTGAAGCAATAGAAAGATTTGGTTTTGAACATGCTGCCCTTAGTGGGTTGCTCACTTCTCCAAGGCATTATTGCCCTTTCACTGGTCTTTTCCTTTGAATGCCTTTGATAGAACTGACCAGAGGTAAAGAGAGGCAAAAAGGCAGTAGAGGAGGTTGCTCCATTTCATTATTCATATCATGCTGATATGTTTCAAGAGATAATGTGAATAGACTATTATACCAAGAACAGGTTTCAGAGAACAACAAGAAACCCCTCACTGGAAAGTGGACCCTGCCCACTTCCCAACAGTGCATAACATTTAGATCAGTCTTGATGGCCTGTAATGTGGAAACTAGCCCTCAGAGAATGCAAATGGGAAAGATTCTTCTCTTTCTTTTCTGAAAGAGGATGTGCCTCAAATTCAAATGCTAAATCCAGCATTGAATTGGAACAGTTCAAGGAGGCATTTGACAAAGTAGACCATAACCTACTACTTGATAAAATAGAAAAATGTGGGTTAGACAGCATCACCACCAGATGGATTCATAACTGGGTGACCAACCACTCAACCTGTAGTCCTCAATGGAACTGCATCTACATGGAGGGAAGTATGCAGTGGAGTACCCCAGGGCTACGTTTTAGGCCCAGTACTCTTCAACATCTTCATCAATGACTTGGACGAGGGGACAGATGGGGAACTCATCAAATTTGCAGATGACACCAAGCTAGCAGGAATAACCAACACTCTGGAAGATAGGTTTAAGATACAGAAGGATCTTGACAAACTTGAACATTGGGCGCTATCTAACAAAATGAAATTCAATGGTGAAAAAAGTAAGGTTCTACATTTAGGCAAGAAAAACAAAATGCACAGGTACAGTATATGTGGTACCTTGCTCAATAGTGATGACTGTGAGAGGGATCTTGGAGTCCTAATGGACAACCATTTAAATATGAGCCAGCAGTGTGCATCAGCTGTCAAAAAAGCCAACACAGTTCTAGGCTGCATAAACAGAGGGATAGAATCAAGACCACATGAAGGGTTAATACCACTTTATAATGCCTTGATAAGGCCACACTTGGAATACTGCATCCAGTTTTGGTCACCACGATGTAAAAAATATGTTGAGACTCTAGAAAGAGTGCAGAGAAGAGCAACAAATATGATTAGGGGACTCGAGGATAAAACATATAAAGAACGGTTGCTGGAACTGGAAATGTCTAGTCTTATGAAAAGAAGGACCAGGGGAGACATGATAGCAGTGTTCCAATATCTCAGGGGTTGCCACAAGGAAGAGGGAGTGAAGCTATTCTCCAAAGCACCTGAAGGTAGAACAAGAAGCAATGGGTGGAAACTAAACAAGGAGAGAAGTAACTTAGAACTAAGGAGAAATTTCCTGACAGTTAGAACAATTAATCCGTGGAACAGCCTGCCTCCAGAAGTTGTGAATGCTCCAACACTGGAAGCTTTTAAGAAGAGATTAGATAACCATTTGTCTGAAGTGGTGTAGGGTTTCCTGCCTAAGCAGGGGGTTGGACTAGAAGACCTCCAAGGTCCCCTCCAACTGTTATTCTAATTCTATTCTAAGGAGTTTTTTGGCTCTCGAAAGAGGCATTCCCCTGAATACAATCAGAACTAAATTTGAACTTTTTTAAAAAAATGTGATTTAGCACTTTGCAGAAATTTAGATTTTAGATTTATTATTAGAGTTGGAAGGGACCTTGTAGGTAATCTAGTCCAACCCCCTGCTCAAGCAGGAGTTCCTACACCATTTGAGACAGATGGCAGTCCAGTCTCCCCTTGAAGGTCGCAAGTGTTGGGGCTCTCACAACCTCCACTGGCAAGCTGTTCCACTGGTTGATCGCTCTCACCGTCAGAAAGTTTCTCCTCACTTCCAGGTTGAATCTCTCCTTGGTCAGCTTCCATCCATTATTCCTTATTTGGCTTTCTGGTGCTATAGAGAACAGCCTGTCCCCCTCCTCTCTGTGGCATCCCCTCAAGTATTGGAACACTGCTATCATGTCACCCCTGGTCCTTCTCTTCGCCAGACTGGCCAAGCTCAGTTCCTGCAACCACTCTTTGTATGTTTTATTTTCCAGACCCTTTATCATCCTGGTTGCTCTCTTCTGCACTTTCTCTAGGGTTTCAATGTCTTTTTTGTAGTGTGGTGACCAAAACTGGATGCAGTACTCTAGGTGTGGTCTGACCAAGGCTTTATAGAGTGGTACTAGTACCTCTCTGGTCCTTGATTGTATCCCTCTATTTATGCAGCTCAGGATGCGTTGGCCTTTTTGGCTGCTGCTGCACACTGCTGGCTCATATTTAGTTGGCTGTCTACCAAGACTCCAAGATCCCTCTCGCAATTGCTGCTATTGAGTGTGGTTTCACCCAGTTTGTATGTGTATTTTTGATTCTTCTTACCTAGTTGTAGAATTTTACTTTTCTCCGTGTTAAATTTCATTTTATTGGTTTGGGCCCAGTGTTCGAGTCTGTCAAGGTCCCTCTGGATTTTGAGTCTGTCCTCTGGGGTGTTTGCTACTCCCACCAGCTTGGTATCGTCTGCAAATTTGGTTAGTTCTCCTGCTATTCCCTCATCTAGGTCATTTATGAAGATATTAAAGAGTACTGGGCCTAGGACGGAACCTTGTGGTATGCCACTGCTTACTTCTCTCCATGTGGACTTAGAGCCATTGAGGACTACTCGTTGGGTACGGTTGGTCAGCCAGTTGTTAATCCATCTGGTTGTGTAGCTGTCTAATTATGGGTTGGAGTTGTAGAACATTAACTGGTTTCATTTTCCCATCTAAGGAACATTAAAGGAGTTGAGGCAGAAGTGAAACCATCTAATCACAGATAATACTGTAGCTGGTGCTCTTTAATCATAGTGTTTTGTATGGGGAATGCTGGATCATATAAAATCTTGCCGATCTCTGTGCTTTTTCTTAGTTCTGTCTCATTTGGGTTGAAATGTTTGATGCAGTCAGTGATGAAGACAAAATGGAGGAACATCATTCCACCTTTCTTTATGGCAAGCAAGATATCCTAGACACAGCCCTAGATGGTCACAAGTTACGGCTGAACAGGTTGCTTGAAGGAGCACATTTTAAAGCATATTGGCCCAAACAAAGCACTCTTCTTTGAAGTGTCCAGTTGTGAAAACTTGGCACAGCTGCCCTAAGTTTCAAAGTTATTAGATGTGCATGATGCAGGTACAGGTAGTCCTCGAATTACGAATGTAATGGAGCCTGCCCATTCCATTCGTAACCCAAGGACTCATGGGAGTGAATCTCGTACCTTGGGATCACTCTCTCCTTTCGCCCACACATTCGCTAATCAAAAGCGAGGCTCATTAAGTGCACATGAGGTATTTCAGGGTGGGGAAGGCCATGGGGGACCTACTGATGGAACAGGCCACCTGCCTAAGACCACCCAAGGCCTCCCCGACCCACTGAAATATCTCATGCTCCCCACAATTGGTCCCCCCCAACCTGCCGCTCCAGGTCACTTACCATGCGAAGATCTACCAAGCATCTCCTCTCCAGCCTCTCAGCCACGTGTGCCCTTCTGCAGTTCCGTTTGGGCCTCCAGAGGCCTCGCCCAGTACGTTGCAGGCTGAAATAGAGCTTCTGAGGGGCGGATCCGCCCCTCAGAAGCTCCGTTCAGTCCTCCAGAGGACACACCTGGCACATTGCAGGCCAAAGTGGAGCGTTGGAGGAGCGGATCCACCCCTCAGAAGCTCCATTTCGGCCTGCAACGTGCCAGGTGAGGCCTCTGGAGGCCTGAACGGAGCTTCTGAGGGGTGGATCCTCCCCTCGGAAGCTGCATTTTGGCTGGCAATGTTCAGGACAAATGTTGCAGAGCCTCTGTGGTTGTTCATAAGGGCGAGAACTGCTGTGCTGCTGCAAGATTAGTAGTTTTGGGACTTGTTCATAAATGCTTGGCAGAGCTTATCACATAACTTCGAACATTCATTAAGGGAACGCTCATAACCCGGGGATTACCTGTACTTCTACTAGGATTGCCAATGATGCAAAGCAGCTCTGCATGTGTGTAAATATGGAACCAACCTGGGAAAGTTTCCTCAAGGTTTTGGACAGTGTAGCTGCTTCTGTGGTTTAAGAATGTACTGCCATTACACCCTTTCAAGTGCAGTGCACAATATTAGTGCATATTTTGCATATATAAGACTCCAGATTCAATACCCAGAAAGAACAGAAAAACTCATTCATAATTCAGGGAGCCAATCAGTTCCAACAATAGGGGAGCAGATGGCCATGGTCATGATCTAATATAATAGCTTCCTACAAACTACCTGCCTTTCATTTATATTTCAGCCATATCTTCTCTCAATTCTCATGTGTACTCCTAGTGCATGTTTGCCCATGGCACAACTCAACGAACTTAACAAGTCAGTAACAATAGGTTTTTTTAAAAAAAAGTTGCAACTGCAATATTTTATTTATAGTGTTTATGAAACTTGTTCCCACCATCCACCCAAAATTGCAAACAAATAAATAAATCAAAATACCAAAACATTGGAAATTTACTAATAATATAACTATGGGGCTGGCAATCCATATACTATATGACCCAGGAGTTACTCAGTCCGGTTGTAATAATTAGACTATTTGTACTTTTGCAGATACTGTAAGCATCTTCAAGACAAATGGATAAACCTTGCAGTATAAATAACATAGACGGGTATCAGAATACCTCTTTTCCATTTTTATGCCTCTTTCTAATTTTCAAAAGAATGTTCTTGGTAAACTATTATGTAGCTCAATAGAATTATTATATAATTCAAATATATGGAAATATGTGCCTTTTGAAAAGAGACCAAATTTCATTAAATGTTTTCTTTTCCTTTTAATTCTTTGTTTTAATATGAATTGTTGTTTGCTTCCAGACGTTAATATAACATATGCTTTTGAAGTTAGTGTATTTTAATCAAATATCATCTCTCATTTAGTTTTGTGTCTTAACCTACTGCATGTATGGTCTATTTTGATATTAAAAACGCTTTAGGCATACACAGTAATAGAAACCATTTTCAGGTCAGTTTTTAAGTACCTAATTGAAGGGCATTTTGTCTTTCTCATACAATTTATACAAGTATTATTTTACACTACAATCCTTTTTGCAACATGCAAAGCCATTGGAAATGAAGGGAACTACTGCTTTGGTTGGCTTTTAAATGGAGAATAGATCTATCCAAGACCGCAAGGAAACTATATACAACATTAGTAGGTATCAGTAGTGGAATCATAAGCAAGGGAAGGATGTTATCTTTTAGTCTCAGCATGTAATATTCCTAGGTATATCCAGCTAGCACTGTTGTCAAAAGATTGGTACATCAAATGAAACTTTGAACTGATCCATTGGGCTTTGCTTATGTTCTGAGAATTGTGGTTCTTAGTGCATAAATAATAGTTTGCTATCTGAAGGAAGCCTTAAAATTTTATGGAGGAAGGGAAAATCTCTTTAGAGAAAGAAGCGGTGGTAGAAAATATATATTTTACAGGCAGTAAACTATTCTGATCAAATACCTTTATCTTTGTGGAATAAAATGCAGAAGTTAATGGAACTTAATGAACGACTTCCAAAATGACTGAAACAAAAAAGCATATTTTTAATGTTCTGGGTAGTGATACAAACTAGCCAGCTACTTAAAGCTGCACCCAGCTTTCTGTTTTGACACTTTTCTTTTTTTTGCCTGTGGGCAAAAAGCTCTGTCCATAGAGGTTAGACCTCATCAGGCAGTATAGCGGACATAGTGAATTATTCTTGTCTTTCCTAGAGATTCCTACCAGATGCATATTAATATCTAGGTCTACATTCCTAAGATACAGAATTTTTATTAATATCTCAAAATCAGTAGAAACATTTTCATTAACGCCCAGGTTAAAACGTACTGGATATAACGCAGATATTCCTCAAGTTCTTTTTGAAGATTCCAAGTAATATATTTTAAACATATAAGACAATATAAGTAGAGATTTGAAGTCAAGCATGATTTTGAGGGACATTTAAAAATATATTGTCATTCCATTTTTCCTTCACAAAACACTAAGCAGTATAACCTCTAGAAATCTTTTGTCATTTGCTTTTTTCTCTTTTAGCTATGTATTTATGGAAAGCAGAACTGGACTTTCTCACAAAGGGTTAAGTGATATAGTCTGAGGCTTCTTTGGAATATGGAGCAGGGTTTACCAAGTTTTTGGTAGGGGTTATTTTCCCCCATATGCAATCTGTGAAAGTTAACATTTGCTTCCTGCTCATCTCAGCCTGCTAAATTGCCCATTTACTGTTTCTGACTTTGAAGTTAAAGATGACGTTCAGCATAAAACAACAGGACCACTTTGCTGATTTTGATGAATCACCACTGATTATGGTATCCCATACATGACCTATCAAGCCACACTGGAAGGTTGAAGACTCCCTCCCCAATTTCCTTTGTAGTGTCTGACACAATTCCTCTATCTCAGTGGTTCCCAACCTTTTTGTGATCGAGTACCACTTGGAGGTCCTGTACAGTCGCCGCGTACCACCTGGTTCCAGAGAAACTAAATTCGATCAGATATCACTTTATTTCCATAATTGTACCGTTCCTTTTTTGGCCCCGCGCATCCAGCAACTGGATTCTCGGGCCGCTGGGACCAGGTGGGTGGCGTGTGGCAACAGTTGCAAATCGTTGCCAGATTATCTTGTGTTAGGCAGTAAACATTTTTGTGAAGTAAAAATAACTAACTAAAAATCGTTCATGACCCCGAAAGTGTTCGCGTACCACCTGGAAGCCCCTCACGTACCACTAGTGGTACACGTACCACAGGTTGGGAACCACTGCTCTATCTCCTTAGAATCTACCAAAGATGCACTCTCTCTATTACTATGTCTATCTGTAAATCTTAAATAGTCAACCTTGAACATTAGAACACATTGATCTGTATTGCAGAAACTGAGTTTTAGTGAGCATGTTTTGTTCTTTCCTTCCATCCTTATTTTAAGTATCATGTTGATTACTGATTGATGAAAGCTCCTTTCATATCTCTTAGCAGCATCTAGAATTTCTAATTTAGCAGAGATGCACTGAATAGGTCTCATCTACAGGGTTCTTTTACAACAGGTGCAATCCAGCTTCATTCTAATCTGTCCCAGTAGCTTTTTTGATATCCACCATATGAGCAGAGCATCCCACTTCATTATACAGGTGAGCCAAGTATAACAGGATTAACCTGTGTCTTTCTTCAAGCCAGGAATGGGGGAGGAAGGGAACTTAGGTTATATTAGTCAATTATGTCTGGAAGAGTACTCTTAAAATCACATTCTCTGCAGCTATGTGCAAATGGAATTTACATTTATCACATTCTTAAGAGAGTTGTTGGCCCAAAGGCAGCAACAGCAGAACTTGCAGCAACCTGCTAATAATTCAGACCCATATCTGAACTGAGAAGAATTGCCTGAATCGAAGCAAATACTTGCAGAAGTCTCTCTCCTTCTTCTTAAAGCTTTCTGAGGTGGTTAAATTATATACAATAAAGGAGGCTATTTAGTAATTCCCTTTTTAAAAAATGGCTTTGGTAGTAGTAGTAATGGCAGAGAGACAGGCAAGCACTGTTTTTGTCAATTCACCAAACTGCCATGGACAGGCTCCACTGATTTTTCAACATGAAAGGTTGGCTGCTTGCACAGTTACTCTCTCTGCTGTGGTAATATATGCATTATGTTTAGGGTGATTTTCTTTGCCTGTGATGAATATGGATGGGACCCAGCTGTTCAGCTCAACAGAGCATGCATTTTCTAGCATAGTTCTGTGCTCAACCCTTCAGAAGCAAGGGGCTAGAATCCATGTATGAGGTGCTGCCCTATAATGCAGAGATGAAAAAACACAGGGAATGCCAATTCAATGGCATGGATTTGCTCTAGTAGCCCTTCCAGTGGTGGGTTCCTACCGGTGCGGTCCACTCTATCGCACCGGTAGCGGTGGGCTGCTGACGTCACCAAGAGGTTACCGACCCGGTGCGGTAGGTTGCCGGTCCCTAGGAGCCGCCATCTTTTTTTGTAAATTTTTTGGCAATTTTTTGCTTCCACGCAGGTGTGGTAGCAAAATTGCACCGAAATCTCGCGAGTGGACGCGCATGTGCGAGATTTCAGCAAGATTTTGCTTCTGTGCATGGGCAAAAGCAAAACATCGCTGAAATCACACGTGCGCATCCCCTTGTGAGATTTCGGCGCGATTTTGCTTCCGGGCATGCGCGAAAGCAAAATCGCGCGAGGGGGCGTGCCCGCGTGTAACGAGCCCACATGCACATGAAATGTGGTGATGCGCGCGCAGCACACTGGTAGCAAGGTAAGAGAGCAACCCGCCCCTGAGCCCTTCCCCCAACACATTGAGCTTCCCCAAATACCATTATATGACATTATAGCTCTGCCTTCATTGTAGACAATAATCCTGCAGCTAGATGTATCCTTAGTCAATTCATCCCATGCTGCCTGCACTGCTAATGCCATGGGGCAGCCCAAGGCTGACCAATGCATTATGAGAAAAAGACTAATAGTTTTCTTTAACGGCAAGCTGTTATTGTCATTTCTTTCCTGTTAGAATTCATGTATTTTCAGGGGTTGGAACATGAACAGTTTGTGTATAAATGCCAAGCATTCATCAGAATAACATCAACTGAACATATTCTTGAGAAGGCAAGCATTTGAAAAAGCCAAATGGCAGATTGGGGTACAAACAATAGTTTCCCTAAAGACTTCAGTAAGTAAAATTAATGTTATATGACACAGTGGATTTAAAGTTGTGGAAATTATATCAAGATCCAAATTGGAGCGGTTTTCCACATGGAATAAAAGAGTGTTTGGCTGCCCTCTAGTGGATGCCTTGGCTGATACTAGAAATAGCATGGCTGGTGCTCCTCCCTCCACATTTTCATGCTTTCAGGGTTCCATCCTGCTATTTGGTTAACAAAAGGAAAACTTGTTGAAGTGCATGCTCTCCTAGTCAAAAATATAATGGGCATCTGAAGAGGCAACAGATAATTTGCTTTTTGTCATCTGATCAATTTGGTCATCTGATTTTTGCAGCCCATTCCCCCCCCCCCTTTAAATCACACACATTCTCTTCTGGTAAATAAATTTGGGTTCTTATGGGTTAATAACTTTTGCACCTAGACTACCTCTGGGCAGCCCACTTTACCACACAGATAGTTGGAAATTAATCCCTAATTAGTTAGAAAGAACATAAACTGAAGGTTATTTTATATTCCCTCCCAGTCAAGCCAATCCCATTTCCCTGAAATATAATATGAGGCTTATGGGAGGGAAAAGGATTACAAAGATATTCCTTGATAAAAGAAGGCAGAGCCAAATCTAAGGGCTTTGGGATACACATGTAGCAACTGAGCAAATGCAGCCGCCACTGAAATTTTGCTTGAATTGATCAGAGATGATCTGAAAAGTGCAGCTGCCAACTTGCCACAGGACTAGGTGTTTTCATCAAATTATGAAACACGAATGCATAAAACTTATTCTCTGACCTTTAAGCAGAAATATAAATTAGCTAACTAAGATAGTATTAATACTTTGTAGGGACATTCGTGTTTAATTAATATTTTTGCCCCTGAGGCATAGCATCAGAATAACTGACCAATACATGCTGGGAACTCATCTGTAAAGTCACCACACAAATAAAGGTGGTTGTAAGGAAAATAACACCCTTTCTGAAATTTGCCATTCAAGCAGACTGCTTCTGACTCTGAATGAAGAAGGTTCTATCCACAAGCCACTAGAATTACAGGAAAACCTCACCAAATTGCAGAATTTCTTATCGCACTTCAGTGAGAGATTAAACCTTCTTTCAAATGGTAAAGTAGCACGTCAAATGAAGGAGGTTAGCTTTCTTTCCCTTGACATCAACTGTCAAGATGTCAAGAAGAGGATGTCAAAAATGTCTACATGTCAAGAAGAGGATTCAAAAGTGCTCACCTATATCCTCACGTCTCTCTTAGAAGACAGTGTAGTGCCTTGCCTAAGGCCTAGAAAGATCATTTTTCATATGAGGAAAAATAACAGTGCTTCCTCCCTCCTGATGGTCATAAGTCGATCCATTATATCATTGATCCAAGAGGATCCAAGAAGGCAGAATAAACAAAATATCAAGGCAAATACAGCTTATGTCTGTAAAGAACTTATTATAGAACACTGCCTTCTGAATCGAGAGAAAGTTTTCAGGAACATCTTTTTTAAAAAAACTACATAAAAGCTGATTCTTATACTTTAAGTCGGATCAGAATGATTAATTTGCAACTCCCCCACTATGACATTTAATGGGTGTGATAGATTATCCAGAAGAACTCTTCAGAAGCATGCTACTGTATGTCATATAGATGCTCCTTTGTAACTGGAAATGGCACAGCAAGCAGGCAAAGTAGTATATGTCAAAAATGACAGGTTCATAGTCTTTCACCCCGTGTAAAATAGCAAGACCTTTCAGAGCTTTGCTTACTTAATTATACCACCGAAGACAAAACCTTTGAATTAGTTAAGCTTAAATCGTATTTGTAGGCAAATGTTAACCACCTCATAGAGAGTATTTGGCAGTTAACTGGGGAAATGTCAAAAATTTTCCTCATCCAAAATAAGGGCATGTTGCAATTTGTTTCCAGCACTTCGTCTTGTACTGTTTTCCACTATTCTTTCTATTTTGAGTGAGAATGAAATGACAATTGAACAGGTACATCCTGCTATTTTACTCCTATTTATTGGAGATGAGGGAAAATACAGAATAGGGACTCCCCTGGAGAAAGAGTAGTACAATAGTAGTATAGGCAGTGCATGCAAGAGGCTGGTTGTAGGGTCTGTGAAAGACTCCTGACTGAACTACAACTGAGGGAACTGAAGACCTAACTTCACTATAAGGAATTTTTAAATATTCCTATCTGGACAGAGACTGCTGGGATTCACAATCATTGAAGCACTGCATCACTGAATCAATATATATTCAAACCTGTTCCAAATGTAAAGCTTTTATGATTCCAAGTCTTTTGCCTTTTTAATGAAAGAGATTTAAGGATGCTTACACAATAGATTTGTACAACTTCTAATTCACTGTGAAGGAGGGAGCATGACAATATATACCAGTATATATATATATATTAACTAACATTTCAGACATCATACATTATAAACATAGTACAAATATACCAAAATGCCATATAATTAAATAATTGAAACCAATAAAAACAATGGTAATAATAAACAGGTGTCTTTTTCAGACTAATTCACTTCTGAACAGATCAATTAATGACGCCTTTTAAAAACGGTACCAAGTTGAACAATTATTTAAAGGCAACCTTAAAAAAAAACAATAGAAGTAGCAAATATTTTAAGGATTACAAATGTAAGGATATTTCCAACGGAGGATAGCACCATCAGCACTCACACTCACAACTAATTTATTGTTAGGACAGATCTTCAGGCGGGTGATGCTGCCGCTATGACCAATCCCAACAGAAATCACTTCACCTTCATTATAATCCCACACTTTTACTAGATGGTCATCACCTCCTGTGGTATAAAGAAGAGAGAAGACTATGTAAAACTGTCACTACTCTGCTTAGTGGCAGGCATAGAACTATAGTTAGCAGCAAGATATGGTAGAGAAAGTTTCAGTTTTGGTCTCCAATCAGCCAATGGTGTTTTATTTGGATGGCCTCCATTCCATGTTCTATTTGCTGTGAGAAGGAGAGACTCTATCAGTAGGGGGAGAGATAAAATATATTCAAAATGATTAAAAAAACCAACCTTACCAGTCACAAAATACAATCCATCCGTTGTAATATCCATTCCATTGATAGAACCAGAAAGGGAGCCCTCTAATTCTCTGATTGGGGATCCATCAAACACTTCCCAGTAACCAACCTAGAATCCAGAATAAAATTGAATAAAGGAAGGTCATAGAACACTACTTTTCTACAGTGATTAATTACAGTAATTGGAGTCATGCAACTAGGTGTGATTTATTGTTATTTATTCAAATTTGTTATAGCCACCCAACTCCAATAGATTCCAGACTGCCAAAAGTTTCTTGGATTGCAGCAGTATAGAGAATGAATGAATGAATGAATGAATCCTTTAGCCTCATGTTCTTACCTTTCTATCTGTTCCACTTGTGATAAGCTGATGTTCATCAGGGTGATAGCATACACATTTGAATAAAGTATTGGCCAATATCATTTGCCGTCTCATGAAGTGGCTAGGGGAAAAAAATCAGCTTCTGAAATTACATTTAACTAAATACCTTGACTTTAGGAGCTGCTCTACTATTTTTGCCTCAGCCAAAGAGAAGAAAAAAAACCCCTCAGACAAACAACTCCTAATCTAAAATCAATATCTTGTCTAATCTAAAAGCTAAATAGAGTTAGCCTTGATTAGTATTTGTATGGGGGGGGGATCCTCTGGAGAGCCACAGCTGTACCCTAATATAAGAAGTTGAACAAATATTTAGGAACACAGCAAAAACATGCTGCTTCTCTATCATGCTAGGAAAACTGGATGGAAACATTTAGGAATCAATCTTAACCCAAAGCAACTTTGTATTTCCTACTGATCTGTGATGAAGGAAATAATTTAGTGTCTAAATTTCTAATACAAATGGAAGCATAGGAACTGTCTGCGTTTGTCACACAATATGCCCAAGTCTGGCCTCTGTCTATGATCCAATTATCCATTCTATGGAAAAGGAATTTAACTCAGTAGTATAAATGAGCCATACTTCTAGGCAAAAGTGATCTTACACAAGATCCCAGATAATGCATGTTCCATCAGTGCTGGCTGTGACACACTCCTGATTATTCTTCTTTATCTTGATGCAAGAAATAGCAGATATGTGTTCCTTCATTACTTCTTCCAGCTTGCGTGTTTCCTTCCCAACTTCCCATACTCTCACCTAATAGAAACATTATTTAGCATTCAGGCCAAAATGAAATTTGAAGGATCTTGAGGTTCACAGATTTTGATATTTGTGGATTATAATTTGTGGCACATAAATATAAACCAATTATTGTCATACCGTAGCATTAAACATTAACTTATATCTCTCACTCTCTTTTAACGAAAATGCTATACTTGGTTTTTACTTATGTGACCAACCAACCCATTGCTGTTTTTTATTACAGCAGCACAGAAATATGTTTAATAATAGTCACTACTCAGGTTGTATCTAGCCTGGCTGAATTATCATTTAATATTATATTCAGAGCAGAAAGACATACATGTTGATGAAGTCTGCAAGGCACATCAAGTTTGGGGACTCTTTACCTGACCTTCACCACCTCCACTGATTATTCTTTTGCAGTCACTTGTGGTAGCCACAGCTGTCACACCCATACTATGAGCATGCTCGACCACGTATATCAGCCGCCCAGTTTCTGGGGTGAAGGCACGGATTTTTCCATCATTCCAAGCTAACACAAAATAAAAGGAGTTTACTAAGAGCAATATATCTCTTCGTTTTCTGCCTCCTAAAGTAAGATTTCTGTAAATCAATGGTCAGAACAACTGATTGTTCAATCTCAAGAGCAGATAATTTGAAGAATCTACTCCTTTTAAGAAAAATATGTAGATGACGGATAAAGCATATTTTATCTCTTATCATGAGGTGAGCCTCAGCAATTTCTATTTAAGTGAACAAGGCTGCACAGTATAAACCAGTAGGGATTAAGCAGTTCATGGTGCCAAATTGTGAAATTGAGAATTACAGTTCAATTTAGTAGTTCATCCCTATCCTGCAACCCAGTGGTGGGTTGCTCCCGGTTTGGCCCGGTTTTAAGAACCGGTAGCGCTGACGGCGGGAGGCTCCGCCCACCCGCCCAAGACGCTTTTGTGCATGCGAGCGCGTGCACGAACTGGTAGCAAAGGGTTTTAGAACCCACTACTGCTGCAACCTTACCTTCTCTTAATGCAGCCCAACCATTTTGCAGTTAAGAGCAAATGCTGGGTTGGCCTTAATAGTTTTGGTTAGCGACAGAATGACTACTTAAAACAGAAGAATTCATGATTGATACAGTCCTTCAATAAGCCAGACATTCTAAAATGCTTTCACCTGAAATGATGCTTTTGCCATCCCGCATGAAATCTATGGCATGACATGTCATGTTGGGGACCGTAATCCGTAGCAGCTCTTTATTTTCAGGTGTATACCATACACGAATATCATTCTTGGAACATGTGGCAAACAAGTCAGATGTACCACTACAGGGTGCAAATAATAAAACAGACCTGGCTATTGCTGCTTCTACATTTAGCAATTTACTATTGAATCTCAATAGCTAAATTACAACAGATTAAATTACAATAGACCTGTTACAATAGAGCCACTGGATTTTTACCTGATTTTTACCCAGAATTTTTGAAAATTCAAGAAGCTTGAAAAGTTTTATTCCAGATAAAATATGAGTTTCATAGTCATATACTGTATAAAGCAACTGATAACGGTATATTAGCTGCTTTAAAACTTTTAATTTGAGGAATGAAATCTGGCTCCTTTAGCATATTTGGAACCAAAGAATACTATCAGAATAATTTAAAAATTAGTAGCAAGGCAAATGTCACAAATTTTGATGCTTACCCCTGGAAGGCAAAGGATACAGTATTGTTGGCTTTTTGAAGTTGCCCTGATCAGCAAACAGCTAGAACTATGCTTTAATGAGTTAGAAAATAATAATATTGCAAATTAGACCCACATTTCTCCTTCCTCTTATTCCATAGGAAGACAGTGAGAAGCCAGTCTGAGTCTCTGCCTAATACTTTCTCTTGTCCAGGATTCAAGGCACGCTTCTGCATATTTTCTGAATGGTTTCACCCACATCACTTCAGGGCTCCCTCCCTCCAGGAAGTGCAGTAGTATCTGCCTTACTTTCTAGGTGGCATGAGCAGGTAAACCTAAAGCCATTGAGCTGGAGTACTGCTAGATAAAGACAATTCTGGTCTACTCTGGAATAATACTACAAGAATGGGATGGTTCTTTCAAGGAAAACAGCTTAACACATTCTCTACCTAAGCTTTTGAACCGAAAACCATTTGCTGAAATACAGCTTTGAAGTTGGTTGCAGAACAGACAATCTCTCTAATTCTAATAAGTTCATGGACTGAAAGCCTCTGTAACAGTGATGGGGAACCTATGGCACGCATGCCACTTGTGGAGCCATATCAGTGGGCACATGAGCTCAGGTCCGGCAAGCAAGCGCCAGCTGATTTTCGGGCCTTCTGGGCCCACTGGGAGTTGGGAAACAGGCTGTTTCCAGCCTCCAGAGGGGGTGGGGAAGACCCGTTTTTTGCTCTCCCCAAGCTCCAGAGCCTTTCTAGGAGCCTGGGGAGGGTGAAAACAGTCTTCCCCACCCCCAGGAGGTCCTCCAGAGGTTGGAAACGGCCCATTTGCCAACTTCTGGTTGGACTGGAAGCCCCGTTTTTTTGCTCTCCCCAAGCTTCAGAGCTTTTCTAGGAGCCTGGGGAGGGCGAAAACGGCATTCCCCCCTCCCCCGGAGGCCCTCTGGAGGCCAGAAATGGCCGTTTGGTTATTTGCAACTGGAGCATATGCGCCAGAGCGCCGGAACTTGGAAGAGAGCAACTGGCCAGTGCGCATGCGTGTGGCGCCCAGCTGCTCTTCCGGATTCCGTTGTGCATATGCGTGACGGACAGCTGGTCCGGTGCGCATACAAACCGGCCAGCTGCTCTCCTCCCAGTTCCAGCACGTGCACGCATGCCAGCCAGCTGGCATGCATGCACCGGAACCCGGAAGAGAGTAGCTGTCCGGTGTGCATGTGTGCTGGACCAGCTGGCCGGCATGCATGCGCGCGATGGAACTCGGAAGGGCAGCTGGCGACAGCTTGCGTGCCCACAGAGAGGGCTCTGCGTGCCACCTCTGGCACACATGCCATAGGTTCGCCATTACGGGTATATACTGTTGTATATACTAATTCATACATTCACACTTACTATGCCATTCACTTTTGGTGTGGGGTCCATTCCAGAACTGAGATTTCCAGCCTAATGAAAGATTTCCCATCCCTTCCATCCAGTGGGAGAAAATCCTTCATTTGGCTGTAGGAACGGAGTTAAAATCCTGAAGAGTAGGGAAAGTGGAGGAGAAATCCTTTGCTAGGCTGCAGGAACAAACCCTCCCAGGGCCTTCCCCATTCCACCAAGGCATACCACGCTCTTTACCTGGGACTCCATCTCCTTAACAACCCAGGAGATCACTTAATGACACCTACGGAACTGCTGGGATTGCAGTTGTTGAGTGAAGTGGTCACGTGGGTATCTCACTTAATGACCACTTCACTGGATGACTTGAGATTCTAGTCCTAATTGTGGTCATAAGTTGATGACTACTTGTATCAATAGATAAATGTCAGCCAACTGAGCAGATTTCAGCTATTTGTGAGCTCTTTTTTTGGTCAACTGATCCAATCTGGCTCAAGAATGAGTTAATTAAGATGATTTAATCAATGGCAAGCAGACCTTATCTATAAAATAGTGCAGTTCTCACTGTCAGTTTGTTATTTATTTATTTATTTTCAATATCTGTAGCCACTCAGTTATTTATTTATTTATTTATTTATTTATTTATTTATTTATTTATTTATTTATTTATTTATTTATTTATTTATTTATTTATTTATTTATTTTCAATATCTATAGCCACTCAACTCTACCAAGTGACTCTGGGCAGCTTACAATTCTAAAAATATAAAACAATTAAAGCAAATCAGAACCACTAAAACAATAAAAGCATCCACAAAATAAATAAGTATAAACTGCAGCTGGCAGAATCATCCACATGTTTAAAAAAAATGAGGAAATTTAATAGTTTGATCTAAACAATAATTTGGAAAGATACATCCCAAATTATTTTGGGAATCATGCCAGAGAAAAACATTATTGACACACAAGTATACATATATTTCTCAACATTGCCTATAGATCTAGTTGTAGAATCGTGTGGAATAGAATCTGGAATTGTGTGAAGTATATGTCAAATTTTACATATAGTAAGAAAACAGAAACATATTGATGATTCAAAATGTTTGAAATCGAGAAGTAAGACAGATTTAAAGGGAGTTTTATCAAATAAGGCCAGCAAAATGTGTCTTTCTTTACACTCATGTTATTTTTCCATTCCTTCATCATCCACTATATTTCTTTTCAGATCACCTTGCTTTTTAATAAAACATACTTAACTCAGAGTTCTGAGATCCTAATTGATTTCATGAATATCGGGGGGGGGGGGGGAATCGCCAATTGTGTATGTGAAGACTGTTTCTGGATTTTAAGTAAACATATTTCTCCTGGGAAAACAATTTTATTTTCTTTCCTATACACATCAGTTCAAAAATCATCAACATAAATGTGAAAGATAAGTTTGCATAATATCAGTTTTGAATATTTTACTGGCAGAATTTATGTGAACAGATACAAAAAAAGCAGAATACTGTAACCACTGAAAAGTGGAAAAACTACAAAAGCATCAGACAATACAACAAATTCTATAGTTTGCTCTGCTTCTTGCATCTTCCAAATAGGTAGTCTCCAAATGACAAAACTTCACTAACTAGTTAATTCCGATTATTATTATTTTTCTTATAAATTAAGGGGAAGGATTACTTAAGCACATGCTTACCCTCCTAGATGAAAACTATTACAACTACCATACATTCAAAGCCTTTTCCATTTGAACAGGAGATAAAAATTCTTTGTCTTATACTTACTATGGGAAAATTATATCATTGATAGCATCATTATGGCAAGTGGCTATGAGCTCATCCTTAAAGTCAGAATATGAGAATCGGTAAATCTGTGACTCATTTGTGCCCACAAAAAATTGGTGGCCCTGGCCTCGTGGTGTGATGGAGGTGATAGCACCTTCCAACTGAACTTTTCTGTAAAACAAAATGAAAGATTTGCACAAATGATAAATGGGTTTCTAATGCCTCAATCTTCCCTAGCTCTAGGGTTTTTTCCCCCCACAACTTTTCTCCCTTCAATGATAGCGAATCTTAGCAATCTTAGCAATCCAGAAATATTTTAGCAATAGCAATAACACTTAGACTTATATACTGCTTCACTGTGCTTTTACAGCCCTCTCTAAGCGGTTTACAGAGTCAGAATATCCAGGGGTGGGTTCTAACTTACCTCGCTGCCGGTTCGCTTCCTCCCGCGCTGCGTGGCTGCGCCTCATGGCCATGCGTGAGCGCATGCGCAGTGGCAAAAAATCCAACCCCCCAAAAAAGCCGAAAACAAGATGGCGATGCATGTGCAGTGCCGGAAACTCGGCTTCTGCACATGCTCAGAAGAAGAAAAATTCCCCTCCCCAAAAAAATTTAATTTTTTTTTTTAAAAAAAGATGGTGGCACCCACGGACCAGCACCGACCGAACCGGTTCCGTGATGTCATCGTGACATCACCAGCGGGTCGCTACCGGTTCGGGTGAGCCCGTCCGAACCAGGAGGAACCCACCTCTGAGCATATCACCACAACAATCTGGGTCCTCATTTTACCAACTTCGGAAGGATGGAAGGCTGAGTCAATCATGTGCCAGTTAGGATCAAACTGCTGGCCGTGGTCAGATTTAGCCTGCGCCAAAAACACTCTTCTGCATTCTAACCACTGCGCCCAAAACACTCTTACTTTTAAATCTAAAGGTTAGAGTGTATTTATTGTGTGGATTTTTTCCTCTTTTATTAATGCTAATTCATGAATTAAAAAATAATTTTGACATCTCAGGAAAGAACTGCTAATATTTTAAATAATCTATTCACTGAGATTGCTTTATTTATTGCACAATTAGCATCCGTGCATGTTAAATTGGTACTTCAGAGATGAATTTTTGAGCTGAAAGACATCACATTAAATTAGCAATTATATCATGCTGTGCTCTTTGGCATATTTTTTGCCCTGTATGCCTCCAAAATTGCAGTCCTCTGTTGCTGAAGAGTGTCCCAGGTATCCTGGGAAAGATCAAGCCTCCCCTTCCCCCAGATAGATAAATCTAATGTATTTCATCTTAGATCCTATGGCACAGTGGTGAAATCTAAAAATTTTCCCTACTGGTTCTGTGGGTGTGGCTTGCAGGGTCAGGTGGGTGTGGCTTCAGGTGGGCATGGCTTAGTGGTCAGGTGACTCGGAAGTGCTTGGTGGTTATGTGACCGGGTGGGCGTGCTTGGTGGTCATGTGACTGGGTGGGCGCGGCCAACTTGTAAAATGATGTGAAACTCTCTTAACAACGCTCTTGCTTAGCAACCAAAATTTTGGGCTCAATTGTGGTCATAAGTTTTCTTTCTTTCTTTCTTTCTTTCTTTCTTTCTTTCTTTCTTTCTTTCTTTCTTTCTTTCTTTCTTTCTTTCTTTCTTTCTTTCTTTTTCCTTACTTCCTTCCTTCTCCCTCCCTCCCTCTTTCTTTTTCTTCCTTCCTTCCTTCCTTCCCCTCCCTTCCCTCTTTCCTTTCCTTCTTTCCTTCTTTCCTTTCCTTTCCTCCTTTCCTCCTTTCCTTTCCTTTCCTTTCCTTTCCTTTCCTCCTTTCCTTTCCTTTCCTTTCCTTTCCTTTCCTTTCCTTTCCTTTCCTTTCCTTCCTTCCTCCTTTCCTTCTTTCTTGTCTGTCTGACGGTCTGTCTGTCTGACTCTCTCTCTCTCTCTCTCTCTCACACACACACACACACACACACACACAGAGAGAGAGAGAGAGAGAGAGAGAGAGAGAGAGAGAGAGAGAGAGAGAGAGAGAGAGAGAGAGAGAGAGAGAGAGAGAGAGAGAGAGAGAGAGAGAGAGAGAGAGACCCCTAGTCTGGGCACATAGATGGAGCCCTTCCTGGGGAGTTCTGCTGTGTGGACACGCCCGGCAGCAGTGGCAGCAGTGGTGGGGGCAGAGTTTGCCTGGGCTCTCTGCCATCCTGGAACCGCATTGCACGTGGGGGAGTTTTCCGGCGTGGCGCGGTTTCGGGGTGGCGGAGAGCTTGCTTGGGAGAGCCAGTGGTGGGGGCAGAGATTGCTTGGAGAGGCCAAGGAAGCTCTCTGCCATGCCAGAACTGCGTCACGAGGCGGAGGTGGTTTACCTGTTGAGGCTCCAGGCCTCAGCCACTGAGCCAGAAGGGAGGCAGCCGAGCAGGCAGGCAAGAAGGGCCACAGCCCTGAGCCTCAACAGGTAACCCGCTGCTGCCTTGGCGCCGCTGGGAGCCTCTTCCTCCGCCGGCCTGGCATGCCAAACTTTGTACAGCAGCGGGAAACAGCTCGAGAGCTGAGCGCCCCACATGCTCAGCTGTTGAGCCGAGCCCCGCATGCCCCTCTGCCTCCTGCCTCGCCTGCCTCCTCCTCCTGCCAGGCGGGGAGGGAGGGCAGTGAGAGGGGCGGTGGAGGCCCCTGCCAAGCACGGAGCACCACAGCCACGGTTCACTTTCTTCCTTTTTCTCCCGCCGCCCCTCACAGCGGTCCCCCATGCCCGCTTTCCTTCTGAAATTGGCATCCAGCCCGTGATGGGAGATGCACCACTTCTGGCCCAGCCCGGCCAGTAGGTGGGTGGGCGGCTCCTGTGGGAGACGCAGCTGCTGCGTTGAGGCTAAGAGGGGTGGCTACCGGGGACACCGGGAAGGCTGCGTGGAAGGCAGGAAAGCATGTTGGGGCTGCGGGCCGTGGGTAATGAAATAGGGAAGGCAGGCTAGGATGGTTGGGGGATCAGGGGCAGTTAGGTAGGCCGCGACTTCACAGACTTACCTGGCAGGCAGATCAGGGGCACAGCACTTCAGGCAGGCAAGCTGCAGAGCAGAGACTGGGCGGGGCAGGGCGACCGGCGACCGGGGGACAAGTTCGGTGGTATGGCCAGCAAGCTATCGCTACCGGTTCTCTGAACTACAGGTGGCCATCGCTACTGGTACGCAAGAACCGGTCTGAACCGGGAGCATTTCACCCTGCTATGGCATCCCTACCTTACAGTTCTAACATCAACAAAAGTATAAAGGGAGCAGGACTGAAATGTGCTTTAGATCCCACATGTCTCTGACTTGGGGCACGGAAAGAGAACATATGTATCCCTGAAGCTACTATGCACAATTTCCCTGGAAGGGATTTTTTTTTAAATGGAGAAGGGAGGGAGGAGAATGCTATTCTTCTCTCTGTTTGTATGTCAGCATAAGCCTATCAAGGCTTTGGATAAGGTGGCTCATACACCTACAGATCTCTCCACAGACTCAAAATAACCTGTTCTCTTCACCGTATGGACCTTGTACATAGTAATGTCCTCACCCAAGAAAATTCAAAAACTCACTTGATTATTTTATATTTGGATCCCGAGCAAAGGGCTAAGATTCCAGTTCCAGTGCCAATAACCAAGTCACCCACTTTCAGCAAAAGCAAAGCTGTGACTCCCTAAGAAAAGGCAAGATGAAGACATTTAACTTATTTAGATGCTAAACAAATCACTGTATTTTTATACATTGACAGCTTAATTCAATATAGCTGTGATGGCAAACCTATGGCACGCGTGCCACAGGTGGCATGCGGAGCCATATCTGGGGGCACGCGAGGTGTTGCCCTATGTCAGCTCCAGCGCGCATGTGCGCGCTGGCCAGCTGATTTTTGGCTTTCTTTTTGGCCATTTTCATTCTCCCTAGGCTTCAGGAAAGCCTCCTGAACCCTGGGGACAGCGAAAAATGGCCCAACAGGCCAACCGGAAGTTCACTTGTGTGCTTACCCCCAGCCTCTTTTTCGCTGTCAGAGGTCTTCAGGAACTTCTTCGGCTTTGGACAGTCAAAGCCAGGCCTCCCACACCTCAGCCCATTTCTTCTGCAGCAGACAAGGCTTTCCTGAAGGCCTCTGCAGCCGATAACAGAGCTCCAGATCGATCCGGAACTCTGTTATCGGCTAGAGAGGTCTTCAGGAAAGGACTTTAGAAAAGGCCTCTGCAGCCAATAACAGAGTTCCAGATCGATCCGGAGCTCTGTTATTGGCTAGAGAGGCCTTCAGGAAAGACCTTTAGGAAATGCCTCTGCAGCTGATAACAGAGTTCCAGATCGATTGGCTCTGTAATTGGCTACAGAGGTTTCAGGAAAGCATTGCCAGCTGCAGAAGAAATGGGCCGAGGTGTGCGAGGCCTGGTTGCAACTATCTGAAGGTAAGTAGTAGGGCAGTTCCACTTCCATTTTGTTTCCAAACTTCCGATTGGCCCGTTGGGCCATTTTTCACCATCCCCAGGCTTCAGGAGGCTTTCCTGAATCCTGGGGAGAGCGAAAAACAGCCCAACGGGCCTACCGGAAGCTTCAGTGAGGCCTGTGCACATACGCAGGGGTAGCATGGGGGGTGCACAT
The DNA here is from genome assembly GCA_023053685.1 of Diadophis punctatus similis. Classification (NCBI taxonomy): domain Eukaryota; kingdom Metazoa; phylum Chordata; class Lepidosauria; order Squamata; family Dipsadidae; genus Diadophis; species Diadophis punctatus. The sequence goes on from JALIGW010000002.1 coordinate 150,460,494, forward strand.
GCACGGGGGAGGGCATTGCATTATGAGTGTGGGCACCCGCGCGCACGCTATCGCGCACAAGCACATTCTTTTGGCACCCGAGCCAAAAAAGGTTCGCCATCACTGCAATATAGTATTCCTCTTGCTCACCAAGATGGCATGTACAGTAAGCAAGTGAGATTACTGTTTGATCAGTAATCTTCTATCAAATCTATTGAGATCAGCTAACTGTTTTGTTATCTTGCTGTACAATTATCTCATACAAAAGATCTGTCATTCCCTAAAGCTAAGCATGTATATACTTCATGCCAAATTTCATGCATCTGGGACTATTCTCTAAGACAAATTTAATTTAACAGTCCTGAACAGTAATATCTTACTTAGTTACAGACTGAGGCTGAAGGACAGTGACCGAATGATTAGTCAATATGGAGTGAATTTTCATGAGTACCAATCTAGTTTATCCTTCAGATGGATGGACAGACATATTTCTGCAATATTTATGTCACTTTCGGTTATGTTCAAGCTTATGTACAGAAATCACTTAAAATAAAAATTTATAAACCAAGACTGAATAAGCACACACATAATAGCACTAAGTCATCTTAAAAAGAGTTAAGGATATCAAATAAAGAAATATGTTTAGAACTTTATCTTTAATGCACTATTGACTTTTAGGACACATAGATTCCCACAACTTATAAAAACCTAATAAATACAATGGGTTCTTCCAAATGGCAATTTTGCACTAGTGGAAAGCATTTTACTTGTGCATAATGAAACATTTGCTTTTTATCAATGCCACCCTCCTCCAAAGTTCTGTGGAGGGTCAAGTATCAGGAAATTTTTGAAAGCTATAATAGGCAAAAGTATTAACATTCTGCTTTAAGCTTTCTGGTGGCGCCACAATCACTGTTGAATAAAACTTTCTGTCAATTCATACAAATACAAAACTTAGTTCAAACAAAATAAAAATTGGAGCCAAGAAATGTTTTTAGGAGGGGAAATAGTCCCTAAGTGATGCTAAAATTATGGAGGGCCTATTCCCATTTCCCATTGAATTTACCATGGATGGCAAAAGCCCATGGAGAGAAACCATTGGGAAACCAATGTACAGCCAGGCTGAGAAAACATGTGGGTTTTAAAATGTCTAGATTTCAAATTGTGTAAACAGGTAAGGAACTGATGTTTTCAATCTAGACCTGGCAAGATTGTTCTAATCAGTTGCCCCAACTAGGTCAACAGTTTCTGGACAGTTGTCCAAAAAGGAGTCCTAACTTTAACTTGCAGAAAATATCTCAACAGAAGTTAGCTGTGGCCAGTCTATATCCAGAAGAGGCTGTAGCTGGCGAAAGACACTTTGCTGGATCTTCGTTAACATATAAATCTCTGAGGGCTCACAGTCTGCAATATTTTAAAGGGAGCATGATTGATTCAAAAGAAGTTGAATTTCACCATCTCTTGAATGGTCCTCTTACCCAAATACTTCCATCTTATTTTAGCTTCAATTTATTGGCCCCAGTTGTAGTCACTGATTCAACCATTTCACTAAATCAGATGTATAAATCTGCTAGTGTGCATAAGGAAAATAAGTTAACAAAGGAGACGTAAAGATCATGGAACACTCCTATATGTGTCCACTAGTTCTTGTAGAAATGTCTTTATTAGTCTTTCCCAAACTAGTACTCTCCAAATGTGAATTATGTGTTCACCAAGCCCAAACACTTTGTTCCTACTAGCTTTAGAGTGATGACAGTTACAAGCCAGTAGAATATAAGTGCCAGGGTTCCAACCAATGCCCTAATAAAATTAAGAGTCTCAAGCCATTTAGCAAGAAAAATCCAGTTGTTTATTAGGAGCGCCATGTTGGCACTACCTAGATGAAGCCAGCTCTGGCTTCACCCAATTCGCGCCTTGCTTCTGACCCTGTTTCCCCCTCCCCCAGAGTGTGTCATCAGTCACATTCCCCAACAAAGCAATTTCGCGGGTCGTAGAAGGCACTCCCTCTAGCTGTTGCGAGTCTCCGCGGAGATGACCTTGACTTTGGCGGGCTAGGCTGCGTCTTGTTTTGACTGAGCTGTGAATTCTTTGGGGCAGCTGTGAGGCACGATTGCCATCCCCCTGCCTATGGCAACTCGGGAGCAGGTCAGGAAAGCTTCGCAAGTTGACAGTAAGGTTGAACATGACTGATTTTGTATTGTGACTTGCATTTCCAAACAGACATTGCACAGGTACTAGAAGCGAGTAAAGACAGCTATACTATGTTATCAGTTGTCCATGCACAATTTCAGATGTAGCATTTTTATTTGATAACATATGCACAAACTACAACAATATACTAACAGCAATATCTTTTGTTAGCTTTTGGAAATGAATAGACAGGAATTGAATAGAGTTGAACAATCATGAAGATTGAAAAAAAAGGTAGATCATAATGACAGAAGTCCACATTATAGTTATTTACATAAATATTGTTGTCATTATATACTTTTAAAAATAATTTCCCAAATCAGTTTAATAATCAATGTATCTGAGTACTTGTTTCTGAGTTGCCTCCAATTATCCTTTCCAGAGCTGTTTTAGCAAATAGCACTCACAATGAGCTTCCTTCCTTCCTGATCGTCTTGACTTTTTGATAGATACTATTATCAGCAACAGAATTCCTTCACTCTCCACAAATTTAGCAAACTACATAAACACATATCAGTAAAGCTCCATGCTTCTAGCTGAACTGAATAGCTTCTTTCCAACTACGTTTAACACTTTTACCCAGCCTATTTCATTTCATCATCCCCTACTCCGTTATATTGCAAAAGACCACCTATAACGGCACTGTATCATCAAGGGGATGCCTGTAAAGGATGATCTCTTTAAAATTCTGCTATGAAAATGCCCTTTTAAAATGAACAGATGTTCATGTTCACAGGAGGTTACATGCATTAGGGTGGAAGTCAGCTTTTGTGCTAATAGTCTGTTGAGGAATGCTCTTTTCCTTCAGCAATTATCCAGAAGCAGGATTATCTTTGAACACAAAGCTTTCTTAGGGGGATCAATCATGCTTTACAAATCTCTAAGATATCAACTGCCCATACACTCTGTCTCAATCCACTGCAGCACAGTAGTCAGGTGAGTTTAAAATGCCTTCACAGCTTTGCCATGTAACAGTTGATAAACTAAGAAGATCTCCATTGAGAGATTTTGACTACATTTCTAGATGCAGCTTTAACTGTCCTAGGCATACCAATTTTAAATAACTTGGATTCAGGGTTGTTGTTGTTTTTTATTCCATCAAAAAATATACTTTAGTGATCATTTTTCCAGCAAAATCTACTGCCAACAGATTAACTTCAAGGTTGTTCTATACATCGCTGCTAATAGACAGGCAGCTATATAATCTATAACGCTGATAATGCTCAGCAACTCATAGCAATGATGCAGTGCTTTGCTTTCTACTTTATTGTGCCCTTTGTGAGTTAAACATAAAGGCTGCTGGAAGGATTAACATTTATTTTATTATTTACTTGTTACACAAAGAAATCCTAGCCTTGATTGCAAAGGACATCTTCCAAGGCAAAATGAAGCTCACTTATTTCCCTGCAGGAAAATGAAGCTCTGCATCCCATATTCTAATTAATTTCACTCAAGTGGTTTAGCATAAAGTAAACACTTCCATAAACCTCTTTTCATAGCAAACAATCATTTCCTTTCCGTGGGAATAACTAAGGTAAGTAATCAGTATTTAGAGGAGTTTTATTTTACTGATTTCCAAAGATTTTAATGATCATGAGATTTACACTGAAAAGTAATTTAAAGGGTGTAATTTCAATAGATGTATTACATGTCTCTACATTCTGAACTAAGCTATGTTTCCTTAACCATGGTTTGCTGAATATGGCAAAAGCTTATTATCAGTGTTTGCTTGGCCAATTCTTCATTTTTATTTTTATTTTCTTTTTAGCTGTTACTGTTTCACAGTTCTGTAAAGGCTTGGACATGACATAAAACCAGACCAGGAATAAGCCAAGAAATTATAAGTAAACCATACGTTTCATAATGTATCTCAACACTAAGCCACAATTATACTCTATAAACCCAAAACAATCTTGATTCTAAACAATAGTTTACTTTCTTAAAACAAGCCATGGTTTAGTAATTAGCCCAACTGACAATCAAACTACACTGTAGCTAACCATAATATAAAACCCTAGCAATTATTAAACTTAATATAATATAATAACAGTGTTGGAAGGGACCTTGGAGGTCTTCTAGTCAAACTTAATTTCATCCATCTGTGTTTTCCAATAGTTAAGTGTAGTTAAGTAAAACTCCACTGTCTTAGTGTTGCACCTTCTACTAATGTAATGACAAAATCCCAATGATTTTAATAAAAGTGGGTTATATTGAGTATTAGGGGTGCAAAAGAAATCCATTATGCATTTGAATGACTTTTGTTATCTCACATGTGTTCTTTTACTGTTGTAAGCCGCCCAGAGTCCCTAGGGAGTTGGGCGGCATAGAAATATTATTATTAAATTAAATATTAAATTAAATTTTCAGATCATCAAAACACATTTTCAGTAATGGATGAAAACACGCAGCTCACAGTCAAATGTCTATAATTTTTAGGCATTTGGAATTTATATAATGAACTCTACCAACTCTAGAAGTGTATAGTTTGAAAAATAACCAGTTACATGAATTCCTTAGTGATACACCTCCATGCCTAAACCAGCAGCTGAACATTATACAATATATTCCACGCCTTTACAGAAATTCACTTATTTATATCAATGTCGTGTTATGTAACACTGCATATGAGTTCATGGATTGATTTGCATCACTTTTCACACCTTCAAATCTTTTTCTGTTGCTTCTTTTAAAAATTGCAGATAAAATTCAACATTCATCTCCTACCAATGGTTTTTTATATCCACTGAAACATAATATTATGTGAGGAGTAGAGCATAATGAATGACCACTTACTTGTCCATCTCTTTGCAGAGATCAAAACATCCATGTAAAAATTATGATTGAGCAATTTCAATCATTTTTTTGCATTGAAAACATAGCCTTTGGGGGAACAAAGTCACTTATTTTCCTTTCATTTGTTTCTTTCAGTGTATATTGGTGCAGTTTCCCATACTAAAAATACAGTAAGTTGGAACAGCCTTGAAAATAATGCAGAATAGATGAATAACAAATTTAAGAAACCAATTTAAATTTCTCCTCATCCAGTGCTTGCTATTTTGATTGAAGAAGAAGGGTCAGTTATACAGTAAAGCTGAAGGTTTTTTTTTTAATATTCTGTTCCCTGATTTACTTCTTTAAAATAGGTCTTCTGCCTGTAATGATTTGAACTAGTGTGTCTTGGGTTTTTAATTCAGGGAAAACCAGGCAAGGTTTAAAAAATAAATTTGAAAGTTGTGTGTGGAGAATTGTGCTTTCTCATGGAGCTCAGCTGTGATGTTCTGTTCTTTTTCTCTCCTATACTTCAATAGGCTATATTAATCAATCTCAAATATGCATGAATTGACTCCAGAGGATACGCTGTGGTATGCATGTGCTTTATATATTCACAGGTTGCATATGCTGGACTATTTAGAAAATATGTTAATGACTCACCCTATTATAAACATGTATTACATTTCTACTTGCCTCCTTAATAATTAGCTTCTAAGGCAAAGAATCATCATCTGCCTTCATAATTAAGGTTATGGGGTTCAAGGGTTAAAGTTTGTTCAAGCTATGTAAAAGTTTAACTGTAAATACAAGATCTAATCTATCATCATTAGCCAGTTGTACTAAAGATGGAAAGTGCAATATGAAGTTTTATGCAGCAGCCTCTTACTCTTCTGCTAGCTTGGATACCACCAAGACTAGTTCTCTATGTCTTCCCATTTCCCATTTTTTATGGCAGAAGGATTCATAAGATGCATATACAGGTAGTCCTCAACTTACGACCACAATTGAGTCCCAGATTTATGTTGCTAAGTGAGAAATTTGTCAAGAGAGTTTTGCCCCATGTTACGACCATTCTTGCCGCATCTGTTAAGTGAATCACTACAGTTGTTAAATTAGTAACATGGTCATTAAGTGAGTCTGGTTTCCCCATTGACTTTGCTTGCCAGAAGGTCACAAAAAGGTGATCACATGACCCCGGGACGCTGCAACTGTCATAAATGTGAGCCAGTTGTTAAGCATCCAAATATAAATCATGTGACCATGGGGATGCTGCAATGGTCATAAGTGTGAAAAATTGTCATAAGTCACTTTTTTGTAACTTTGAACAGTCACTAAGCGAACTGTTGTAAGTCAAGGACTACCTGTATCTCTGAGCTAATGCATATTCCTTTATCCCACGGGTGTCAAACTCGTTGATGTCACATGACCTATCACAAATTTTTTGCCTTCGCAGATCTGGGGTGGGCGTCGCCTGTGCATGACTCATCTAGCCCACGGGCTGCCAGTTTGACACCCCTGCTTTATCCATTGCTTTATACTAATGGACATTGTATGTCAATAATGGAGTGCACCTGGATGCAAACAATGAGTAAAATAGCTTTTTTTTAATGAAAAGGCTATTATTTCTTTTACCATGTATGGAATTTTATTCTTGTCCTTGCATCATTTGCATGTAATCTTTTAATTTTCAAACTCTGTCTTTTTCCAAGGACAGGCTGTCTGAAGCATCCAGAACTGTGCTACAAGTCATTTATACCTTCATTACATCCTGGGCTGCTTGGGAAATTCTGAGAGTTTTTTCTTTTTGGTAGTGAGCTACCGTATTTTTCGGAGTATAAGACGCACCTTTTTACCCTCAAAAAGAAGGTGAAAACTTGGATGCGTCTTATACACCGAATGCAGCCCCACCCAGCCACCCCCACCCTTTGGCCTCTGCCTGCCAGCAATTTACCTCTTTGCAGCAAACAGGGCAAAGCACAAGAAGAGCACAAGAAGAGATAAACTGCCTCCCGATCTATAGCTGACTGAGGGTTGCAAGCCACGTGGTAAAATGAAACTAACTACGGTGGCTGTAATGTGACAGATTGCTGGGAGATAAACTGCTGGCAATATTAGACTGCTGAAATCAAAAGGAGGCAAGCTATAGCTGCTATGGCTCAGAGCTAGAGCTCTTGCCTCACAATCAGGAGGTTGTGAGTTCTATCCTAGGTAGAGGCAGATTCTGTTAATATGTTATTTTGTTAAATGTTTGTAGAGTGTTCAAATTATTAGACTTATTTTTTAAAGACTGCTTTATTATTGTTCTAGACAACTTAACAAAATGAAGAAGCTTTTTAAAATAAATGCTTGCTCTGAAGTGGCCCAGTGCTATTGTATCTTCTTTTAAATAGCAGAGAATACTTTCAGAAAGCCACATCAATTTTAAAGATCTGTAAAAGTATAATCTGAAATGTCCTGTTTTAGTATTAAGTATTAGTATTAAGTATTAGTATTAAAAGAAGGCAGCTGAGAAACCCTGACTTAGTCATGTTTGGAGTAGATCTATTTAAATAATTGGGAGGAGTTAGTGTGATTACATTTAAGAAAACTTTCTGGGATTAATATACTGCCATAAATGTACATTTCTCCAATTCTTTGCCATTTCTATGGGTCAGGCATACATGCACAGAAATACACAGCAAACAGTGTATATCATCTGTATTGTTTGCTGTTTGCTGTTTGGCAAATTGCTGGGAGGCAGAGGCCTTTTTTCCTTGTTTTCCTCCCCCAAAACTAAGGTGCGTCTTATACTCCGGTGCATCTTATACTCCGAAAAATAGGGTACTTAGAATTTCTGAAATTTGAAATAAAATTCTAAATTATTTTTTGCTTTCTCCTTGTCTTCCAGAACATGGATTCCAGAAAATTGAGAATGTCTGCAGGTTAGAATAATGCAAGCAAAACTGTCTTAGAACAATAATCTAAGCTTCTTTAAATAAAACTTTTAAAAGTCTGACTTGCTTTCCCTGCTACATTTTAAAAATGAGGATGAAGTTACTGAAATGGGAAAATCAAATCACCTCAGACAAGTTGCTGGCCATATCACTCCCTTGAGTATATGGTACATCAGGACAAAATCATTGATTTGTATTGGCCAAGTGGACTTGCTGGTGAGCAGGAATATCTTCATTAGGAAATGAAAACACCTCTATACAAGTCACCATATCCTCTTCTGTGGGATGAATATGGAACTAAGACAGCTTCTGTTTGAATTATGTATTCAGACAGAATTATCTTTATTTGATTATTTGAATTGTTCCAGTGACTTAATCTTTCTTATCTCTCTTAACACACAAGACTCTCCAAGGGTGCAGGTCCCCATCTCAATTCTTGGATTTTTTAAGTTAAAAAGCGAACTACAGTGCATCCAACAAAGGATTTTATTTCTCCCTCTGAATTGTTGAAAATGAATTCTGTTGCCTGTTTCCCCCAAAATAAGACATCCCCTGATAATAAGCCCAATCGGGCTTTTGAGTGCATGGCAATGAGGCCAAGCGCTTATTTCAGAGTTCAAAAAAATATACAACTGGGTCTTATTTTCGGGGAAACACCGTATTACTACTTTTATAGTCTAAGGACAGAATGAATATATAGCAGTGAGTGAAATGTCAACTAAGTAAGGCTTAAATAATTCAGGACCCCTTTTGTTAAAGAAGCTAGATGTCAGGAAGAACAATTGAAACAATCTGACAGAACAGAATACAAAATGCACAAATGGGAGAATGATTAAGGGGATATTTAGAACATTAGAAAAAGAAAAGTAAAAAACAATTTATAAAAAATAGCCTGGATAGAATCTGGATTAGAATCCAGAGGTTGGTAAAATATACCATGTTTCCCCGAAAATAAGACCCTGTCTTATATTTTTTTGAACCCTGAAATAAGCACTTGGCCTTATTGCCACGCACTCAAAAGCCCGATTGGGCTTATTATCAGGGAATGTCTTATTTTGGGGGAAACAGGGTATGTAGAAGCAAAAAAAATGGATTATGGTTACTGTAAAAAATAAAAATTAATTGCCATTACCCGATATTGAGCAAGGTAAATAGAATTGTTTACAGCCAGCAATCTGAAGTATGAGTTAATTGGATATGGGGCCAAGAAAACCATGACAAGATTTCCCATATTGTTGCTAAGAGGAGCCATATGGTGTGGATTAAGAAAGTGTTCATTCTGTCTCCTGTGTTATTTTTCCAGTCTGAACTGCTTACATCTCTACTCCAAAATAATATTTGTCCTATATAGATTTCTGGTATAGATGAGAGAGATAATATATTATTAGCACAGGTATGTTTTCCTTTCCGCACCAAAATCTAAGGTTAGCCCTTGCTGCTGATTTTAACATCTAAAAAAGAAGACCTACTTGTGGACTTTTTATGTCACATTAAGAAGTGACCATTAACACACCGAGAGATTGAATGTTAGGCTATGGATCAGCCTTAATTAGAAGAATCTGACACTATTTTCTTCCTCATTTTCTTTTTCTCATTGAAATCTCATGTTGTGTTTTCTGTTCGTGCCAGTTATGCAAAGTCTGTATTTTATCCTGGTTGATATAGCTTTTATGAGTGGTTTGGTTTCAATTTGAATGCATTTACCAGGGATGTTTCAGCGCTATCGATACTGATTATGTTTTTACTTTGGTGTGAACTGCTATGGTTTCAATTAAGATTGTAGCAGTAGCGCAAACTGGAATAAACAAATGAAAAAATAAATACATTTTGCCAACAATGGGGAGAGATTTCCCAGTGGGATTGCAGCCAGCGGAGGTAATTAACTTGCAACCATTGGAGGCAAATGACAATAAAGGTACTTTCTGAATTCCTGACCAGCTCAATGAATGCTTGTAAGGAAACCAAGACCCCAATATGAAAAATGACACAAGATCTATCCAGCTTGCTAGGTTTTTTTAATCATTTGTTCACATATGCTAATGAGCACAATACTTTACATCCCCCCCTGCTGTAAATTGTTACAAGTATACTGCAATATTATTTTACTGGCAGATCACCTGTTCCGCATATAAAAATCTCAGCTTTGGCCCCTGGCACTTCCAATTAAAAGAAGGAAGAATAACAATGTTAGCAACCCTTGGCCAAATGTTATTTATTATATTTACCTTTCATGCAAAAGCTCAAGGCAGCATACATAAGCGCTCCCTCCTCCCATGTTTTCCCCACAACTTCCATGAGGTATATATATATATATTTATTTTTATTTTTTTTATTCAAAAAGTTTTATTAGTACAAAGTACAAGCATTTTTATCAATTTTCTCCCCCCCCTTCCCCCCTGCCCACAACCCACTCCCTTCCCTCCCCCCCCCCGGACTTCCCAGAAAAAGTACAGGGCATAGTATTCAATAACATAAATTTAAATTAGATTAAAATAACTTCTTAGATCCCTCATTTTTTCGGCATCTTTAACTCCAGATTAAAACTATTCAAAATGTTAAAAATTAAAGAGAAAGTAAACAAGTAAAGAACAAAAATAAGCAAAATAAAAAAGAAACGAAGATGAACCTCATACACTAAACTTAGTCATAATCTCAAACATTATTGATAGCATAATTTTACAATATACCAAAGTATTAACTTCCCAATATTTAATATATATATATTAATAATGATTAGCTGACCCCTTATATTTCAACACCCTTAAACTTAGTTAAAATCCACCCACTTATTAATAACATAATATTATATGTATAACATTTCCTCTAAACCTCAAACCGTAAAATACACCTTAATAACAATATTCCTATACCTTAAGGTATCACCTCAGAATATATATTATCTACTATACTAAAAATAGTAACCAAAATATATAATAATAATAATAAAAAAAATAAAAACCAACTCTTTATACCTCTAAATTTTTAACCTTAATCCCTATATCCTCAAAATAATGATACCAAAATATTACACTATATCCAATTTATAACTTCAAAATATTTGATATGAAAATACCATCAATAAACAATATTAATATTTCAGATCCCCAAATTAATGATAACGAAATAATACACTATATCAAATTTATAACTCCAAAATATATAATATATATCTAAAAAACAATCTAGAGATAAAATATAATACCATTAATAGACAATATTAATACAACATATGAAAAGAAAAAAAGAAAAAAATGATTACAATCTTGTTCATCTTTCCAACCATCCTGTAAGTTTCAACACCATCTGTCCTTTGGCCATTTCCAATCTGTCGCTTCAGCTGTCATCTGATCCCATTCCTCCGTCTCCTTATCCACGTCATAAACATCTGTTTGACTCTGCCACTCTTTTGGAATCTTCGGAATTATTTCCTCTTGATCATGTATATCCGGATTTCCCTTCTCCTCCTCCCTTATTTCCATGCCTTTTTCCACTGGAATTTTAGAAATATCAGCCTTTAAAACATTGATGTAGAATTCTGTAGCTTTCTTTATTGTATTTAGTCCATATCTTTTTCCCAAGAATTTTATGGTTACTCCTGTTGGTACATTCCATTTATATTGTAAATTTTGTATTTTTAATTCCTGAACCAGAAAAGAATATTCTCTTCTATCTTTAAGCATCTTGACAGGGATTTCTTTCCATATCTTTATTTCTTGACCATTTGCCAGAAGATTTTTATTATAAGTCGCCTGTATGATTCTGTTTCGCAAAGCTCTGGTAGTGAAGTATATTACAATATCCCTTGGCAAGTGGTTTTGTTTTGCATACCAAGAATTAATTCTATATATTTTATCGATTTTTGTAGCCAATTCATCTTTAGACAATCCAGACACCTGCTCCAGTGCCTCTGTCATTCTTTCTTTCAGATTTTCAAATTTTTTTTCTTTCAAGCCCCTGACTCTTATAGCAAATTTCATCTCTTGAAATTGAGACATCATTGCTTCTTTTTCCAATTTTAATATATCATTTTGAACCTTGGTTATGTATTCCTCTGAAATTGTTAAATTTTTCTTATTTTTTTCCAAATCCTTCTCCAAAATTTCCATATGTACTGCTAATCCTTTGCAAACTTTCACCACATCCGCTCTCAATTGTAAATTCATCTTCTCCATAGCAGCCTGCATCTTTTTTCTATTTCCGCAAGTTTTGAGTTAAATTCCAAAATTAATTCATTTTTCAATGCTTTCAATGTATTAAAAATAGTCTCAGATGTTAAAGACTTTGATGATGTTAAATCAGACATAGATTGCTTCTTTATAATATGATCAAAAGAGTACTCAATTCCTTTTTTCACTACAGTCTTTTCAAATTTAGAAGCCATTTCAATGTTTTCAAAAAGAAAAGAGGAAAGAGAAATCCAGATCTTTACTTTAAAAAATAATTCCTTTCCAAATCCAAAACTATTTAAATTTTATCTTTCATAAAACTATAGATTGATTCAGAAAAAAAGAAAAAAGGAAAAAAAATCATTCTTAAGATCAAAAGTTTCCACAGGAAAGAGCTGATAGCAAAGTAAAAATAACTTTCTCTTCTACCCAACGTTTCAAATCACCATCTTGTTGCCACTCCTTATTAAGTTACTTTGTTTCTTCATGAAAACCCAAGAATGGAGTTAAAGAATAAGCTAATACCTCCAGGACTCCTGTCTTTCTCTGGCTGCTCTCTGTATTTTCAAAATAGTTATATCTCTTTAAATCAGCAGCGGTGGCCGCGGCATCTTGCTCCGCTTCCTAGCGGAGGCTTCCAGCTTCCCGGAGCTGCAGACAGGCTACGTGGGGAGCCCTCACCCTATGCGCCCTAAGTTGACTTTTAGGGCACTAGGGGGGCTCTACCCCACCTGTCACGCTCTCATCTCTCCCCTTCGCCCGGGGAGAGATTTTCAAGCCGCCAGACAGCTGATCTGGCGGCTTTTACGGAAAGTTGAAAGGACGCCCTGCGAAGAGCGCCAGCGACGCCGATGAGACCGGAACCGGAAGTCTTCCATGAGGTATATTGAACGCAGAGTGTGCGAATGGCCCAAATTCACCCAATAAGCCTCTGTGGATGAGATAGATCACAGCCTTGGTCTCCTAGCTAAATAATTTAATCGCTACACCACACTGGCCCTCAAAATTATCAGAAAACTGCTGTCAGTCAGAACTGACAGTAAGGAATTAGATGGCAAGCAATCTCCTTAAAGGTTGAAGGTAGCCCCTTGATATCCCTAATTGTTAGTATTTCTGTTTTATTATGCAACACTATGATTGAAGGAGACTTGTCTAAACATCTCGGATTTCATGAAGAATCTCCTCCTATCACAGCAAGCGGTCGAGAAGAAAAGAAAAAACAAACTGAACTTCCATTAAGTAGTCCAAAAACAGCTACATCAGAGAGTAGCTCATTCTGTGATCCAGCAAAAATAGCTCATAAAAAAGAATCATAAGCTTTGCCAATAGCTAAATGGCTACAATTTTATCAGCCTTTTCATTTACCTGATCTCTGCTGTTGTATTTAACTTATGATATTTACAATATTGTCTGCATGACTTTGCTCTCTTTAAGCAAGAGGTGGAAAACAGCAACCACTTACCAAGCTGTGTTTATCCTTTATTGGGCCAAAATTACTCATCAGTGTGCTTTTTGTATTGATTTTGAGGATATCACCAGTGGATGTGCCAACATAGAAGTAGCTGTCATCATCTGCCATCTGGGGAAGGTGAGGAAATGGATTAAAAATCATGCTTCACACTGTTTGTTGGGGTGAGTTAACAGCTTTGATATTCTACAATGTAAATTCCCTGCCTTATTTATACCTGAGTTACAGGAATAAAATTTGGATGTCATCGCATATAAAAGGATCTAGATACCTATATTTTAACCATTTGATGTTATGTGTCTATTTCCTTGCTTTATACTTGTCTGCTGTATGCCTCACCTTCTACAAATCTTTTATTGATGATTTTGCAAATTTGCTAAGCATTGTTTAAGGAAACAACAATCATTCATTTAAAACAAAGGTGTTCTGGATACCATTGCAGACACACAAAAATGAGTAAAATCTCACAACATTGCTGAAGCTACAGTCTTGGGCATTCTTGCTTGAAATTTCAAATCCCAAGATTTCAGACAGGAAAGCCAAGCCCTTATAAAATTTGATGAGACCACAAGATGATGGCCTTAAATGTTTTTCTAAATAAAATTGAATTAATGTTGGAGTCTCATAAGACTGGTACCAAGCTCCTCACAGCATTCACTGCCAACGTGTTTATACAATAGTACTCAAAAGTATTAAATGACAATGTAAGGATCCACATAAAGAAAAAAAGGTGGAACTATTGATTTAACATAAGCTCGGCAATAAAAGCAATTGCAACACTGAATAAAACACAATAAAATTAAATTAAAGGGTTTGGACACACACAAAGGTCATTGGTTTCACAAAGACGACAAAGTAGGGTATCATTATAAAAGACTTGCACACAGCCCTTCTGTAACTTCAAAAAATAGCAAGACCCAGTGGTAGTATCTCATTATAATTATGATCTTAACATACAGGCAGAACAAAAAGGGAAAGGCATTGGTGGCTTCGATTGGTCATTTCATAGACAAGGCTGGGGATCCAACTAGCAAAAAAAAATAAAAAAACAAAAAAAAATAAAAAAATAAAATAAAATAAAATAAATAAAATAAATAAAATAAATAAAATAAATAATAAAATAATAAAATAATAAAATAATAAAATAAAATAAAATAAATAAAATAATAAAATAAAATAAATAATAAAATAAAATAATAAAATAAAATAATAAAATAAAATAAAATAATATAATATAATATAATATAATAAAATAATAAAAAAAATAAAAAATAAAATAACAAATAACAAATAAATAATAAAATAAATAATAAAATAAAATATTAATAAAAAATTAAAAAATAAAAAATAGTAAAATAATAAAATAATAAAATAAAAATGGATGGATGGAGCTTAGGTCCTTTATGGTCACTGAAGCAAGACAGAATTAGGACCAGGGTTGGACAAAATGAAATACTTTTACAACAGTGAGGCAAAAATGAAAACAGCGTTTGGCCTTGCTTCCAGCTTCCTGCACTACAGATAGGATTTTGATTTGGAGCAGACTTCACAGTATGATTTTTCCTCCTGTTAAAGATTCAGCAATGAAAAGTTTCATGTGGTTGGCCATATGCTGTATCTTCAAGTTTGGGCCTTAGTTTTAGACCATTTATTACTCTGTTCCTGGGAAGAGGCATAGAATTAAATGTGACTCCTAGGATACACCGAGCTTCTTGACTCTACAGTTATATCTTCCAGAATAGTCATTTCAAAATGTATTTGTAATAATCATTTCAAAATGGAATCATGTTGGCTCGGTGGTTAGTATGCAGTATTGCAGGCTGACTCTGCCCACAGCCAGGAATTCAATCCTGGCCGGCTCAAGGTTGACTCAGCCGTCCATCCTTATGAGGTCAATAAAATGAGGATCCAGATTGTTGAGGGCAATATGCTGACTCTGTAAACCCCTTAGAGCAGTGGTGGCCAACCTTAAGGATACCATTCCGCCAAATTTTTTCGCAGACGAGTTCCGATCTGCCATTTATTCTTTATTTATTTTTTTTGTCGTTTTCTTCACTCGAGCCCCGCGGGAGGCAGTGGCGACAGGGACGACAAGGCAAATCCTTCCGGCAGACACCCGCACACAAAGGAGCTGAATGGACCGATGGCCGGCAGCGAAGGAGGGAAGGAAGGAAAGGGCGAGCGGGTCTGGGCGCGGCAGCCCCGACAGAGGAAGAGGGAGCCGCGGGCGGGGAAAGGGGGTATCCCTGACTTCTTTCGTTCTCCTCCAGGCCACCCGCCATACGCCGCAGCCTTCCAGAAGCCGCCTCTCACCTCATCCTCCCTCTCGCTGCAGAAGCACAAGCATGCCGCCCGCTTCTTGAAACCCTCCTGGCGTCTGGTTTGGCTTGAATTTCATCATAGATGCAGGAACGCCGCCAACGCTGCCTACTCCAGCCCCCGGCATGCCCACCCGTGTGGGAGAGAAGCGAACGACGAGGGAGGTCCTGGCAAGTGAGGGAGGTGGCGGCAAGAGGCGGAGCCGAAAGGGACGGCTAAGAGGAAGTTAGAAACATTAGAACTCTTGCCGACGCCTCCCTCACTTGCTGGACTGGCTCGTCTGCTCTGGGCTGCCTCCGGCAGCGTTTTGAAACGCGCTCCTGCCTGCGCGGAGGCAGAGATCGATGCTCGCCCCCTCTTCCTCGCGGGCAGAAGCACGTTTTAAATTGCCTTAGGCAGAGCCCAGAGGAGCCGAGCTAAGTAGGCGCAAGGATGCAATGCGCCACTCGCAAGCATCCAATGCGCCATGTTTGGCGCATGCGCCACGGTTTGGCCACCCCTGCCTTAGTGTGTGCTGTAAAACACGGTGAAGTGGTATATAAGTCTAAGTGCTATTGCTATTGCTGAGTCTGTTACTTTTGTTGGTTCTTATTGGTGCTACAGTTAGTTATGGGACCTCCCTCCAAAGGTTTGAATTGCGTCTAAGAGGGAGGTGGCAGCATATGGCTTTGGTCACATTTCATCCTACTGAATTAGAAGTTTAAACTCAAGTGCACTTTTCCCAAACTAAGTAGATCTTCTATAAATTCTTTTTTTTTCTTATTTGACTCAATTTTTACACATACTATAAATCACAGATCAGTAGATATCTTACCATGGCGCAAACAACTATTCTTTTCAGCTGCCCTGTTTGACACTCAGTTGGTCGGATTTTTCTGTTGGGTAAATCCAGTTCCCATACTCGAATAGTTCCACTGAAGCCAAAGCATGTATTTCATTATTAATTCGAGATAAGATTTATATCACACAAAACATTTTGCTGCAGAACTAAAGATGCATTTACTGTTTCTCTTCTGGACTGCCAAAGTCAGTTATCCTAACTTCAGGAAAGTAGCTGATAACTTGCTATATGCCGAGAGATTGTGTTGGGAACCTAAATGCTTTCTTATTCTATTTTTGGGCGTGAAATCGCTTCATTAAGTGATCAATTAAAGCAGTTTGGAAAAAGAGTGAAATATCTCCTGACTACAGCACTAGTAGTTCTCATTTAGTGACCACAATTGGGGCCAGCAACTCAGTCGTTAAGCAAAGTGGATGCTAAGCAAAACCATGATTATGCTTCTAATCTTACTTCAGCTTTCCTTCATTTTACAGCATTCTGAAGGTCATAAATGTGAGGGTGGGGTGGCAAAGTTAATTTTTCATCACTGTCATAACTATAAGCAGTTACTGTGCAAGATAGTTGCTAAATGAGGACTACCAGTATTGAGCACTAGCAAGCTACAACGTTTTTGTTCAAATAGCCGTATGTAAGTAGGAATCATTCAGATACAGCAAACCCCAAAGGATGCAAAGGTTACTAAAGCTGATGATGACACACTAGGAATGGTAAAAGACAACTTTCTTCCAAAAATAGAATGCCATGGAGTAGAGCAATTTTATAATGATTTTTGTTTTGCAGACGTTTCAGCATTCACATTCTAGAACTCTTAAGGTAAAGTCTTCTCGTTAATCATGTAATTTGCAAATTTAGCCTTTTTTAAAATAGTTGATCAGTAAAACAGATCTGGGAAGATCTAAATAGTGCTGGAAATCCAAAGCACTGCAAAGGCAAAAAGGTGTTTTGACATAAACAAAGCAGCCATTGTAATTTTACAGCAGCTGTGCAGATGATGTTCCTAGGAGAAGGGACTGCTGCTTTAAGGAGTTGCAAGTAAGTGCTACAGTCATACCAACCCTCCCCTCGCCCCCCCACCTTCTGAAGCACTTTCCCTTCAGATCTGAATGCTCATAGAGTCAACTCAAGTGTCCTGTTTGACGTTCAGAAGCCCGTTTATTGTCTAGCAATACTGAAGAAAAAAGAGTAGATGTCTTTGGTTTAATATATTTTCCATTACAGGTAGTCCTCAGCTTATGACCATAACGGAGTCTGTTCATTACAGTTGTAAGTCGCGACAGTCATAAAGTTGAGTAATCATATGCCCAACTCAATTTTATCATCTTTTTTTCCTCCAGTGGTTGTTAAGCAAATCAGCAGTCATTAAGCAAACCCATTGTTTGCTATGGGATGTTATTGCAGAAGACCAGAAATTCTGGTTTTGGGCAAAAACGTTGTAAACCACGGTCATTAATTGTGGCCCAGTTCCCGAGCGCCCAAAATGTGGTCATGTGACCCTGGGGGAAGGCCATCCATTGGAACTTCGGAATCAGGTTACAAGTACCTCTTGGGAGGTGTTCATCATAACTTTAAAGAGTCGCTAAGCAACCAGTCATAAATCAAGTGCTACCTGTTAAGTAACTTGGGGAGAATGCAATTGACAGGAGCAGTACATTTTTAAAGCAATGAATTCAATAGCCTTTCCTCAAAAACAAAGTCATACTTTCCCGCACTGATGAACATCTCATCCTTGCAGTTGGAATATACCAGTGTGGTTGGGTTCCCAGCACTACGAGCAGAAGCAGGACTACCACAGATGGCTTCTTTGTTTTGGACACTCCACACCACAAGGCTGTCAGAAGAGCAAGAGATTTATTTGTCTTCAGTGAATAGTCATTTTGAACTTGATACAATTGTGCTTTGAGGAGCGTTTCTCCCAAATAAACTCAGTTGTAGCTGTATTGGGTTTAGTTACTATGCAAACATTAAGGAGGTCTAGAAGTGTTCTGTGGGGGTTTTATTCCAATCCATTTTCCAGTCCCGCTTTTATGAACGTTTATGAATTTTTCCAAATCAAATGAATTGTCTCGCCTACCAGATGAGAGGCGAGAAAACTGACTGAATGGAAAAAGAAGAAGGGAGTAGAAATTATTGTAACTCTTTGATTGCTCGTTCATTTCATGCCAATCTAATGACTTATTCATACAACACAGTAAGCCTTAATTGCTTAGTTAAGAGTTTGGTGAAAGGTGAACATCTCACACTAGCTAAACTGCAGAAAGAAAACAGTATTTATAGTGAGTTTCAAGAACCAATTAGTAGCTTATCATACATAACACATGAAACTTGGATACACAATAAATTCCCAATTTATGTGAGATGGTCAATGAATCTTCCTCAAGAAACAGAGATGTTCCAAAAGAATACTGGGACATGGATTTCTTTTGATCGCCATCTCTCATGCATTTAACTTTTCAGGTAGTTGAGACAGGGGGGGAAATTAGGTCTCTCTCATCCAATATAGATTGGTTGCCAATGCAATTAAATCCTTTGCAGAAAAGAAACCAATCACAATTTCAAACTGTTTCCAGTTGCCACTGCAAAAGCAGCTGGGGTATCTATCCCTGGCAAACAGAAGTTGGGTACCACAAACCTGGGCAGAAGACTGCAAGGAAAAGTTTATATGTTCATCAACAGAGCGCCTCAGGAGAATATTTCTCATCTATGTTTTATAATAAAGATGGGGCTTTGTGAGGCCACATCCAATATTTGGTTGAATTGATTCGTTGATAGGCATGTGGTTGATTTAAAGTAACTGACATTTGTACACTGAAATACAATGCAGCATTTTCCCCAAGTTAAATCTTGTTCTTATAAAATTATTGAATGGGAATAAATCTCATCTGCACTGTTCCCTGGCATGTCATGCAGTAACACAATCTCTTGTTCATAGAATTTATAACCCGGTTCAAAGATTAAATGTGCCAGCCAAAAAATGGAGAATATTGACAACTTATTTATGTTTTTGAATAAGCACATTGCAAAAGAAAAAAGTACTTCCCATTATTAAATTGAAGCCAATTCAGGACATACATTTTCATTATCTCACTTCACTATAGCCAAACCAAAATAATACAATATGCTATTTATTTGTTTTTTTTGTTTCAAATGATAAATATCTTATATACAGAAATACTGTTTTTGGTAATAAGCATGGTGTACAAAATAAATGTATCTACGAAGTCCATACAACTTATAACCCAACAAGCCAAACACAGTTCTAACAATCTTTTCATTTTCACAGTTCAGGTTATAGAACATCTAGTACAGCACAAAATATAGCTGGTAAGTTGTATTCAGCTAAGTAAGCTTGCCTGGACAATTATATTTGTGTTTAATCCTTAAGAATGATATTCTCATTTCCTCGTTCTCTCAGAAATGCACAACATTTATTCATGAATTGCAAACTTAATGGGAAAAGGGGTCTAGGCAAAGGGGTTGCCAGAAAGAAGAGGAGGTCAACCTATTCTCCAAAGCATCAGAAGGCAGGACGAGAAGCAACGGATGGAAACTAATCAAGGAGAGAAGCAACATGGATTTGAGGAGAAACTTCCTATCAGTAGGAACAATTAACCAGTGGAACAGCTTGCCTTCAAAATGGGTGCCCATTACTGGAGGTTTTTAAGAAGAGACTGGACAGTCATTTGTCCAGAATAGTATAGGGCAGTTCGCCATCACTGCCGAACCTTTTTGTTGCTGCGTGCCAAAAATGACAGTGCGCGCACCCTATCGCGCTCCCGCGTGCCAGTACCCATAATGCAACACGCCCCCCCACATGCGCAAGCAACCCCCCACCCCACGCGTGCCGCACTGCGCATGCACCCCATTCGGAATTTTGTAAAAATTGCAGAAGTGTAAGCCCACTAGAAGCCCACTAGACTGCGGCGCTGAATTCAAAGCGAGCGGACTCGCTTCTAAGCGGTAGAGCGTGCCTCCCGCTTCTATCTTACTCATTGATGACTTCCGGGGTGGAGCTAAGCGGAGAGGTTGCAAACAAACTGCCCTCCGCTCTCGTTCATCGGCTCCCTGAAGAATTGCAAGGACCCGACCCAGCTTTTTCCATCTCTGTGCGGGCCGGAAGAAATTGGAAGATCCTAGGAGCACGCCAGTCCGTTTTGGGTCGAGGAAGACCTCTGGCCACGAGGACTAGGCAGATCGGGAGCTCCAGGCTCGGGAAGACGCCGGCGGTATTAAAATGGCGTCCGCGAAGCCGCAGAGCTCTTTTTGAATATTTTAACATCAAAAAAAAAAAAAACCTCCTTTTTAAATAACATTGCGAAGGCTACTGGCCAGGACTGCAACAATCTAGGAAACCCAAGAAACAAGGACATTGGACAATACCGGGTATGTAAAGCAGACAGATCGGTACTGCTTCAGTGGGGATTTGATTTTGATTTCTCGGCCGGTAAAGTCTCGGGCTGGACTCGCCCAGCTGGGCTCTATTTCCAACAAGCGTTGCCGCTGGTGTTTGTTATTCTTTTCGCTGCGGCTTGTTATTCGTCCCTTCTAGCCAAATGCCCTCTTAGACGAACGCCCAGCAATCCCTTGAGACTGCCAACATTGAACTGCTGTGGGCCAGGCCTTTTTTACATCTTTGGCCTGAAACTGGAAGTGGGATGCGGGAAGGAAGGAGGTCGCCATTTTAGAGGCGACTGGAATGCCGGGGGAACATCGGCCGAGCATCGTGCCTTTTACAGCCTGGAAACGGGATTTGAACAATACTGCTATGCAGGCCAGCACCACTGAATCACTTGTGTTTATTATTGGGGCCGCACTGACGACCGGGCCCACCATCTGGACTGCTACAGGGGCCAGTTCCCTCTCCTCAGGCCCCCCTTATCTATGGGGGACCTCCCCCTATGACAGATTGACATCGGACTCTGGAGGGAGAGAGCTCGTGATTTATAGATACCATCTGGATAGGGAGACACACCATCAGCCCCTGGATTATTGGCTTCCCATGACTGGACACTGGAACTCTTGGATTGACTTAATTTTTAATGAGATTATCTTTACATGCTCCTTATTAATTTTATTGATTTTAACATTTGTGATAATTAACCTTGCAATTTTTACCCCAGAAGCATTGTGACTGTGGTTATGGTGTGGGCTATGAATGGGTATGATTGTGTGATAGAGTTTTATGGATTATAATGGAATGAGTAAGCCGGGGGTTTGGTCTTTGTCCCCCTCTGCTGAGTGTGGAAACAGAAGTGGAGGGGGACTTAGGTTCATTCCCAGGTGTAGTCTGAATGGTACGCATGGTCTGTCGGGAGAGGGGGGGACCAGTAGGGGAGGGGAGTGGATCTCTGATGGGATGGGGGACGGGAAGATTACGGTCATAACAGGGAGAGGTAGGTATGGCGGGAGCAGAGGGGTAGGCCACTCTCGGGGAACGAGAACTCGCTGTCTCCAAGCGATTTCTTGTTCTGGCCCCTCTGGTTTGGTTCCATCTTGCTCAACCCGAGGTCCTGGTAACCAGGGATGTCAGGGCCCTGGGCTCAAGCTGCTGCTGTTGAATGCCAGGTCAATTACCAACAAGGCCCCCCTTGTACGGGATTTAATCCTGGAAGAGGGGGCGGACCTGGCATGTATTACTGAGACCTGGCTAGGCCAGGAGGGGGGGGTTCCCCTCTCCGAGATGTGCCCGGACGGGTTCTCAGTTCAGCATCAGCCGCGACCCCAGGGAAGGGGTGGAGGAGTGGCGATTATAGCTCGCCAGAACCTTAATCCTCGAAGGAGCCCTGCCCCGGAGATTGTTGGGTGTGAGACGCTCCTTCTGAAGTTGGACTTAGGGGTCCAGGTGGGCCTTTTGCTAGCGTACCTGCCTCCTAGCTACGTTGCAAAGGCCCTGCCTGTTCTGCTCGAGGCGGTAGCAGGGCTGGCGATTGAGTTCCCCAGGTTGATGGTGCTGGGGGACTTTAATTTGCCATCGCCCGGTGAAACCTCGGAGGCAGTACAGGAGTTCATGGCTTCCATGACAACCATGGACCTGACCCAAGTAGTTCAGGGTCCGACTCATGAGGGAGGTCACACGCTTGACCTTGTGTTTCTTTCGGGGCAGTGGAGAGATGATCTGAGGCTGAGGGGTTTAGTCACAG
Source organism: Diadophis punctatus similis (assembly GCA_023053685.1). Lineage (NCBI taxonomy): Eukaryota > Metazoa > Chordata > Lepidosauria > Squamata > Dipsadidae > Diadophis > Diadophis punctatus. The sequence continues at coordinate 150,483,299 of JALIGW010000002.1, forward strand.
TACCCTTGTCGTGGTCAGATCATTTCCTTCTGAGGTTGGATTTCATGGCACCACTCCTCCACCGCAAGGAGGCGGGGCCGATTAAGTGGTTCCGCCCCAGGCGCCTAATGGAATCTGAAGGATTTCAGAGGGAACTTGGGGAAATACCTGACTCCCTGGTACACGATTCATCTGAGGCTCTAGTGGCTGCCTGGAATCGGGCGGCAACGGGGGCTTTAGATCGGATCGCGCCTTTGCGGCCTCTCCGTGGCAGCGGATCCCGGAGGGCTCCTTGGTTTACTGAGGAGCTCCGGGAGATGAAACGCCTAAAGAGACGCCTAAAGCGACGATGGAGAGCCAGTAAAGCTGAGTCTGACCGGACACTTTTAAGAACTTGCATTAAGTCTTACTTAGTGGCGATAAGGGAGGCAAAATGCTCGCATTTTTCCGCTCTTATTGCGTCCGCCGACTCCCGCCCAGCCGCCCTGTTTAGGGTGACTCGCTCCCTCCTTGCCAAGGGGGGAGTTGAAGATCCCTTGCAGGGCAGAGCTGAGGAATTTTCTCAGTTTCTGGCGGATAAAGTCGTTCAGATTCGGACAGACCTGGACTCCATTTGGACAGGGCAAGCCGAGATGACAGGGGCGAGTCTTAGTCCTGTTATATGGGACGAGTTTGAGCCTGTCACTCCTAAGGATGTGGACAAGGCCATAGGAGCGATGAGCGCCTCCACCTGTTTATTGGACCCGTGTCCCTCCTGGCTGGTTTCTGCCAGCAGGGAGGTGTCACGCGGCTGGCTCCAGGCGGTTGTGATCGCTTCTTTGAGAGAGGGATCCATCCCACAGCCTTTAAAAGCTGCGGTGGTGAGGCCCCTCCTCAAGAAGCCTTCCCTGGACCCAGCGGATTTAAAAAACTTCCGTCCAGTCTCCAACTTACCCTTTTTGGGTAAAGTTGTTGAGAAGGTGGTGTCGCTCCAACTCCTGCGGCTATTGGAGGATACTGATTATCTGGATCCCTTTCAATCGGGTTTCAGGCGCGGCTATAGTACGGAGACTGCTTTGGTCGCACTGATGGATGATCTCTGGCGAGCCCGGGATGGGGGTCATTCCTCCATCCTGGTGTTACTTGACCTCTCAGCGGCTTTCGATACCATTGACCATGGTATCCTTCTGCGTCGTCTTGGGGAGATGGGAGTGGGAGGCACTGTTTTACGGTGGTTCTCCTCCTACCTCTCTGACAGGACGCAGTCGGTGTTGACAGGAGGACAGAGGTCGGCCCCTAGGCCCCTAGTTTGTGGGGTGCCACAGGGCTTGGTCCTCTCGCCCATCCTGTTTAACATTTACATGAAACCGCTGGGTGAGATCATCCGACGACACGAGGTGAGGTATCAGCAGTATGCTGATGATACCCAGTTGTACATCTCCACCCCGTGTCAATTCAGTGAAGCAGTTGATGTAATGTGCCGCTGCCTGGACGATGTGAGGGTCTGGATGGGAGTGAACAGACTTAGGCTCAACCCAGACAAGACTGAGTGGCTCTGGATATTGCCTCCCAAGGACTATGTCGACTGTCCCTCCTTGGTTCTTGGGGAAGAAAAATTGACTCCCTCAGAACAGGTCCGCAATTTGGGTGTCCTCCTAGACCCACAGCTAAAATTGGATCAACATCTTTCAGCTGTGGCTAGGGGGACCTTCGCACAGATCCGTCTTGTGCACCAATTGCGGCCTTACTTGGAGAGGGAGGCCTTGCTCACAGTCACTCATGCCCTTGTCACCTCACGGCTAGACTACTGTAACGCGCTCTACATGGGGCTACCCTCGAAGAGCATCCGAAGACTCCAGTTGGTACAGAATGCAGCTGCGCGAGCTGTAGTGGGTGTACCAAGATACACCCACGTAACACCTCTCCTTCGCCAGCTGCATTGGCTACCAATTAGTCTCCGGTTGCAATTTAAGGTGTTGGTCGTTACCTTTAAAGCCCTACATGGCTCAGGGCCAGGTTACCTGCGGGACCGCATCCTACCACATACCTCCCTAAGACCGGTTAGGTCCCACAGAGAGGGCCTCCTCCGGGTCCCGTCGGCCAAACAATGCCGACTGGCGGGGCCGCGGGGGAGGGCCTTCTCTGTGGGAGCCCCGTCCCTCTGGAACCAACTTCCACCAGAGATCCGGACTATCCCCACCCTGCTGGCCTTCCGTAAAGCCTTAAAAACATGGCTCTTCCAGCAGATGGGGTGAATAGGATAATCAGATTCCCCCTGAATGTTGTGTTTATAATTGTTTTCTTTTTAATTATATTTTAATTTAAATTATGATTACTGTTTTTAAAATGTACGCTTCTTATTCATGCTGTACGCCGCCCTGAGTCCCACGGGATTGGGCGGCCTATAAGAGCGTTTAAATAAATAAATAATAAATAAATAAATAAAATAAAGCCACTGTCAGCCTCGCCTCTTATCGGCCCTGGAGGGCGACTTCCTGCTGCTGTGCGCTTACGGGGAGACAAAAAAAGAACAACTTTAAGCCTCAAATTGAGTAAACAGCAAGTCCTCTCCTCAGAGTTCGCTGGGACGTCGGGAGGTGGGGCCCTGAGAATCGCCCTGCTCACCCAGCAAGCATCACTTCGCCCGTGCCCTACTGCACACCAGAGGCTGCAAGCTTTGCTGTGTATGTGTGTGTGTGTGTGTGTGTGTGTGTGTGTGTGTGTGTGTGTGAGAGAGAGAGAGAGAGAGAGAGAGAGAGAGAGAGAGAGAGAGAGAGAGAGAGAGAGAGAGAGAGAGAGAGAGAGAGAGAGACAGAGAGAGAGAGAGAGAGAAGGGAGGGAGCGTGGAGCTCCAGTCCCAGGCCCGCCGAAAGAGGTACAGCCGGCAGGCACAAATGGGAGGGGCGGGGTGAGACCAGGCTCCCCTAGTTGAGAAGCCCCGTGCGGCCCGGCTTCAGAAGGCTGCCAGATAAGTTTTGCGGTGGAGTGGCTCTCCTCGGAGAACCGAAGACTTCAGCCCGCTCCTCCACTTGGACTCCCATGCCCAAGGAGAGCCGCTCTGCCACAAAACTTTCCTGGCAGCCTTATGACGCCGGGCCGTGCGGGGCTTCTCAACTAGGGGAGCCTGGTCTCCCCCCGCCCCCCCTTCTGCCTGCCAGCTGTACCTCTTTTGGCAGGACTTGCGCTTGCCGGTGGCTGTTCTCACACTACTGTTTCCATGGCGGCTGTAGGAAAAGCGGGCTGGGGCTTCTCCCCCCCCCCGCTGGCAGCTTCTCCTTCTGCTGGCTGCGAGGGGCGAGAGGGCACGTTGGAACCCATCAAGAGGAAAAGGAGCAGAGCTGCCAGTCATCCTGGGACTTCCCATCCCCGCTCAAGCGGGCTTCTGCTGTGTCCCCAAGCCTCTTGTGGGGAGGGAGGGAGAAGCCCCAGCCCACTGTTCCTGCCCCCCCATCCCCTTGCGCTTGCCGGTGGCTGTTCTCACACTGCCGTTTCCACGGCGGTTGCAAGAAAAGCGGTCTGGGGCTTCTCCCTCCCTCCCCACAGGGGACGCAGTAGAAGCCTGCTCGGGCAGGGAGACAGGGAAGCCCCGGCCCGCCCGTCCTTGCCGCTGCCACCCCCCTCGCCCCTGGCGTCAGCGCTTCCCTGACAGTGGCAGGAGCAGCTGGCGGGGCCGAGGGGGCGATGGCAGGCTGTGGAAGCAGACCCTTAGCGCTGGCTAAGAGGCAACAGCAGCTCCTCATCCTCCTGCTAGCGTCGCGCTCCAGGCAGCATCCTGCCAGCCATTCCTGGCCTCCCCCTGCAGCAGCCCACATAGATCCCGGGCAGCGCAGCTTCAGGGCCTTTCCTCGCAGTGGCGATGACAAGGCAGGCGGGCACAGGGGAGCGACTGGTGGCAGCGCTCCTGGCTGGCAAGTGGGTGGATGTCACGGGGCACGCATGCACACCAACCAGCTAGTCTTCTGGTTACTGGCACGCATGCGTGTGCAACAATCAGCTGGCGGCTGTTCTTCTGGTTTCTCGCACTGCTGCACCTGTGAAGGCGAGTTGATTGTTGCACACGCGCGTGCACCAGTAACCAGACTAGCTGGCCGGTGCGCATGCGTGCACTGGAAACCCGGAAGAGGAATGGGCGATGCCGCGCGTGCCAGCCGACATGGCTCCGCGTGCCACCTGTGGCACACGTGCCATAGGTTCGCCATCACGGGTATAGGGTCTTCTGCCTGAGCAGGGGTTGGACTAGAAGACCTCCAAGGTCCCAACTCTGTTAAGTCTGTATCTTTGCATTCTAATTTCTGATATACAGAGAAAAATATATTGTGCTTCTCAAAAGCTGCAAAGACCAGGCAAAAATCATTAAAAGATGCATTACGCTGTTTCTAAATGATGGATTCACACTTCAAACTTGCTGCATCATTCTACAGTTACAAATCAACTATCTTTTCGATTTGCCTTGTCACTTCAACTGATCAGATTTAGTAGTGGTTCTTTGATCATTATAGGTAGTTCTCACTTTACCAACCACAATTAGAACTGGCAACTGTCACTAAGTGTTGTGGTCACTAAGTGAAAAATCACATGACTGTGCCAGACTTACAGTGTCACTTCCACATCCATTGTTAAGCGACTTACCACAGTTGTTAAGCAAGACATTATGTGACCATGACTTGCAATTTCACTTCCACATTCTCCATTAATTTTGCTAGTGGAAAGTTTGCAAATTTAATTTAATTTAATTTTAATTTAATTAAAAGTTCTTATAGGCAGCCCAATCCCGTAGGACTCAGGGTGGTGTACAACAGGTATAAGAACAATACAATAATACATGACATTAAAAAAATGACATAATGTTAAAAACCATTCATTCATGGGGGGAATCTGATGTTCTTCTTCTTCATCCCGCCTGCCGGAAGAGCCATGTTTTCACGGCTTTGTGAAAGGCCAGTAGAGTGGGGATGGTCCGGACCTCTGGTGGGAGTTGGTTCCAGAGAGATGGGGCTCCCACAGAGAAGGCTCTCCCCCATGGACCAGCCAACCGACATTGTTTGGCTGATGGGACCTGGAGGAGGCCCACTCTGTGGGATCTAACTGTGGGATCTAAATAGTGATTACATGACCAAGAGACACCGTGATGGCCCTAAATGCAAGAATTGATTGCAAAGCTGTTTTTTTAAACTGTCATAACTTTGAATGGTTGCTAAACCGAGCAGTCAGTAAGCAAGGATTACCTGTAATCCTATTATTTTGCATATTTCCTTGCAATATACAGGGAGAGACAAAAAGATGCAAATGATCCTAACAACAGAAATGTCTGCATACAATAAGAAACCTACAAATGGCACAATACCATATGCCATTTTCCTCCAATGCCCATATATTGGGAATGGATACAACTTTTTTTGGTTTTATTTTGAGCATGATGTCCTACCCTCTCTACAAAATTGCTGTTTCAAGTGCAAAGTAAGCTATATTGGCCTTTTGAAGTCCCCCCCCCCAAACATTTTGGAAATTGAGCATAAAGTAAAATGTTTTACACAGCTCGCATAACTCTGCTACATTGATCTTCAGAAAAAGACATGATTTGGGAAAGATGTTAATATTATCCCCAACTAAATTTGAGGGGTGAAACTCCACAGCAAGGGAATCATGAAGGAGAGGGAGAAACGTAACTAGATCTTTTCTTTGATTCAAGAAAAGGACAGCGATCTTCTCTGTATCTGACTTCTGACTTTTTAAGAAAAAATAGGAAAAGAGAAGGCAACATACTTTTAAAGGAGTCTTACCTCCCATCATCTTGGCCTCCCAGTGAAATCAGGTAAAGATCATTTGGAGAAAATGCCAGATGTTCAATTTTACCCTTGTGAAGTGACAGCCGAGACAACATCTCCTTTTTGCTGTAGTCCCATAAAATGATATCAGCCTGGGGTAAAAATATAAATATGCAGTCTAACAGCATTACTTGGGGGGAAAACCCCAAGTTTGTTACAGAAAAGCTATTTGGATCCCAAATTCTAGGTTTAAAGGCCATAAAGCAGAGGTGGGTTCCTGCCTCTGATTGCCGGTGCGGTTAATCGCTGAGTTCGGCGCAGAGCCGAAGATGCTGCTCCCGTTCGCGGAGCGGGAGCTTTCCCCGGGCGCTTTCCCCGCCCGCATGGATGTCGCCAATTGCGTTCTTTTGCCCTCTGCGCATGCGGAACGCTTTTGGCATGCGCAGAGGGCAAAAGAACGCAATTGGCGGCATCCATGCGGGCGGTGAAAGCGCCCGGGGAAAGCTCCCGCTCCGCGAACGGGAGCAGCGTCTTCGGCTCTGCGCCGAACTCAGCGATTAACTGCACCGGCAATCAGAGGCAGGAACCCACCTCTGCCATAAAGCTGTTTTTCTTCCCATATATCATTTCAGGCAGTCTTTTGAACGGTTGCAGTTTTATTGAGACAGAAAAGCTCAAATGGAAGTATAATTTAGCCAAGCATATCCCATTTCTGAGACAAATAGCAGCATCAAAAATAATGTATTAATACAAGGCAATCGAAGGGCCTGATGTGATCTACCCACATCATTAAATACTGCAGTACTAGCTATTCTTCTATCCAGATGGGTACACAAAAAATGACAAAGCATTATTGGCTACTAAATCAAAACCTCTTAAATGATTTGCTCGAAGTCATACCAACCCTACGCTATGAAGCAATTCAGAAATTGGTATTGAACTAAACCTGCCTTTCCACCTAACAGATCCATAAAAGACATTGTTCAGAAGGCAGTCATTTCTCCTTTTCTAAACTGGAGGTGGGAGAGCAAGTGGTAAAATTCAATTTCCCAGGAAAGGTGTTCCAGAATTTGGTTAGTTACTGTATACTGTACTGAAAAAGGGCCATTCTTGCAGGTTTCAGAAAAGGGGGTAATTTTAAAGAAAATCTTTGTTGTTGAATGTATTGTTGATTAGGTTTACATAAAAGAGATGCTGTTCCTAAGTCAGTCAGAGCCAAGTGGCTTCAGGTTTTAACAGGTAAAAGCAATACTTTGAACTGTGACATTGAAATGTGTCCAGAAAGTAACTGGTGAAGACTACAGATATAATATCATTCTGGTGCTGTGTACAAATCAACAACTGGCTGCCACATTTTGCATCAATTGGACCTTTTAGATACCCTTCAGGAATAACCATCTATAAAATACATTATAATAATTTATTATAAGTAATCCTCAACTTACAGCTGGAATCAGACTTTCCATTGCTAAGCAAGGTGGTTGTTAAGTGAGTTACACCCAATTTTACCTCCCCCCCCGGTTGTTAAGAGAATTGCCACAATTGTTAAGTGAATCATGTGGTTGTTAAGTGAATCCAGTGTCCCTCATTGATTTTGCCTGTTGGAAGCTGGCTGGGAAGGTCACAAATGGTGATCACATGACCGCCGGATGCTGCAACTCTCATAAATATATTCCACTTAGAAAGGACTAAAAATTTTGATCATGTAACCATGGGGATGCTGCAAAAGACATAAGTGGGAGGACGGGTTGTAAATCACATTTTTCAGTACTGTTGCAACTTTGAACAGTCACTAAATGAATGGTTGTAAGATAAGGACTACCTTTAGAAATTACCTACTCAAGGCACAGATTAATTGTAGGTGAATCTGACCAACCCAGGAACAATCACAGTTGTCACATTAACTGTAAGTTGAAAAAAATGCTTTTTCCCACTGTTATCACTGTCCAGAAACAGCTGAAAATAAGGGAACACCCCAAATTTCAAACCTACTTATCATAAGAGTAAAATTCCAGTCAAAATATGCTGAATTCCCTTGTAAAGCAGCCATTGGCTCTTTTCAACTGTTATGCTTTCTCTGAAAAACACTATTTGAAACTAATAATCTAAGTTATATTTAGACAATTAAAATGTCTTATCCAAAATCCAACACTGGCCTGACCCTATCAGCCTATATATAGATAATGCAGCAGGATTTTTCAGAAATATTCTGTAGGTGGTTCTTGTTCAGTGCCCATTTAAACATACGAAGGCCCTGAATGAGTGGTAGTTACAAGTGGTCCTTGTAATAATGTTGGTCATAGCGTCACAATTGCCATTTGCAATTTTCTTTGCTGGCTTCCCACAAGCAAAGTCAATGGGGAAGCTGGCAGGAAGAGGCAAATATTGGCAACATAATGTCTTTGCTTAACGACCAGCAGTGATTCACTTAATGATGACAATCGAAAGTGCCAGAATTTTCATTGCTAAGCAGCATGATCACATGATTACACTTTATAATCACATGGCTTAGCCACAGACACGCCAGCTCCAATTACCATCGCTAAGTGAGAACTACCTGTGGTTGTACTAGTGTGAGACCTAAACCTATAGACATAACTTGAAGTCTAAACAGTTAATCAGAGTTGAAAGATCAGGCTTTAAAGCACAGGTGTCAAACTCTCGACATCAGGCGGTTGTCACGCGATGTATTGCAACCTTTTTTCCCTTCGTTAAACCGGCGGTGGGGGTGGCCAGCGTGTGATGCATCTGGCTCACGGGCTGCGAGTTTGACACCCCTGCATTAAAGGATCATATTCTTCCCCGTTTAAACAGCAGTATCCTTTAGGAATCAAATACATTTTTAAAGGAAGCTTTTATCCACCTTAAAGCCCATGAATGTGATCTGACCAGAAGCCACATAACTTCCACTTGGAGAAACTGTGACACAGGAGACATTGTTGGTGTGACCATGTAAAAAATCTTGACCCGGAGTGTTTATGCTTTGGATAATTACTGTGCAACCCAGTGGATAGATAAGATGCTCTCGATCTGGATGGCAGATGAGGCCAAAGGGAACATGTCCTGGAAACAAAAGAAATATAATGATTATTATGTTACTAGAGGAAGAAAAGCCAACATCTACCGTATATAAGGGGCGTGCATAAGCGTACCAGCGTGCCTACAGTCCCTGTCCAAATGCTCCCTTTTATTTGTACCCATTTTATGTATTCAAATAATGTTATACTTATGTATATTATCAAATACATACTTGACAAAAATAAATAAAAAATAAAATAAAATAAAAAGTATATACTATTAAAACTCTTGTGTCTGTAATTTTTAACTGGGCAAAAGGGTGGATCAGAGGGCAAAACAATTCCAATCAAGGTACCTCAAGTAGGCTAACTTACAGAATGCATCCAAAATCCGGGACCCATGATTCCCATGGAATTGATATTATGCAAATTTTATAAAACATTTTATGATGTAAATATTATCGTAAAGCATTTTATGACATAATACAAAATGACTAAAAAAAATTGGCGTGGTCAGCTTCTGATGTTTGACCATACTAACTATACAGTTCATGGGCTACTTTCAAAGCAGAGACTGAATATCTCCCTCAATTTTAAAAATATTTCCAGAGAATGCAGCATATTAGTGCTCCGTCATTGTTGAAGGCATTGAGAATCTGATAAGGAAATGTTTTTGAAATGATGATCCAACAGATCACGCGTCATCTTGTTACATGCTATAGTCCAGCATTTATGAGGTAAAATTTTTAGAAACTTAAAGTGGTTTCCCACTCACAGAAGCAGCAAGAGATTCATGCAATTCATCAAGTTACTTTACTGCTCTCCATTTTTTTAAATCAGTGCACCTCCATTACTTGCTAATGTTTTCTGATACTATTTCTAATCCATTCTGCTATATTTTATACATTATACATTAGAGAATAGATAATGTTAACTTTTAAGGCCAGAACTTTGTGTTCAGATCTTTTTCATTCATATAGACTAGCTCAAAATCTACTTTCTCTATGACAGAGATCTGGGAGTCAATAAGATTTGGTTCTTAGCTGTTTTAAATTTGTTAAAAACATTTTTCACTATAAAATCAATAGTAGTTCTGAGAAAAAACTGATATTCCATTCCACTTCTTCAGCCTCAATGTAATTACTGTAAGGTGACCAGACGTCCCGATTTTGGCGGGACAGACCCGCTTTTTAATGCTTTGTCCCGCGTCCCGCCCGTCCTCTAAAAAGTCCCGATTTTTTAAAAGAATGCACGACTAGGGCATTCTTTCCAAAAATCGGCCTGCAGGCACTCGAGGACGGCCAGGTTGGGCCCAGCCGCAGGGGCAGCAGCAGCAGCAGGCCCTCTCAAAATCGGGACGTCTGGTCACCTTAAAACACCCACCCATGCCTTTCTCTCTGCAAGGCGGGCGCGGAGAGATGATGTCGCTGCTGTCGGCGCCCCACGCTGATTGGCTGTTGAAGGGTGAGCGGCGGCGGCGACAGCAGCAAGCCGGGAGCGCTCGCCCGGAATTGGAGTCAGCGAGCAGCTGGGCATCGGGGCTCTTCCCCCGCCTTCTCCATCCTCCAGGGTCGCCACTGCGGGGGTTCCGTCTCTCCGGTGGTGCCTGCGTTGGAAGGGAAGGGGGGGGAAAGGCAGCCTGCGGGGCTTGGCACGGCTGGGAGTTGCGAGGCGGCGTAGCAACCGGGCTGTTCCTCCGGGTGTGCTAAAGTGCTCGAGTTTTTTCTCTCTCACACACACATGCACAACCTTCCAACGACCGGGAAGTCGTGCTGGGAGATCCAGTCCGACCCGGTCGTTGGAAGGTTGTGCATGTGTGTGTGTGAGAGAAAAAACTCAAGCACTTTAGCACACCCGGAGGAACAGCCTGGCAAAGACGGGTGAGGAAGGAGAGAGAGGGGCGGGTCCTGTCCCCAGAGCTCTTCGGAAGCGGGGCGCAGCGCGGGCAGGAGACACCCGGGGAACTTTCCTCCTCCCCCCCCCTTTTCTCCCTGGCTCACACGCTTACAAGTTACTTTTTTTCTCCTCAGCGCGCGCCCTTCCTCCGCCCGGGCTCCAACCTCCCCCCCCCACTCCCGCGCGCGCGCGAACCCACCCCCACCCACTTCAGAGGCTCCTCCGTCCGTCCCGTCCCCCACCCCCATGCCGCCGCCGCCCTCGCTCCCCACCCCCTCCGCGCGCTCAGCCAGCCAGAGGGCACGGAGAAGGAATTCGAGCACTTCAGGAAGCCGAGCCGGCGGGACTGCGCCGGGTTTCCTAGATGCCTCTCTTTGGCCAGCGAGGACTGCGAAAGCTCCTAGGAAGAAGGGAGGGTGTGTAAAGGCAGCCGGGGGGGGGGGAATATCCTCGGGAGAGGTTGCTGACAGCTGTTTGAAGGATTGGCGTTCTTTGCCCTCTGCGCATGCGCAGAGGGCAAAACTCATGGCGGCTCCCCTAGAAACCCACCCCCCTGTCAATGGTGTCCCGATTTTTTTAAAAAAAATCTGGTCACCTTAAATTACTGTCTTGAATAATGCAGTATAGATATTCAAACTTTCTACTCCAAATGTTGACTATCGTCCCAGTCAACCTTTCCCCCACAAGGCCTATATAAAGTTCTAAATATTCTCCTTTTTTTTGTTCAGTAGGTGAAGTACTCCTTTTGTAGAAGAGATGGCCACTTGAGTTTTCACAGTTATGTCTCCCTAAGATTTTATACTCTAGAAAGGTAGCACAGTACAAGGAGCTTTTTTAAAGCCTTTCACCTTAAAAAAAGTGCAACACCTAAAAATAAATGTTTCTTTTTTCCAAGTCTTTTAACCATAACAAATTCTGCACAGGATTGCAAAAGGAACCTGAATGAAAAGGCAGCAAGTTTAAATGACTTCTACAGTGCTATAAAGAACCCAAAATCCCAGATACAATATGTGGTTAGTAACCTACCAAGCTTAAAACTCTACAAAAGATTGGTACAAAAGGACCAACATAAATTATTATTATTATTATTATTATTATTATTATTATTATTAATAATAATAATAATAATAATAATAATAATAATAATAATAATAATAATAATAATAATAATAATAATAATAATATGCTTAAATTGTCTTTCCTTTAACCTTCTGAAAGCAAGGTAATAACATTAAAACAATTCATTTCTTAAGAATCAAATCACAGCAAGCATCAGAATAATCACAGGGAGGGTGGCCATTAATTGAAAGAGGCACTCAGATTTGGCTTGTTTTGAGCTATAGTCAAGGTAAACTTTACAGTCCGGCTCTTTACAGCCCCAATGTCAAATTGAAACTCTGATTTCTCAATACTTCCTTCTGTAACGGAATACAAACTATTTCATGCACAGATATTTATGTTAGATTCCGTCCATGAAGTCCTTCTCTGGTATAGCCTGAAAAACAGTTTGGACAATTACAGCCCACCCGTGCAACATATGAATACGGAAGAGGGAACACTTGAGCATGGGCAGAGTTATTTTGCTTTATGCCGGGCAATTACAGAGATCAACTTTCAGTGGAGTTCCTAGCGGGCAGGATGGGAGGGGGCTTTTCTCACAGCAAGGAAGTACCGTGACTTCCCTGGTTGCCATCCCGGTCTTTCCCTCTCTTCCCCCGGTACCATTGAAGCCAATGATCGCCTGAAGCTGAAGGCCCTCCAACTCGTCCGCCGACCCCGCTTTTTCGTTCGGGACAGTCGCCATGTCGCCGCCCGCACTTGACCCTGGCTTAGCGGTTGTATATACCGGTCGCTATGGAAACCGCGCATGCGCGCAGGCCGCAGAGGAGGCGAGGCTCTCGGGGATGCTCTGGAAGCCGGGATGGAAGGGGCGGGGCTTCTCTCGTTTCTAGGCTACAGAAGGAGCGCGGAAGAGGTGGCATGGGGTAGAGTTTGAGAGCGGCGTTGCTGCACTTTTCTATTCGTGCTTGTAAAAGAAATGAAGTAAATTACGAGATGCGCTATTTTCATTGTAAAGCCCGACAAGCCCAGCCCCCAGATTCTTAGGATGGGTGCCCGATCCACAGAAGCAATGATAACCTCATTTTAGATTTATGGTACAATGGCAGCAGCGGAGGGAGCAGCATCAGATCTCGGGGAGAGAAGTTACTAAATTAAATAGGAAGGTATAAGGAGAGAGGGGGAGGGAAAGGGAGAAAAGGGGAGCAGAAAGTTAGATAAGAAAGGATAAAGGAGAAGAAGAAATTGGGGGTAAGGAGGAAAACACCAGCAAAACAGCAGGGCAGCGAATGAATGGCTGCACGCTGAATCGGAGGCAGCTGACAACAGAGAAAGATAGATCCAGCTCAGGAGCCCAGCTAAGCAGCCCAACGCTGGAAAAAGGCAACTGAGAGCAGCTGAATGGCGGACAAGAAGGGAGGCTGTTGGAGGCAGCGATCCGGTGGATCACAGTATATTTAGTAATGGCCTAGACCCCATTCTCCAACCTAGGCAGCCAGGCTCGAGGGGGGCAACCAGGCTACCCAGGGCTCAGCAAAGTAGAGGCAGCCCGACTACAGCAGCCCTTCCCCTGCAACCTTCCAGCCCTGCAGCCCTCCCCAGTGATCCGCCCCAGGTGGAGGAGTCGCAGCAGCAGAGGCACACCGAGTTAAGAGCTCTGTTCTCTAAAGCTGAGTGGCCGCCTGAGCAGAGCAGACCAGATAGGGGAGCTGAGTCAACCAGAGAGCTGAACGGCAGGCCGAGAGAGCTGACCAGAGTGAGACGAGGCCGAAAAAAGACCCAAGCACCGAAAGACAGAATGGAGCTGGCGGAGAAAACAACAGGAGAAAATGACAAGAGGCTGGAGCACCGAACGATGGAAGTGAAGGCAACAAATTAAGCTTGAGGTCCCGATAGGCAAGGAGAGGCAAAAGATTGAGGGCAAAAGAAGAAGGGGAGGACAGAGAATGATGGATAAAGTCACTGGATGAAGTCACTGAAGCAGTAGGTGTGAGTTTAAATGGACTCCGGGGGATGGTAGAGGACAGAAAGGCCTGGAAGAACATTGTTCATGGGGTCGCAATGGGTCGGACATGACTTTGCAACTAACAACAACAACAACAACATGTTAAAATGCTGAACCAGAATCATTTAACATTAAACCAGAATCAAACCAATCACTTAGGGGTTAAGGCAGATTGTGGACCATCTGTGGTACAAAACCAGTTTGCTTCCTTATATTTTATTACACGCATTATGTATTTTATTGGATTTAGAGGTTGCCCAACTCTTAACAACTTTGGCAGCTTACATTTCACAAGTGGGAAACAATAAAATGAAAGAAAAGGGAATTTACTTCTGGAAAACAAAACTAACAGGCTCTTCAGTTAGCCTAACTTCAGGCCCAGGAGCTAAGCCAGGTTTTCAAATACCTGCATAGCCTGGCGGGAACTCCTGATCTTCCAGGATGATGCTATTCTAGAAGGCAAATGAGAAGTTCCTGAATCCTAATGTACAGCATGGTTTAATTGAAGCATGGCCACTTGGCCCAATTATATTGGATGGACAGAATCTGATGGAGATAAACAATCCCTCAAATAATCAGGACCAAAGTTCTCTCTAGGTCGGGGATGGGTTCCTCCCGGTTTGGACCGGTTCGCCCGAACCGGTAGTGACCCACTGGTGACGTCACGATGGTGCCGGTCCATGGGCACCACCATCTTTTTTTTAAAAAAAAATTAAAAAAATTCCTTCTGAGCATGTGCAGAAGCTGAGTTCCAGCACTGTGCATGCGGTCGCCATCTTTTTTTCAGCTTTGTTTTTTTTCAGGATTTTTTGTTACTGTGCATGTATGTGTGTGCAAAGTGCGCACGTGCCCATGAGGCGTGCCCACGCGGTGCGGGAGGGACCGAACCGGCAGTGAGGTAAGTTGGAACCCACCCCTGCTCTAGGTGAATTGCATCCATAAGCCACTAACAATCAGTGGGGCTCACAAAGCAGCAGGAACTCATGGGCATAGCATGGCACGCTCATTGCAACCCATTCCACTGTATTCTGGACCACCTGTAGCTTCTCAATGGTCTTCAAGGGCAGCCCCAATTACAGTTAATATGGCACATCATGCAAAGACATAGGCATGGTTTACAAACCAGAAATAAACCAGAACCATAAACACTACATTTATTTACTTATTTATTTTATGTGTTAGATTTATTTGCCGCCCATCTCATTTCAAATGACTCTGGATGGTTTACAACACAATAAATTTTAAAATATTAAAATCATCAAATATAAAATGACAGAGCAGACAAAATAAAACCATGGCATGATAGTGTGTAGTGAATGAAGTCATTATAAAATGAAATCATTACATTATCATTACATTATATCTTAGAAGAATCATTACCCAAGCATAGATATTTTGTCTTGAAATAGGGATGGTGAATCTCTGGCTTCCTCTTGAAGCTATTCTCAAAGGAAACAGCAGCTTGACCACTGGTGGGTTGCTCCTGGTTCGGCCTGGTTCTTCGAACCGGTAGTGCCGGCGGTGGGAGGCTCCGCCCACCTGCCCAGGACACTTCTGCACATGCACAGAAGCTTCTGTGCATGCGCAGAAGCTTCTGTGCATGCGCAGAAGCGTCGCAAGTGCGCACCCAAACTGGTAGCAAAGGGTTTTAGTACCGACCACTGAGCTTGACCATATGTCTTCCAGAAGTGCTAGGTCTACAGCTCCCAAAGTTCTTGCTAATTCATTGCTGGCCTTGGCCAATAATTGCAAGGTATCCTTGCCGTTCCGACACTACCTATAGTGGCTATCTTCAGTGGCTGCTTAAGGATGAACGGGCCATAACTACAGCACAGGTGGCCAGATTCTGCGCAGCAGTAGTGGGGATTCGTCACAAATATGTGTCTTCCTCACCATAGCGATATATATATCAACTGTGGCTAACATTTAAGTGTCTAATCCACCATAGTTAATTTATACAACAAATGTGGCAAACACTGCTTATTCCTTTCCCTTTTAGTATTAAACTGACTATAGGCCTCACAGCTTATGGATTGTAATTTTAGTAGTGTAGACCATGTGTAATTGATAGACTGGGTTTTATCATAGATTTTATCTGTTATTTATTATTTTATTTTATAACTTTTAATTGTATATTTACTGTGTGCCAAGGTGGCACAGCGGTTAGAGGCAGGTACTACAGGCCACTTTAGCTGACACTGATCCGCAGGTCAGTGGTTCAGATCTCACCGGCTCAGGGTTGACTCAGACTTCCATCCTTCTGAGGTAGGTAAAATGAGGACCCAGCTTGTTGGGGGCAATATAAATATACATTGCTTACTGGTGTAAACCGCTTAGAGAGTGCTTGCACTATGAGGTGGTATATAAGTCTCACTAATAAATAATAAAATAAACAAACAAACAAACAAACAAACAAACAAATAAATAAATATTTGCTCTAGCTTCTGGTCTATGACTGTAATAAACTGAATTGAATTGTATTGCTGGCCTTGACTGTTTGTCTCCAAAAGGAATTTCTGTTCTGTTGCTTCCTTTTACTGTAAGGTTCCCCCCCCCCCAAAAAAATAATTAGCGTATTATTTCAAAAGCTATTCTGTGCTTTTCTAGCTGGCTAGCCATACAACCCTTTTAAATGAGTTCACCATTTGTCTCGGGCTCAGGAGGTCACCTGGAGAACCTCTGGAGCAGGAATTCCCCAGATCAATGCCATGCGCTCCTACCTAATGTACCTTAGGACTTTGGGGCCTGCTGCAGCTTCTGAGGCTCGCCATATCGATCAAGCTCTAAATAGACCATCTGGGTCAAGCTGCGGTTTTCTCCATATTTTTAGCAATCTTCTCAAAGAGGAAGGTCAGCATGAAATGTTCGTAGGGGCTGCACGGAGTTTTATCAAAGGGTCGCTAATGGGAACTTAGAAGGTAGCAAAGCACTTTGCTGGGCTCTTAACTATACTTAGCAGTCAGGAACATAACCTTGGCTTTTCTCTATTCACATGACAATAAGCACTCATATGGAAGGAAAGGTTTGCTCTGAATCACTGTATGCTGCATCTTCCCATCTTCGCTTGCTCTCTTTTTCTTTCTCTCCTGCTTCCATTCAGCTCCCCTCCCTTCCTCCTAGCAACAATGGGAAAGAGAATCAAATCCTCCTTTTGATTTGGCTGTCCTACTTTTGGGTAAACTGCCCCTTCTTGCTTTTCCTAAGGCAGGGCAGGCATCCAATTGTGCTATCTTTGTTAAATGCTGGCATGTGCCTATGCCCTACTTTATGAAAGCATCTGGACCTGTTCAAATGAAGGGAACATTTTTGCCTCAGGAATGCTCTGCATGCTTTGAAGAATCTGAATTTCTCATCTCTTCCCTCACCAGGCCTTGGAACTATTATTATGAGTTGATGTCTTGATCAATTGATGATTCATTCAAAGTGACATTGGAGGCTGACTGGGCAGGACTCTGTTTCCCCTGTTTAGTTCCTCTGCTCGTCAAATGAGCATAAGAAGCCTTGCTTGCTTTGTCAGAGCAAATGGTTTTGAAATGCATCAGACCCAAAGAGAGCATAATATTGTTCCTTTCATCCATGATTTGTTTGCTAGCATTGATGCCAAGGAAAGAAAGTCATAAAAGAACAGCAGTGAGTGGCAGCTGACAGCAACAGGTGGTTATATTTACTGACAAAATGCAAATTATAGAGGGACATTTGGTACATGTTTTAAAAGCCACTTTGGTCTAGTGGTGAAGGCACTAGGCTAGAAAACAGGAGGTTGTGAGTTCTAGTCCTTTGACAGGAATGAAGACAGCTGTGTGATCTTGAGCCAGTCCTTCTCTCTCAGCCCTAGAAAGGAGGCAATGGCAAATGAAATTTTTCTGAGAAAAATTGCAGGAATTTCTCTAGGCAATTGCCAGGAGTAGAGAAGAAAAAAGAGAAGGAGAAAGAGAGATAAAGTGGTAAACATTACATGGAAGGGGAGAGGCTAAGAATACTCCCTCCCCTCCCCAAATATGGCATTGGAGCTGGCATTGCTTAGATGTCTTACATATTCAGTTGTCCCAACCTGTCCAAGCTCAGTGCACACTGAGTTAAAAGAAGATGTTGCTGTTATCGACCAGGTATTTTAATTTAGAAACTGTTTTCTGAACATTCCAAAAACACAACCATACTTCTTTCAAAATCACTCATCAGCCAGCCTACAGAAGGGGCCAATACTGTGCATTTAGAAAGATCCATCTAGCACTCATTGTCAGGACTAAGGCCATTTAGGGTTTTTCCCCTATCTCTGAGTTCAGGTCCCCACCAGGAGTGGGTTCTACTTACCTTCGCTACCGGTTCAGGGTTGCGCCAGAATGCGCGTTTTGAGCGCACGTTCGCTATGCTCGCGGCCAAGGCTGCATCACTAGGGTGCCCAGATGTCCTGATTTTATCAGGATTGTCCTGATTTTTAGAAGCTTGTCCTGATTCTGAAAATGTCCTGATTTTGTCCTGAAATTCAAGTTCCCGTCCTGATTTGTCCTGAACTTTTGTAAAATTTTAGGATAATCAAGATGAACATTAAATGAAAGTACGTTTACACTACTTGTGTTTTAGTTCAATCGCTTCATTTTCAGGCTGATTCTCTTATGTATTGTTACGGAAGATTTTGTGTGCATTTTTAGTGTGTAATATTTTAATGCTTTCTTTCAGGGTTGTGATAAATTATTTAAAATACTGTAAATGTTTTCTTAGTTTAAAGTGAGTGGTCGTGTAATAAAATTGTGGTTTTATTTTATTTCCTTTCGCCCCCGAGGCACCTGAGGAGCCTGCAAAGCCAGCTTGGGGGAGTGGGGAAAGAAAGGGAGTGAAGGGTCCACCGATCCCACGCCCTCCAAAGCGAATCAGGCCCAAAAGCGTGTTTCCGCCCAAGTAAGCCCCCATGCACGCTCCTGGGCCGACCTCCCCGTTAAAACAAGCGAAGGGCTGCGGAAGAGGCGGCAGCTGGGCTTGAAATCATCTAAAATCTAGGTGCGTGTTATACTCCGAAAAATACGGTACTTTATTACTATAATATGGCTACAAAAAGGAAAAATCTTTACCGAGAAGAATATTCTAAAGATTTTGATGGTATTGAAAAGAGTAGAAAAGGAGACGCTTTTGCATTCTGTTCATATTGAGAAGTGCTATTTTTTATCTTGAGAAGTGCTATTTTTTTAAAACTGTCCTGATTTTGGATCAAAGGTATCTGGGCACCCTATGCATCACTCATGGGTTAAACTCATCTGCGCATGCGCAGGAGGCTTTGCTCATGCACAGAGGGTTATTTTTGCGTAAATTTGGCTCCGATGGATGGATTTCAAGCCGGAGGACCAGTTCGGGGGCATGTCCAGCCGGCCATTGCTGCCAGTTCGGCGAGCGGGGGGAAATCCCCACTACCAGTTCTAGAGAACCGGTCAGAACTGGCAGGAACCCACCTCTGGTGCCCACCCACATCCTTGTGTCAACACAAAACAATGGAGCCCATTAAATTCATTGTCCATGTTACCAATACCTAGCCTACTTCTATTGCCTCTGTTTTAAGTCACTGAATATTCTTACCATTATCTTGTTGCTTATTGCTACAGCCATGCTAATTTTTTTTCCCTTCTGGTTTTGCTTTATTCTCTTTTTAGTATATTGACAGCAAGAACATTAGTCTTCTAGTCATTGCCAGAGGAATGGGTCTCCCTTCAGGACTCTGCCCTGGATGGAGGCAGTTGGGGGGGGAGTGTTGCTGAATTGGTGTGTGGATTCCAGCAGTTGGTCCCTGCATGCTGATCAGGTGTTTGGCAGTCAGCAGCAGCACAAAAGTGATGGAGGGAGGGGGGAAGTGCCTTCAAGTCAGTTTTGACTCCTGACAATTGCCCCTGCCCTTTTCTCAGCAGCGTTTTTCGGAAGTGGCTTAACAGCACCTTCTTCCTGGGGATGAGAAAAGTGAGAAGCCCAAGATCAGCAAGCTGGCTTTGTGACCAAAGCAGGAACAGAATTCCATCTCCCAGTCTTTAACCACTGCACCAAAACAGCTCTCAGCAGTAAAGAGGTGTGTTTGTCTATGTGTTAAAAGCGATCCATCCCCGGTATCAAATACGTTAGCTATGCCACTGATTCTATCTATGTTCCTTAGGTTGGTTTGTCTTCCCCTGTTCCCATGCCCCATTTGGATAACTGCAAACCTAAAGTAATGTGAAATCATGAAATACCACGAAAGACACCAGAGTAGATCTGGCCTTAGAGAGGAAGGAGGCAGATCATGCCATGCTTAATCAGTGAACTAGATAGTGTTGGAAGAAATATCCATCTGGTTCAGTTCCAAGACAGGAGAAAGACACTGGAAACATGGAGGCTGATTGGAAAGAGGGTTTAATGATGAAGCAGAACCACATCGATGGTCCTGGGCAGCTGACCTCATGGAGTTGAGAGAGGGGTTTTCATACCTTCTCTTGGGGCTTTGAACTTGAGCTTCCTGTTCCTGTGCAAGAACATGTATTCTATTGGCTGTTGTCAGATTCCTATGGGGTCATGTTTGTCTGAGCTCCCAGGCTTGGTTGAAGTTTGCTGGGTGATGCAATGTCCTTAGGAGATTGTGTCATGCTGCTAGATCGGTTAATCCTATTACGTCCCAGAGCAGTGCTTCTTAACCTTCCTAATGCAGCGACTCTTTAATACAGTTCCTCATGTTGCGATGACCCCCAACCTTAAAATAATTATTAGGAAACTCAGGAGTGGGTTCTAACTTACCTCGCTGCCGGTTCGCTTCCTCCTGTGCTGCGTGGCCGCGCCTTGTGGACACATGTGCAGTGCCAAAAAAAATTTTAAATTGCAAAAAAATAAATAAAGCCGAAAACAAGATGGCGATGCATGCGCAGTGTTGGAAATTCAGCTTCTGCGCATGCTCAGAAGTTCCCATGGTACAGATTTTTTTTTTTGCAGTAGTCTATTTGCATGTGGGTGGACCCGCCTGGAGACCGATAGAAGAGCGGTTTCTCAGTTCCTAAGACCATCGGAAATATGTGTTTTCCAATGGTCTTAGGTGACCCCTCTGAAAGGGTTGTTCAACCCCCAAAGCGGTTGCAACCCACAGGTTGAGAACCGCTGTCCTAGAGGGTCATATCTTAATTCCATCACCCCAGAGCTGGAGGTCTTTTGTCTTGTAGTCGTTCTTAATGGGCACTAAATATCTGCTGGGGGCAGGGAGCTGCTTTCTATCTTTAAAACATGTTTCTTCTTTTATCATCCAGGGAAATATAATATTTTGGCTTTTTAAATATTTCCCAAAATATTTCATTCTTCTAGGAGAGGGGTGGGTGCTAACTTTCTACAATAGCTAGTCCCTTCTTTCAAGGGGTGGGGCTGATAGTGGATTGAAATTGACAAATATAGAGAAAATGGCAAATATGCCTCAAACATTGCAATTTTTAATATGACGGGAGAGAACAATAATACAATACATGGTAAAATTATAGGCATTACTTTTTTTGTCTTTGTTCTGGCCACATTCTTTGGACCGGTACATAAAAAGGATACTCAAAAGGCCAAGTTGAAACTCTCAGGCCAAAATATTCTGGCTTAAATAGCAGCAGTGTTCCCACAGCACACTTAAACAGCCACTTAAAGATTTATTGGCTGCCTTTGCATAATATGCAAAAATTGGTAATGTTCATCTTGATGTCAGTGGAAATTCAGAAAATGGGTTAATTCGATAACTAAAATATGCCCATTATGTGAACACATTAATTGAATTTCTGCCTAGTTGTCTTGCAATGTAATGATTTTTGTAATCTTTCTGCTCAAGGCTGACCACGTTGAGATCATGGCCACTTCTTAGAGAATGAACAGAAACGGATGCTTTATTTGCATATTTTTCTTGGAGTTCTTCTCCAGATCATATTTGATGGATTTCATTTATTAATAGTTATCCCTGGATTAAAATCTTACAACAATGAAGCCTTCACGGCCTCAGCGAGGACCAGACAGAACTGCATCATTGTTATACTGTAGTTCATTTTCTC
This sequence comes from Diadophis punctatus similis, assembly GCA_023053685.1. NCBI lineage: Eukaryota > Metazoa > Chordata > Lepidosauria > Squamata > Dipsadidae > Diadophis > Diadophis punctatus. The sequence continues at coordinate 150,505,014 of JALIGW010000002.1, forward strand.
CTTTTCTGAAAATATCACCTTGGGATGTATTGATCAGTTATGTGCTCAGTAAATGGCAGAGGAAGCACAAGAACATGAGCTACAATTTGAAAAATACAAATAGACAGCAAACAAATCTTCCAGGGATAAAATAAACAAACAAATGAACAGGAAAGGTTCTTGTAACTGCTGAAAGACTAAGCAATTTACTGTGGAATAAACTTTCATGGTCTAGAATTGACTTTCCCTCGGCACCATGTTCGGTTTATGATGCACAAAGTAGTGTTTTATTGGATAGACTCTAAAACAGTGGTTCCCAACCTTTTTGTGATTGAGTACCACTTGGAGGTCCCGTACAGTCGCCGCGTACCACCTGGTTCCAGAGAAACTAAATTCGATCAGATATCACTTTATTTCCATAATTGTACAAGTAGAACACGCAAACCAACTACGAAAATAATAAGTATATAAGTATACAAAATAATAATAAAAATAGTAACATACACACTGAGATGCAGTAATGAATATCAAAGGGTAACTTGAGTCAAGAGAACATAGTGCTAACAATAACAGAGTGAGATTAACCTTAGCTCGAGAGCTTGCTACGACGCGCACCTTCTCGCGAGGGTTCTACTGCGCGACTGCTGAGAGTTCAGAACAGTCACCGTTCCTTTTTTGGCTCCGCGCATCCAGCAACTGGATTCTCGGGCCGCTGGGACCAGGTGGGTGGCGTGTGGCAACAGTTGCAAATCGTTGCCAGATTATCTTGTGTTAGGCAGTAAACATTTTTGTGAAGTAAAAAATAACTAAAAATCATTCATGACCCCGAAAGTGTTCGCGTACCACCTGGAAGGCCCTCGCGTACCACTAGTGGTACATGTACCACAGGTTGGGAACCACTGCTCTAAAACTTATTATATGTCATGTTCCTCAACAGTCAACATGTTCTGAGCATTGACTTGAATAGCCGTCTATACACTGCTACTATATTTTGAATACCAATGATGTTTGCAAGTGTAAGATGGCAGGCATACTATACTGCTCTTTCCTTTAAATGCACATCTCTGACGATAGAAGCCATGTTTGTTCAGCAACATTTATTCATCATTGAAGATTGAAAGGAAAGTGAAATATGGAATGACTGGCAGACCCAAAGGGCAAAGACAATTTTATTTTCTTTCATCTTTAAAGCAGGTGAATTGGGCAGACAGGCTGTGCTCTTTGTGTCTCTAATGTAAAAGCATTAACTCATGAAAGGAAAATTCTGTTCTTTTTTTTTTACAGGAAATCTTTTCCTGACATTTCTTAATGTGGTACATGCCAGATGCGATGCTCAGGGGCCATGCTGATAAAAGCATGGAGTCTAAAAATAGCCCATTCAGTTGGATGTCTCAGTTCCTTTGTAAGAGGTTCTCTGGCACCTTCAAGGTATTCTGAAGTCTTGCTGTGACAATAGGGATAAGATCTTAACTCGTTGCCTTGAGTGTAAAGCACAGGTTCAGGGTTGCACAGGTGTGCAGAACAAGTTCATAAAAGGTACTGTATATATCATAATAATGCCACTGTACCTTATTTCCTAGGGTCACTCTGTGCCAAGTGCAAAAGTGAACACTTGAGGAAATATTGGAAATGTTCTAATAATAGCAATAGCACTTAGACTTATATACCGCTTCATAGTGCTTTACAGCCCTCTCTAAGCAGTTTACAGAGTTCAGCATATTGCCCCCAACAATCTGGGTCCTCATTTTACCAACCTCAGAAGGATGGAAGGCTGAGTCAACCTTGAACCGGTGAGATTTGAACAGCTGAACTGCTGAACTAGCAATCAGCTGAAGTAGGTTGCAGTGCTGCTTTTAACCACTGCGCCACCTCGGCTCCTGTTGCTAGAATTGTACCGCAGTACTCAAGTATCTTCAGGGTTGCCAGTGAAGGAGATAGAAACAAAACAAAAATCAACTAATTCTGCTACTATTGGTCTCCCTTTCCTTTACTCTGTTAGTTCCAATGAGCACCAGTTGCTGAGGTACAATACAGGTAGTCCTTGATTTACAAGAGTTCACTTAGTGACTGTTCGAAGTTACTGAAAAAAGTGACTTATGACCATTTCCCCCACTTATGACCGTTGCAGCATCCCCATGGTCACGTGATTTACATTCGGATACTTGACAACTGACTCACAGTTATGACGGTTGCAGTGTCCCGGGGTCATGTGATCACCTTTTGCAACCTTCTGACAAGCAAGGCCAATGGGGAAACCAGATTCACTTAACAACCGTGTTAACTAATTTAGCAAGTGCGGTGATTCACTTAACAAATATGGCAAGAAAAGTTGTAAAATGGGGCAAAACTCACCTGACAAATTTCTCACTTAGCAACATAATTTTGGGCTCAATTGTGGTCGTAAGTTGAGGACTACCTGATTATCTTGTTCTGCCAATTTGATACCTGAATTCAGCTCTTCTTTAATTCTCTCATAGGACCATTTCTGCACATACCAAACACTCATTAACATTCTCGGCCTCAGCTGCAAATACAATCTAGATATGATAAAGATGCAAAAATGTATGGCTTTTATAAAAAAAAAACAGACAATTTTCGATGAGATACTGTTGAACTCCAATGAAAAATTGATTAAGAAACGTTCTTGGATAATCTCTGGCTTCATACGTTTCATCTAATAAACAGAATAAGCAGGCATACGATCAATGGGAATTCCATACTCCCCCCCCCAAAAAAATTAATCCTTTCAAAAGTCCAAGCAGAACAGTTACATGTAAATGTAAGTCATCTAATATATTTTGTTATGCTCCAGAGATTCTGGCCAAAAAGACTGTACTAATGGGCAACTCCCCAAAGTATTTAAAGATCTATTCCTGCTGCTTCGATGTCCATCTCTCAGTCATCACCTGATGACATGCAGTGCTTTGGAGAGGAATCTCAGTGAAAAATGTCCATCATATTGGAGGAAAAGGAAGCTCAAGAGTTTTGAAATCCCCAAACTTCTAGCACCTGGACCTGGAAGTTTTGTTGGCAGAGAGGAGGGTTGTCAAAAGTTTCACAGTGTTCTGTTCTTCCATGATTCAGATTAGCATCAATATACAGAGCCTGGCCTCCACCTCCCCCTACGAAAGAAAATCAACACGATTGGTTAAGAAATGTTTCTCACAACCTTATGGAACAGAGTATTTATTTTTTTTTATTTTTTTTATTTTTTTTTATTTTTTTTATTTTTTTTTAATTTTTTAATTTTTCTATTTTCTATTTTTATTTTTTTAATATTTCTATGCCACCCAACTCCCAAAGGACTCTGTCCCTGGTCTCTTTTCCTATTACTTGCATGTAAACAGTTTCTGGCTTGAATTGAAGATGGACGTGCCGTTGTATTAAGACATGATATAGTTTTTATATCATCATGGGAAATGATGACTTTATAGATATATGAAAAACGTCTAAAAATGATGATTTTAGATATAAATGGTATAAATTAAACTAGACATACTGTAAATAGGTATGTCTAGTCTAGTGAAAAAAAGGACTGGGGGGAGGACATGATAGAGAGCCGAGGTGGCGCAGCAGTTAGAGGCAGTTACTGCAGGCCACTTTAGCTGACACTGATCCGCAGGTCAGCGGTTCAAATCTCACCGGCTCAAGGTTGACTCAGCCTTCCATCCTTCCGAGGTAGGTAAAATGAGGACCCAGATTGTTGGGGGCAATGTAAATATATACATTGCTTACTGTTGTAAACCGCTTAGAGAGTGCTTGCACTGTGAAGCAGTATATAAATCTCACTAAATAAATAAATCACTAAATAAATAGCACTCTTACAATATTTGAGGGGCTCTTTCAAAGACGAGAGGGGTCAAACTATTTTTCAAAGCATCAAAAGGCAAGACACGAAACAATGGTTAGAAACTAACCAGGAGAGAAGCAACCTAGAACTAAGGGGAAATTTCCTAACAGTGAGAGCAATTAACCAATGGAATAGCTTGCCTTCAGAAGTTGTGGGTGCTCCATCACTGAAGGCTTTCAAAAAGAGACTAGAGAACCATTTATCTGAAATGTTATAAGGTCTCCTACTCGAGCAAGGGATTGGACTCGAAGATGTCTGATATCCCTTCCAACTCTTATTTCTTTATATTCTATGTTCTATCTTTGCTAGTATGGTCATGTACTGTTGCTTTCTTGTGGCTGTCATGGACAGCACAGTATTCTCTGGCTGTATGTACTGCAGAACAAGCTGATCAATGCCCATCAGTACTACATCATCAATGAGCACAAAATTCTTGTCTAGATCAGGGCTTATTCTGCAAAGCAAAGCAAAGCAAGCAAAGCACTTAGACTTATATACCGCTTCACAGTGCTTTACAGCCCTCTCTAAGTGGTTTACAGAGCCAGCATATTGCCCCAACAATCTGGGTCCTCATTTTACCGACCTTGGAAAGATGGAAGGCTGAGGCTTGAGACTGGTGAGATTTGAACTGCCAAACTGCTGGCAGCCGGCAGTCAGCAGAAGTAGCTTGCAGTACTGCACTCTAACCACTGCGCCACCACAGCAAGCCACATAATAGGTTTATTTGGTGAATATAAGCCACCAAGGTTTATTATTCCATCCATACTAGGTACCGGTAGTTGGTGTGTGTGTGTGTTGTCTTCTATTTCTTAGGTTTTGCCTGATATCACTGAACAACTTCTTCATGCTTTTTAAATTAAAATCCTTAACACAAAAAACCAATCCCTCTCCTCTTATATATCTGTAATTATCTATAGCTATCTATGTACCAACGTTCTGTGAAGAACTCACCAACAAATAAAAATAAATAAAAATAACACAACTTATATAGTTGTCTGAAAATTGTAAAACAATGGTAGAACTACAAAGCCAATTTTTTAAAAATTGCTTGAAAATGAATTTTGAAACTCAAGAGATATAGATATCTTTTGCAATTAGGGACAGTATTCATAAAAAATTACAACTGGGCAAGTTCATCAAAGCTAACTAAATAATACTGTGGGTTAATATGACATATGAAAACAATTTAGGGGGATTGGAAGAGGATGAGATGGCCCTGTGAACACCAACATCTTTCAAGCCTATTCTGCAGATAACTAAACTACTTGCTCTGTAGTTAGCCAGATCCAGGGGCATTTGAAACTTGAAAAGCTAGAGCCAATTAATGAACTGAACTCATAAAATAACCGATGCTGGGCCCTGATCTTTCCTGCTGATGTAATCAGATAACAACAACAACAACAACAACAACAACAACAACAACAACAGAGTTGGAAGGGACCTTGGAAGTCTTCTAGTCCAACCCTATGCTTAGGCAGGAAACCCTACACTACTTCAGACAAATGGTTATCCAACATCTTCTTAAAAACTTCCAGTGTTGGAGCAGATCTCAGGGTTATATACTGGTTAGCAGCTTCAGTTTTCACTGACACTCTAAACAATCCATTTCTTAGAGAAAAGACTGAACTTAATTAATTCTCACTGAATTGTGTTTCTCAATGTCTTTTCTATTTGAAAATTAAAACTAAGTGGCTTGAGATAAACCTCTTTCATGTGGCTACCGTTTATGCTGACCCTACTGTAAGCAGCCATTTCATGCCACCATGTGGTGCCCAGCAAGTGTTTCACTTTCCTCTCCTTGAACTGACCTCTCTCCATCTAGAACACAGGTGGGTTCTATTTACCTTCCCTACCGGTTCGGGGTCGTGCCCCCATTGCTCCCAGGTTAAACTGGTCTGTGCATGCGCATGAGGCTTTGTGCATGTGCAGAGCATTATTTTCAAGTAAATTTGGCTCTGGTGGATGGATTTCAAGCTGGAGGACCAGTTCAGGGGCGTGTCCAGCCAGCCATCGTTGCCGGTTCTATAGAACCGGTCCAAACCAGCAGGAACCCACCTCTGATCCAGAATCATCTCCTTCTTAGCTACTCCCTTCCCACAGTTACTTTTCACAGCAAGGAACAGGCTGTTAAACAAGAGGCAGCGTGGCAAAGCCAGCATTTAGTGAAACTGCAGAAGAGAGCAGGTAAAGCATGGTGGCACATTGTCATTTACCAAGAAAGAGAATCCTAAGCTCTGCAAGGTGAGACAAGATGTAAGGTGGGAGTTCCAGCCAATAAGAAATCACCAAGCACCTAACAAAAAAACCCCCAACAATAACAGCTTGCCTCATTTCCTCTGGAGCAGGAGCCACATTGAGAGGTAGGCTTTGCATTCATGCCCCAGAGAACATTTGTATTGCTCTCATTTATGGAAAAGGCCTTAATTTTCTTTCACTCCCTCTAATGCTGAATTCAGGTAGGGTCTGCTGGCAAATTTATAAGCAAAGAGTAAGATGAGAGTAGGAGAAAAAAATTAGAAGTATTTAAAATAACCAGAAGTCAGCCAAGTAATTCACAATATTAGCTATGTTTAGATTTCGAGACAGACATGCTGATTCAACACTAGATGAAGGGGAGTAGGTGGAAGCAAGAGCTAGGATCTAGAAGGAAGAAACAAGGCCAGGTATGTGAGATATTGTGGAGGAGTGAGAAAAGTAGTCAAGAGCAAGGCGCACAGAGGAGACAGGTGGATTTAAAAGTGACAGATTAAGGAAGGAAGAAAAGAGAAAATGGGGGTGGGGAATGTAGTAATACTCCTGGAACAAAGGGTTTTATTACAAGTCCCACTTGTTAGTATGTTGGCATGATGGTGGTGGTGGTGGTGGTGGTGGTGGTGATGATGATATAATGGGTTCCATATGAATGTTTCTCCTTCATACTGTATGCTTTGGTAGGACAACCTTGCCAAACGTTCATCATGACCTTTCATCAACAACCATATTGACCTTCTCCTATACTATATGTCCTTGTCCTACCCCAAAATATATGTAGGTTGTGATCATTCCAGCTCAGCTGTGGTTGAATTCATATGTTAAATAAGCAGCATCAAAATTTGATTTGGGGATTGGGGCGCCATAAATGTGTATAGTGCTTAGCTCTACAGATTATCCACAATGTTTATTTGCATAATTACCTATGATGATGCCTTCCTGGCTTCCAGACATAAACATGGAGGCTGTTTTGGAGGGCAACTTGAAGTGTCTAATTGCCAGGAAGGGAGAGAGACGGTATTTAATTGTTTCTAACTTTGGTACAGTGAGATGATTTGGGCTGGTTGTTCTGTGACTCTCCAAAGAAAAGGGAGATGGAGAACGCTGGCGTTGGGGACAAGGTAGAGCTTTAGCTTGTTCTGGCTTCTTGATGAAGACCCATTCATATCGCTCCATTTTAGGATGCACCTTTTAAGAAAAGACAATATCAGTCAGGGATATTTTGGAACTCACCATCCAGAATAAATAGACATTTTTTCCCCTCTGTGGAAAAGAGTTCTGGTGTAGCCTGGGAAGGAGGGTTAAAATAGCCCTACCCTCTCCTTAATTAGAGAAGATTTCTGGAGTCAGAACCGAAATCCAACAAGGGTACAAGAGTACAGTAGCTAAAAAGAAATCAAACCAGAAAGACATCAGAAAAGTGGGAAAGAGAAGCCTCCAAGACAAAGCAGTGGTCTTCAAGCTAAAGAAAACTACAATTCTTGGCCCTGCAAGATCAGCTAAGAGATGGAGGACAAGAGCCTGATCAGTGTCTACAAACCCAAGCATGACTACAAGCCAGGTCCAGAAAGAGAACTGTAAGAGGAGAGAAAAGCCCATAACAAAATCTATGGAGAGAAAAGGGTTTTTACATGCAAGGGACTGGGGCTGGCTACAAGAACTGAAGACAGGAGGGGGGGGGGAATAAAATGTTTAAAGAAATAGTTATGATAGGGAAACATAGTGCTACAAACATAGAAGTAGGAACATCGAGGTAGAATTTAGAGATAAGAGTGTATAAATTAGGATAAAATCATCCCATTACTATAAATTTATAATAATGGGAAGCCTGTAGATTCAGAAAGGTGGGAAACTAGAAACAAGCATAGAATTAGCATTAAGGTTACAAGTAAGGAATAGGAGTTTAATTTTGAATAATAAAGCAGTTTATGTAGAGAAAAAACAAAAACAAATTCAGTCTTTCTGCCTATGATCTGTACCAGATTAAGAAAAACCCTAACATATATCCTAACTGTGACTATTTAGTACATTTGGCAAGGACTGTGCAGGGATAGGAAGCTCTAAAGCAGAGATCCACAGGCTGCAAGTTGCACTTAAGTCCCTGATGTTACACATCTGCTTGTTGATGGCATGCTATGGCGTGATTTGGAATTATCAAATATTTAAAGTAACCCATTTTAATGTTCCACCTTCGAATGAGAGCATGTATCCCTGCCTCGTAAAATTTTGTTGACTGTTCTTTGAGCCACTTCTTCACTGCAGTTTTCACTTCCTCATCACTGGAATAATGTTTGCCTTTCAAACCCTCTTTCATGGGGCCGAAGAGATGATAGTCTGAAGGCGCTAAATCTGTTGAGTATGGAGGATTATTATTCCAGTGACGAGGAAGTGAAAACTGCAGTGAAGGAGTGGCTCATGTAGGGGAAGATACATAACATGTACCGTGGTGCACTTCACTGGAAGTGACTGTAGAAAAACACCCAATGAAATAATGTTGGGGGGGAGGGCTCACATCTTTTGAGAAGGCATTCAGGGACATAGTTTTATTTTGGAACAATGCAACAGTTTTCATTCTTTGCAGGATTCATGTGAAGCCCCAAAATACATATGAGCTCTATTTTCGAATTTTCATCATACCCTTAGGTTTGGAGGGCTATATACTGATGGTCAGATTTGGATCAGACTGATCAATGCATAAAAGGAACTGAAAGAAAGTACTTATAAAACCAATATATTCTCCACCATGGGGCAGTGGTTAGAATGCAGTATTGCAGGCAAACTCTGTTCACAGCCTGGAGTTTGATCCTGATGGGGCTTGAGGTTGACTCAGCCTTCCATCCTTCTGAGATCAACAAAATCAGGACCCAGACTGTTTGGGGCATTATGCTGACTGTATAACCACTTTGAGAGTGCTGTGAAGCACTATGGAGCAGTGTATAAGTCTACATGCTATTGCTATTGCTATGGAAATAAGTTAAACTTACTGTAAAAATAAAGCATTCTCCTGTTCCAAAGAAGCTTGTTGTTCCTCCCCGTTTTTTCCTTTCATTCCAGTCAGAGGAAAGAAATGCTCCACATACCTGAATAGGAGTAAGATGTGAGCAACTGCATAAGGTTTCCTGATAATCAAAAAGACTCAAGAAAATGAATGGTCACAGAAGACCACTTAAACTCTTACTGTATTCAAAACATCCAGTGAAAAGATGGGGTTACCAAACAATGTGAAGATGTAGTTTAAAAACATGTGATTATCATCTTCCATTTACTTTATGAGGGCACCCTCATAAAGGAGCAGAACATTAGGGACGAGGCTACAGTATTCCCTTTTGATGTACTGTATACAGGTTTAGGGTAGTTTTGCGTAAGTTAATCCACTGACGTTTTAAGCCTCATAAGTAACTTGTGCTTCCAGTGCGACTAACATAGTAAAGGAATAACATACAATTCCAGGCCACAAAGGCTAAAAGGCAATCAGTAAAATGCATAACCACAGAATAGAAATACTCAAGTAGTTGAAGATAGAAGCACAAAATAACACTGGAGATGAAAAGTCTGGTGAACCAAAATCAGATCTTTCTCTGGCAACCAAGAGGATGAAGGTGGAGGTTCATTCTCCAAACTTGTGGATTGGTTTCCAAATGTTTTATTACTAGGCTGGGTAACATCTTCAGCAGAGATGAAGATCTTTCACTTGATGCGACCCATATCTGACCCATCACAAGACATTCAATGCACAGAGGGATTGAATCAAGATTGTGTGAGGTACTAATACCACTCTATAAAGCCTTGGTAAGACCACACCTAGAATACTGCATCCAGGTTTGGTCACCACACTATAAAAAAAGATGTTGAGACTTTAGAAAGAGTGCAGAGAAGAGCAACAAAGATGATTAGGGCCAGGGGTGAAATGCTCTGATTCGCTTTTACCTGTTGGTCGTCGGAGAGCCGATCGCGAAGGCAGCGCGATGCTCTGCCCACCCGCCGGGACACCGCCATTTGAGTTCTTGTACCCTCTGCGCATGCACAGAACGCTTTGTGCATGCGCAGAGGGTAAAAGAACTCAAATGGCGGTGTCCCGGCGGGTGGGTGGAGCGTTGCGCTGCCTTCGTGATCGGCTCTCTGACGACTGACAGGTAAAAGCGAACCGGGAGCATTTCACTGTTGATTAGGGCACTGGAGGCTAAAACAAATGAAGAATGGTTGCAAGAACTGGGCATGGCTAGTCTAGTGAAGAGAAGGACCAGGGGTGACATGATAGCAGTGTTCCAATATTTGAGGGGCTGTTACAAAGAGGACGGGGCTCAACCAATTATCCCAAGCACCCGAAGGCCAGACAAGGAGCAAAGGATGGAAATCCTCATCTGACGTGACCTCCCCAACACAAGACCTACTGACCACACGAAGCCTTTAAAACTAGAAAAACACTGACACTGACATCCCCTACACTCCACTGAATATGTTACCTAGCCTGGTAATGAAACATTTGGAAAACCAACCCACAAGCTCAGAGAAAGAACCTCCATCCTCATCCTCCACCCGAGCTACAGATATTCACCACCATCGCAATCCAAGAGAATGTCAGGCAATGCTCACTAGAGCGAATGTTCAGAGATGAGGCTCTTTATCTGAAACACTCTATTCTTAGTAGCCCAGCATGATGTTTATCCTGTAAATTTAGGACCTGGAAGCAACTTAAAACCTGTCCAGATGTTAATGCTTCTAAGTGTGTATTTGAGACTGAGAAGTACACCTCTCCATATAAAGCCGTGAGCAAAAAGAAATGTATGTCATATAAGAATTGCCTGCAATTTCCTATTGAGCAGTTGGCGTTCACAGTTGGTGGCAAACTTGGCAAGACAACACTAGGAATGCTTCCCCTTCTGCAGGAAATAGATATTCAATATACAAATTATTACCTTTGAAAGTGTCTCTGATAGGAATACAGTATATTCATTCATTTGTTTGTATTGATTAAGAGGGTCTCTGATAGGAACATATTCGTTTGTTTGTATTGATTAAATGGTTCTTCCTCCCCCCATTTTTTGTTTTGGCAACCAATATGTTTTATTTTTGGAACAACAATAAACAGTCCTATGTGAAAACTTCCTGGTTGTTTTATAAAGCCCCCTATCAGTTCCTTGTCTTTCCTCCAACCTCCATTTGGCTCTCAGAAATCTACTTACTTCCATCGTCAGCATTCTTTCAAAAAAAATACTCCTGATGTAATAAGACTTAACATGTAGACTTTTGAGAGAGTTGGGCATCCTTTTTACATAGAAGTAAATGAATGCATGTTTGTGATTTAAGTACAGAATTTTGATTTTTAGCCCAGAATACACTTGCTACATATGGCTTTGGATGGGTTGTGTTTTATTCCACAGATGGAAGATCCCACTACTACCCCAGAATTTTTTGAGATATTCAGAACTAAATCACTTACTTCTCCCAGTGTGTTTTTTAACAACAGTAAAGTTGGCTCATAGCCTTCACAGCAGGAATAAAACCTGTAGGAAGCAAAAGAAATGGGATGAAATGAGTCCCCTGCTAATGGCTGGGAAAGCAATTCCTTGATGGCATTGAGATGGAGATGGCTTGAACAGTGGAGCATGTTATTCTTAGTGCTTTATTAATAAGCCTGGAGCGAGAAAAACAACAAGATGGAAACCAGACAGACTCTGAAATAGAAGTTATCTAGTTACCTCACGTTTTACATTGTCACAGGAACATGTACTTATGGAATGTGTATTCAGTAGAACAAATTCCATTTTTCATGCAGATAATTTTCTGCTGTAAATCTTCTAAATACATCCATAACCATTAGGAATGGGTGATGAAGATGATGGAAGTTGCAGAGATTGCTAAATTAACTCCTTTGATCAGAGAAAAAAACCCAATACTTACATTTAAGGCTGATTGAAAACTCCTTAAAGACTTTTTGTATGAATGGGGGGGGGGGGAGGGAGAACTTATGACCTGTGATTTTGATGATTAGGAAAAAAACTTGATAATAAAAAGTGAGCTTTTTTGTAATAATTGAATAAGAGATAATTTTCTAATTGTATTTATATTTAATGCAAAGGATATCAGATGCTTCTTCCTATTTCTTTTTACCTTTTGTTTCCTTCCTTCCTTCCTTCCTTCCTCCCTCCCTCCCTCCCTCCCTCCCTCCCTCTTTATTTGTCTTAGTTGTTATGTTCTTTTTAAAACTTTTAATAACAACGTATAGTTTTTCTATATATTTTCTAAATATGCCATTCTACTGTTTTTTAACTCCTTGTGGAGTTCTCAGAGCAATGATTTGGAAGATCAGGAGAAAGGGACAGGAAAATATGCAAGAACCTTAGACAAAGGGGCTGGGACATTATTTAAGTCCTGGGAAACAAGATAATATTTGGAAGTGGCTCAGGCAGATATCTCCCTAATTCACTGGAGTGTAAGAAGAAGGGTAGGTGCAGAACATTCAGATTTTCAAGATTCTTCTATTATAGTCAATTTCAACAAAGTATAGTTCTGGTCTTCCTATGGAGCTAGACACAAGAACAGTTTTCCCCCCGAACGCCATCACTCTGCTAAACAAATAATTCCCTCACCACTGCCAAACTATTCACTAAGGCTGCATTACTATTACTATTAGTCTTCTCATCATTCCTATCACCCATCTCCTTGACATGACTCCATAAAATGCCTGGAGGAATAGCAGCTGGTAATGACTGCCAACAAGTCATTGTTACATTAAATCCATAAAGGAAAAGCCCAACCATTCCTTCAGTTCTACCAATATTCCTTTCTTTATTTTAAACTTTTATGTGGCCACCCAATTCAACCAAGGTGATTCTGGGCAACTTCCAAAAAGAAAAAAGAAAAAGAAAAAAGCAACGAAATGTAGCAAAAAGAATTCAAAATCGCAATACATACATCTACAGTATAAACAATAATAAGATAATTTTGTTCCATGTTGTATAATAACTGCAAAGCAGACATTTGGAAGCTATAATTTCTGCTCAGTGAAGCCGGCAATTGCTCACATAAAACTTGAATGCGTCATAATCTCTATGGCAGGATCCTGACACAGATTCCTGGGTTTGGAATCAGACAGATTAATTGTGATTGTAAAAAGAGTGATACTTTCAACGTAGGTGTACCTTGGCTGTTAGATGCTCCAAGCTGTAATGTTCATGCTATTAAGGATGTCTAGTCACATTCATCTTTTGAGAGGTTATGAGGTTTTCACAGCTTTCCCAACATATCCTAAAGCTGTTTTTATTTACAATTGGTTATTGAAGTACTTCCCCAATGTAATGGATTTCTAAATATTTCCCTTCTATTTGGAAAATTCTTATAGGAAAATGGATAGAATACAGCTGAAGGCAACCTCCCCCCAAATGATTAAATGGCTAGTTGGTTATATGAACTACAGAGAAGATCCTAGGAGCTGGCATAGGGGCAGTCCAAAACATTAATCACATATAAATGGGTCTTCTAACATTACCCTAGGACTTCAGCCACCTCCAAAGCACTGCTAATGTCAATTCATGCAATGGCTTCTGCCCTCTTCCCAGCAGGCTCCTTTCTGAATGGCAGAATAAGAGGTAGGCCAGTGTAAAACAGCACCATTTCACTCTATGGAGCCATCCTCTATTATGATCTCTGGAATGATTTGTTTCAAGTTAGTGGTTTCTTGTGAAGAAGCAAGAGTTTTTGCCTTGATATCAGCAATCAAGAGCAGTAAGGGTGAGCTACTTCACTCTGGTGGAGGTTAACTTTTGCAGAAGATTGCTGAACATCAGGAAAAAGGCTATTTCCTCATGGCTTGACAGGTCCAATATATGCCTAAAAGTGAGGAGCTGCTTTATGGAGTTTGCCTCAAAGGGGTTCTTCAGTTAAATTTCTTTGATTGAAGTATTACTTCATAAGAATCTAAGCATAGGAAAGGTCCCTCCCATCAGGCTAAAGAAAGAAATTTATTCTCCAAGCTCTGAGGAGAAATCCGTTCCATCAGCTCCTTCCTGCCCTTATCTGACATTGCTATTTCCTGAGTATTTTCAATTTGAAACTAATCATAGCAAGAATATGCTGGTTTAAGAAGTGTGGCCTTGATTTGCTTTCTTCCTTCCTCTTTTCTTTCTCTCTCCCTCTTAGACTAAGGTGACCAGACATCCCGCTTTTTAATAATTTGCCCCACGTCCTGCGGCGTTTCAAAAAAGTCCCGCCAAGCAAGTGCGGCGTGGAAGCCGCTGGTGGCCGGGTGGGTGGCAGCCCCCTGGGCGGGTATAGGGCCAGGTATAGGGCCAGGCCTGCGCTTGGAAGGGGCCACCGCTCTCACTGCTCTCCCTCCCTGCCTGGCTGCAGACGTCCGCCTGCCTTCCCGAAGCAGCGCTGCCGCAGTTCACTTTTGTTTCGCGGTGGGAGAAGGAAGAAAGCAGGCAGCGAGAGTGGCAGCCTCTTCCAAGCGCAGGCCTGGCCCTCTCCCCACACGGAGGGCTGCTGCCCGGCTGGCTGGTGGCGGCTTCTGCAATGGAGGCAGCACACGGCTGTGAAGAACCCTCACCACCCGCCCTCCCGGAGCACCACAGCCGCGGTTTGCTTTCTTCCTTCTCCTGCCGCTGTCCCTCTCTGGGCCAGACGCAGTCGAGGCGAGCCCCGGCCATGGCAAACCGCGGCTGTGGTGCTCTGGGAGGGCGGGTGGTGAGGGTTCTTCACAGCCGCGTGCTGCCTCCATTGCAGAAGCTGCCGCCAGCCAGCCGGGCAGCAGCCCTCCGCGTGGGGAGAGTGCCAGACCTGCGCTTGGAAGAGGCTGCCGCTCTCGCTGCCCGCTTTCTTCCTTCTCCCGCCGCGAAACAAAAGTGAACTGCGGCAGCGCTGCTTCGGGAAGGCAGGCGGACGTCTGCAGCCAGGCAGGGAGGGAGAGCAACAAGAGCGGTGGTAAGGGCTGCGATGAAGGGGAGGTGTTTGGGGGGTTGCACAAAGCTGCAGCAAAGCAATCCTGGATTTGTGTCTCCACCTTTATTCACGTGGATGGGCTGCGGGATAAGAGAGACGGACCCCTCCCGTCTTGCTCCCCTAGAACCCCCCCCCATCAATGGTGTCCCGCTTTACAAATATTAAAATCTGATCACCTGATCTTAGACAGATCTGTTCTAGATCTGAAAGCTGAAATTAGAGACTATTTTGATTTTACTAAGCTTATGTAAGCCATTCTGGGAGACTTTATAGTCGGAGAAAAGTAAAACTGTTAAATAAATAGTACATGCTCCAAGGTAATCACCTTCTTGAGCTTTTCCTTTTTGGCATCTTACATTATTTTTTTCTAATCTGATACTTTTCAGAAATTTTGGGTGCTATAGTATTCGTATCTAGGAAGACTGCCTAGTTAAAGTTCTGGAGAATGCCTAATACCTGAAGATCCGGTTGTGATAAATCTCAGTATTACTTGGTTTCAAAAATACCTCACAACCGCCCCCCCTTCTCATGTGTCTTCTCATGTTATATTTTTCAAGCTCAAAAGTTCCAAAGTGTGTGAAAATTTAAAGATCCTACCCCTGCATTTTCTCTGGTGCTCTCTCCCATTTGTCCTGAATATGTGCTGATTAGGATCATTCAAAAGAAAGCAATGAGATACTGATTTCAGTGGCAGTTTTCTAATTGCATCTCCTGCCAAAGGGTACATTTCCAGAGAAATTTACCTATGCTACTGTCTGAGCACTCTACATGGAAATTGCTTCTGATGAGCAAATATCCAAATTGGGAAACATATTGCTTGGAGGTTTCATAGCCCACACTGAGCCCACAAGAGTCTATTATTTGTTTAGTGAACAGAGATGGGATAGGCACTAAGGCTGTGCAGCACTTTGGATGTTATCTTTGTAAAATGATTTGGAACTCAAGGGATTGTGAATATAGTACCTCCCTGCAAAAACTTTAAGTCAACACAAGATTGTTCGTGGGGTGGATGGACAACATTCTAAAATGCTGCAGGCTAATATTGTATTCATGCACCTGCATGCTCTGAAGCACTTTCTGAAGGTTGTGCTGTGGTGGCGCAGTGGTTAGAATGCAGTACTACCAGCTACTTCTGCTGACTGCCGGCTGCCTGCAATTTAGCAGTTCGAATCTCACCAGGCTCAAGGTTGACTCAGCCTTCCATCCTTCCGAGGTTGGTACAATGAGGACCCAGATTGTTGGGGGCAATATGCTGACTCTGTAAACCGCTTAGAGAGGGCTGTAAAGCACTGTGAAGTGGTAAGAGCTATTGCTGTTGCTATTGATCCTGAAGGACTAAGCAGCCTTAATAAGCATGCTTAGAGGTCCAACAACACTACACTAGGAACTCCCAAGTATAATGAATTAGTCACCTTGGCATTCTTTTCTGTGCTTTTGTACCTAAAAGATTGGATTGAGACACTCTCCCAATTTCCAGTTTTTCAGCTATGCCAGAATCCAAGACCTTTCCAAGAAAAGATCAAGAACTCTCAAATACTGGTGTCAGCAGCAAAAGAGGGTGGCATTTAAGTATCACAGGATCCTTAGCCCTCATTTGAGCTTAAGGAAGGTGCATAAACCATAGTTCTTATTCTGAATGTTTGCTCAGTCTTTAATTTTTTTTGTAGTAAGCTTCCCAAGTGCTTTGTTTTATGAAGGTCTAGAAATGCTTTGTCCACTCATTGTGAACACTGTGCTCGTCCTTAGGTAATTATGTGAAATTCTC
The DNA here is from genome assembly GCA_023053685.1 of Diadophis punctatus similis. Lineage (NCBI taxonomy): Eukaryota > Metazoa > Chordata > Lepidosauria > Squamata > Dipsadidae > Diadophis > Diadophis punctatus. Next base: position 150,521,798 of record JALIGW010000002.1, read on the forward strand.
AGCTATGCCAAGACCAATTGTTGTGTCAGTATCATAAACACATAAATGGACTGTATGAATAAATATTGTTTAAGGCAACTTTTTAAAAAGCACATCAGTATACTGACCGCATTAGAACACTAAACTAAGCTTTAATATGATTTCTTTGATGTTGGCCACTTGGAGCGTGGAGATTTTATAAACTTTGTAACTGCCAAAGCTATCACTTTGTAAAAATATGATGCTCTTGTTTCTAATGTTCTATTCAGTTTCTTCTGCTAATTCTTTAATTGGTCTAAACTTTTATAGCTCTGTTCACTTTATTATTTGCCTTAATAAGTGTTATATTTTGGTTAATACTTTGAAAATATGTCCCTTACCTTTGCAAACTGTATCCGTTTTCAGAAGTTGAGAATAAAAGAACAGGTGGGTATAAAGAAAATCGTTCTGGGATCCAGGACCACACAATGCGCATTTCTTGAGCTTTAACAATGGTGGAACTGAAATTATGTGCATTCACAATGAGGTGGAATGGTTGTCTGTGCAACGGGAAAAGAAAAGAGAGGCTCTAATCAAACTATGATTCCAAAGAGATTGACTTTTAGGATAGAGAGGGCACTCTTTGCAAACAATTATCAAGCAGGAACAGCTGCTGATTATATTACATCCTGGAATTGCAATGGTACAGGACACACAATGGACATAAACTCTGGGACTTATTTTAGAGCAAGCATCGTCATGTGATCATCTGGTTCTCCGCTCTCCTCATTCTTTTTACATTTACATCTACATATTCCTTCAGGGTAGAATTTTATACTTTGGGTGAAGCATAAGATATCCTTTGCTCTTCAAACCAGAATTGTCTTAAAAGACAGATGTTCGCTATTTAATGTTTATGGAGACACTCAGTCATGCAGGTTATGGTTGTCCCAAAGATGCTTTTTCAAAAGGCAACTGGACTTTTCAAAGGAAAAAGAAAGAAAGACTATTTTAATGAAAGGCTTTCATATTAGAAATACTTTCCTCCTCCCCCCTCCAACACACAGACATATGTCCTACAATACATGTATAAACTAGACAACCTTCCTTAGACAATCTATTGTCCCCAGCTCTGAAACTAAGTTTACTTTACTTTACAGAACTTCAGTGTCTTTAGGTGTCAGGATTTGATGCTGAATCTGATATTAGACGTGATTTTAAGCACGGCACATCTTGCCAATATTACTGATAGAAATGTCCATTTCATTTATCTGGGAAACTGCCCATGTATACGTATCCCACTCAAAAGAGGGAACACCAACCTAAAAGGCATATGGAGTCCTCCATAATGTTTGTGCCTCTTCCAACTTTTTCAGGCCACTTGTCCATTAATGGCATGCTGGCAGCCATACTTCAAAATGGGGACAAGCACCAGGAGAAAAGTGGGGCAGGACAAGAACAAACTCATCAATTAAATATAATTTATTGCACTCACAGACCAATATTCAAAATAAAACATATTAGAAATAAAATCAGAATAAAATCAGAAAACAGGCTAAGAATGTTGCTATTGGTGATGGGTTCATCAGCGGGCACTCAGAGTGTGGTTAGTTTTAGCTTATAGGGGATTTTAAAATATCATTCTTCCAGTTATTAACTAAATACAGTTAGGTTGATTATTCAATTGTAACTACTGGAGAGATTCTGGAAGCAACATTCCAGCTTTGTGTGCGTGCATCTCCATGCTTTGGGGGGGGCGCTCGCTACGCGCATGCCCCCCTCACATGATTTTGCTTCTGCACATGCGCGGAAGCAAAATCACGCCAAAACCTCATGAGGGGACGCACGCGTGCGCGATTTTGGCACGATTTTGCTTCCGCGCATGCGCGGAGGCAAAATCTCACCGAAATCTCATGCGCGTGTCCCCTCACGAGATTTCGGTGCAATTTTGCTTCCACGCATGTGCAGAAGCAAAATCGCACGAAAATCATGGGGAAAAAATGGCGACGTGCCGGGTGGATCGGCAGATAGGGCTCCGGAGCGGTTGCGAAATCCGCCGCTCCCTACCGGAGCTGCGTAGCGGGCAGCTCCGGCAGGAACCCACCTCTGGGCAAATCCTGAAGCCTTGGGGGTCTGACCTTGATATTAGTTCTGTATGTTCTTTTGGGAAAATATCTGATGTCAGGAATGGGCTTTGGAAGTCCAAGTTTTATCATTCAGACTGAGCAATGAAGTTTGGCTAAAACAAAATCCTACTCTTAAACTCTAATATATCTCAGAAAAATATAAAGCACAGCAAGGCTTAAACCAGTGGTTCCCAACATGGGCCCCACACCCCACAGGGGGGCAATTTGATTTTTAATGGGGCAATTGGAACCTTGTTTAAACCAAGTTAATGGCCTTTTAGGCTTCCTTCGTGTGAGTAGGAGTTTACTTTTTGAATAGTAAGAATTATATGTCACTGGGGGGGGGGCATCAGGATTTTAGAGATGCTTAGGTGGGGCATGGCCAACAAAAGGTTGGGAACCACTGGCTTAAACCATCCGTTAAATGGTAGATCCCAATGATAGATTGCTAAAACACATGGAGATTTAAACCAATTTGCTTTCAGGGCTATTATTGATGTATCCTTATGCTTATTTCTACACTTCTTTTTCCAAAGCTGGTATAAATCTAACACGGCTCAAATTTGTTTATTATATCTTTTTAAAAGGTGCATGCATACCTGACCAGTACTATCTACTGGCAGGATTATCCAATATATATATTATGAGTTCTATAAACTTCCAGTGCTTAGAGAAGATGGATGATGGCAGTTGTGGTCTAGAATCTCTCTGTGGGTGAAGGCATATTTTACTGGGATTGATAGAAAATACTCTGCATGGGTTATTCTAATTAGGTAGCTTCTGCAGTCATTTAGAGTTGTGTTGTCTAGCATCTTGTAACTGGAAACGTTATGACATGCCCCAAAATATAGTAAACAAGGTTCTTATACCTGTGATGCACCATGGTTACTCCTTTATCCACCAGAGCCTTCCGGTTAGCCATTTGAAGAAGCCAGATTTCTTTGCGGGAGAAAAGCCGGATGCCAAATGCTTTCTCTAAAAGCTTGTCAGCCGCCAAGTATTCCTGAATGTCCCACAGGAAAGCCTGCAAGCTTCCCTTGATGTCAACCACCTCTTGTCCTCTTGAGGTCATGAAGAGACGGTATTGCTTCAGCAGCGCCAGAGCAATGCGGTAAAGGACTTTTTGCCCCTCCAAGAGATACACATCAAAGATGCGGATGACGTAATTAAAGGGAAGATCATCAAAGAGCCACACCAGCCATTCAGAGTACACCTCAAAGATGTCTGACGAACTTGCTATCAGTTGATGGGCAGCTGGGCAGTGCTTGTTGGCTAAGTCCCCAAAGGTCATACAGGAGGCCTTGTGAGCCAGGAAGGACTGGTCTATGTAGGTGGTGTGGGGAGCCTTGGAGTAGAGGAGTCGGCAAGTAAGCTCAAAGCATTGGGCCTCGTCTTGGCTGTAATGGAGCACCAGAGCAGTCACAGCTGGGAGCAAAGGACAGTAAGTAATCTCAGGGTAGAGACTGGAAATGCAGATAAGTATTTTCTTCAAAGCCGTTATCCCTTCTGGAGTGAGGCAGTATTCGGGCATGATGCTTCCTGACAGGAATTCAGGCAAGGGATCGAAACTTTCACTCTGGTTTCCAAATAGCTTGCTGGCCACATCTCGGTAGACGAAGGCATCAGGAGTCATTAGCCGGCATGGTATATCTTGGATAATGTGCTGGTAAGCCTTTGCTCTCAGGGTATGGCTTCCAGCCCAACATCCTTCCCTTGCTAGCTTCTTCAGCTCTTTCCTAGACTTGCCAAGGAAATGCTCGTGAGAGTCCTGATGATCATTCAGTTTGGGGATTTTGCTCTGGTCCACAAATGCACTGCAGCCTAGGTAGGAAGCTGAATTACTATCCCATGTCCCAGCCTTGGCAATGATTTGCACAGGTTCTTTAATTGGATTAACTGTCTCTGTAGAATAAAGACATTATGTTCAGTGCAATTTATCTACTATTTGACAGCTTGCTTAATGCTGCTTGACAAGTATGGGGGGGGGGGAATGGCATTGTTGTTTTTCTCCAACTTTTGAACAAGTAGCACTTAAACTGATAAACATCCATTTGCCATTTGCTCTTAAGCTTCCATTTCATTCAATAGGTAGTTGGTCCTATCAATTGTAGGAATTGAAGGGTAGGACAATAGAAGATTAACCCTGTGGTAGGGTTAAATACTAAATACGATGCAATAATTTCTTTAAAAGGGATTTATTTATCTAATGAATAATCATTATATATTTCTCAAAATGGTTATAAAATAGTATTTTGTTGTCCTGATATGGCATCAGTCAACACCGCAAATACCTGTGTAGTCACTAGATTCTCAAGATGCTTTGGAAGATGAAGCTCTCCATGCACAAACCTTTTAGATTACAGTGAAACAGTTCACTGTAACATAGTTCTGGACTGTTCTGAGCACTGCAGAAATTCAGACACTACAAGGACAGGCACATGTTCCCTGAGAGAGAATGAAGGCAACAAGAGGTAGGAAATTATTTTATAGCTATATTATCTAGTAGGGAAAAAAATTGATGCTATTAGGACTGCACGTAACCCAAAGTCTTCCCACTTTGGAAGTCCTTGTATCTTTTTGCGTCAGTCCAGAGGTGGGTTTCAGCAGGTTCTGACCAGTTCTGGAGAACTGGTAGTGGAAATTTGGAGTAGTTCGGAGAACCAGTAAATACCACCTCTGACTGGCCCCGCCCCCATCTATTCTCTGCCTCCCGAGTCCCAGCTGATCGGGAGGAAATGGGGATTTTGCAGTAACCTTCCCCTGGAGTGGGGTGGGAATGGAGATTTTACAGCATCCTTCCCCTGCCACGCCCACCAAGCCACGCCCACAGAACTGGCAGTTAAAAAAATTGAATCCCACCACTGGTCCAGAATATATCAGTGTGAATAGGGCTAGTAAAAAAAAATTGAATCCTACCACTGCGTCAGTCCCTTGTCCCTCCCATTTCTTCTTCCTCTTTCTCCCTGCTTTCCAGGGAAACAGAGGTGCTGTAACTTCACTCTGCAGTGCCCAAATTCTTTTAAAAGTTAAAAAGACATGAAGGAAAAGAGCCACGGAATATTGTTTTGCTTGAGTTATGGGAAAAGAACAGAGTGTGCTAGGCACAGAGAAGGAGAAGAAAGATGAGAGAGTGTCAGCAGAAAGAAAGGGGAAGAAGGGAGAGGGATAATCTGGGAATGGAACATCTAAGAAAATCTGTAATCTCCTGCATACGTTGCCAGGTCCTTTAAGTAACACTGGCAAGGAGTTTAAACTCATTCTGAATTTGAAATCAGGATCTCCTGGGAAGTGCTCTACATGGAGCTTTGCTTGAAGATCACCAGGAAGCTAATCCTGGTCCAGAACAGAGATGGGTTTCAGCAGGTTCGGACCAGTTCTGGAGAACCGGTAGTGGAAATTTTGAGTAGTTCGGAGAACCGGTAAATACCACCTCTGACTGGCCCTGCCCTCATCTATTCTCTGCCACCCGAGTCCCAGCTGATCAGGAGGAAATGGGGATTTTGCAGTAACCTTCCACTGGAGTGGAGAGGGAATGGAGATTTTACAGTATCCCTGCCATGCCCACCAAGCCACGCCCACAGAACCGGTAGTAAAAAAAAAATGAATCCCACCACTGGTCCAGAATATATCAGTGTGAATAGGGCTAGGCTCTTCCAAGTTTGCCCATGCTATACTTCTGAAGTGTGATCCGCCCTGACTCCCTGATACCTTCTGGATGCAATTCGAGGCATTGGTTATCACCTTTAAAGTGTTACATGGCACGAGATCAAGTTATTTGTGGGATTGCTTCTTCCTGAGAGTATTGCTTGTTGTACCAGAGTGGATAGGGTAGATACGTTGTACTATATGTCCTTTCTCTAAAATGTTGCCATGTGTTCCTTTTCTATGACTACCTCATTATAAAATATCCTCCCACTGCAATCTGGCAAGCTCCCACCCTTTTAGCCTTCCAGGAGGCTATCAAAACCTGGCTCAAGACCAGACACTGGGGTGGAGAGAGGGTGCCTTGGTATGGTTGTTGAATGGTTTTATGTTTCTATGGTTTTTATATTTCTGAAGTTTTATTATTGTTGTAAGCTGCCCAGAGTTGCCTTTGAAGATGCATGACCATACAAATCTTTAAAATAAACAAATAGTTAAATAAAATCCTGTCTTTAATGTCCAGCAAATAGCAATGGGAATGGACGGTTCCCATGAAAGAATCAACCACCACAGCGACATTTTTGTAGAAACTATGCAGAACATGGTTACAACAACCTGTTCTTTAGATCTAAGAAAGAAGAAAACATTAGGAAGAGACTCAGACTGCATTTTCCCCTCCCTCCCTTCTATATCCCAGGGAGCCAGTCAGGCTTTCAGGATTCTGTTGCCACAGCCAATCTCAATAAACATGGACTTTTGGAGTTGTTTTCTTGGTCTGGCCTATCTCGAAAGGTGACCCTGATAATGTGATATTCAAGTTCCCGAGACAGGCTTCACAAAAGATATTTGGAGCATTGGGGAAATCAAGCAAGCCAGGCTAATCATTTTCATTTTTCCTAGGAATGCTCGGGATCTGGGAGCAGCCAGGCAGGCAGGCAGGAAGGCAGAAGATATACCATGTCCTCAGGGGCAGGTTGCTCTCTTACCTTGCTACCGGTGCGCTGCGCACGCATCACCATGTTTCTTGCACGCTCGCTCACTACGCACACATGCCCCCTCACGCGATTTTGCTTCCGTGCATATGCGGAAGCAAAATCTCACTGAAATCTTGCGAGGGGACGTGCATGCGTGCGCAATTTTGGCAATTTTTTGCTTCCGCACATGCGTGGAAATGAAATCTCGCTGAGATCTCACATGCGCACGTGTCCCCTCATGAGTTTTGGGCGCGATTTTGCTTCCACGCATGCGCAGAAGCAAAAAATCGCCGAAAAATTTGCAAAAAAGATGGCGGCTCCTAGGGACCGGCAACCGACCGCACCTGGTCGGTAGCCTCTTGATGACATCACCAGCCCACCGCTACTGGTGCGATAGAGTGGACCACACCGGTAGGAACCCACCACTGCATGTCCTCTACTCTTCATGTGGGACAAAATATCCAAAAGTAACTGTTGATTCCTTGAGATAGAGTTTGGGGCTTCTTGCAATAGAGAATATCAGATGGAAATTTAACTAAATCTTATAAATATAATGAATATAGGTAGTGTTGATCGCATTAGTTTTCATCTCCAAGTAACCTTACTTTTTGATTTGTTGTTGGGGGGGAGGAGACTTAGTATAATAGGATAGGAGATATGCAAATCTATGGTTTCCCATTTCAGCTTTTCAAATATTCTTGGATTTCTTTAGTTTTTATATCCCAATCTCCCTTTCTCAGAATATACAGGAACAATGCAGAAGAGAGCAATCAGGATGATAAGGGCACTGGAAACTTAAACATACGAAGAGCGGTTGCAGGAACTGGGCATGGCCAGTCTGGCGAAGAGAAGGACCAGGGGTGACATGATAACAGTGTTCCAATACTTGAGGGGCTACCACAGAAAGGAGAGGGCCAGGCTGTTTTCCAAAGCACCAGAAGGCCATACAAGGAATAACAGATGGAAGCTGACCAAGGAGAGATTCAACCTGGAAATAAGGAGGAACTTTCTGGCAGTGAGAGCGATCAACCAGTGGAACAGCTTGCCTGCGGAGGTTGTGAGAGCTCCAACACTTGAGACTTTCAAAGGGAGATTGGACTGCCATTTGTCCGAAATGGTGTAGGGACTCCAGCTTGAGCGGGGGGTTGGACTAGATGACCTACAAGGTCCCTTCCAACTCTAATAATAAATCTAAATCAATGGCTGTCTTTTATGATGCAGTAAACATTTTATGTCATGGAATGTTTTTTTCAGATTCTTATTATTAAAAATGGGGCCATAGGTCTACTCAATCTGGTTGAACGATGTGGCCATTTTGTACTTTATCTTGATTTTCCTGAAGTACAGCTAGAACACAACCACTGTATCCACCAACAGTGGCATATACAGTAGATGTCCTTGCCTTTTGCACTGTTTATGGAAGTATGTTGCCCCTCAAATGAATATTGTTCCAGGTCAGTCTCTAACATTGGATACATGAGCTGATAAGAGATGGAAAAGAAAATACAGTATACCCAAAACAGTACATGTAGTTTTAATAATTGGGTAAAACTAATTCTTTCCATCTGTAAAAGAAGTTGGAAACACAGTTGGCAAGAGACACTACACATTATTTATAGGTGAAACTGAAAGTTTGTGAATGCTGTTATGTCCCTACATTTACATCTTAGCTGAGAAGTTCCCAATCTGGTCTAGCTTATTATCATCAACAGGATGCTCCTGATTGGCCCTGGTCCAAGCCAGGGCTATCCTATTTAAACCCCAGCTGGGGCCTTCGCTGTTGTTTCCCACCATGACCTAATAAAGAGCTGAAGCCACTCACTCGCCTCCTGCCTCTTCAGTATGAGAACATAACAAATGTGATATTAGTTTGATTTGCAAGGCCCTGGAACTGGGTGGACATTCTTTGTTGTAAACTAGGGCTTAGTCTTGTAACTTTCCATTTGCTAAGAGTTGAGAACTGTTTTTCCAGAGTTCTTCATAAAAGCTACCCATGAAGTGATGCAAATGTTTAGTGTTCAGTTAACACCTGTGCTTTAGCAATTTATAGCATTGTTACATTACTGTTGTACTGCAGAGGAGGAAAACTACCAAAATAGAAATGCCAGTACAGAGCTATTAGTGACAGCTATACAAACACAGTGCTTGGGGGGGGGGGGGAGAAGGAAAAATGTTTGGGGGATGGGGTGGGGGGTGGCGGGTGGGAAGGAAAAGTGCTTGGAGGGTGGGGGTGGACAGAGGAAAAGATGAGCAAATAACAATCAAGTTCAAAAGTATTTGCTCAGGATTGATAACTTTGTAGTGAATGCATAGGTAAGGTGACCAGACGTCCCGCTTTTGGTGGGACAGTCCCGCTTTTTAATAATTTGTCCTGCGTCCCGCGGCGTTTCAAAAAAGTCCCGCTTTTTTAATTTGAAATTGCCCTGCACACCCCTCTGCCTCCTGCCTCGCCTGCCTCCTCCTGCCAGGCGGGGAGGGAGGGCAGTGAGAGGGGCAGTGGCGGTCTTGCCTGTTCGTTGCCGCAGAGCCGAAGAAGCTGGTGGCGTTCGCGGTGTGGGGCTTCCCCCGCCCGCTTTCCCCGGCCGCTGGGACGCCGCCATTTGCGTTCTTTTGCCCTCTGTGCAAACAGAACGCTTTGCGCATGCGCAGAGGGCAAAAGAACGCAAATGGCAGCGTCCCGGCGGGCGGGGAAAGCGGGCGGGGGAAGCCCCGCGCCGCAAACGCCACCAGCTTCTTCGGCTCTGCGGCAACGAACAGGTAAGCTTGCGCCGGTAGGAACCCACCCCTGGCTGCGATGAAGGGGGGTGTTTGGGGGGGGGTGCACAAAACTGCAGGATAAGAGAGACAGACCCCTCCCATCTTGCTCCCCTAGAAACCCCCCCCGTCAATGGTGTCCCGCTTTACAAATATTAAAATCTGGTCACCTAATGCATAGGACTTGTTGATGAACCTATTATGGTGGTTGTGAGTAATTGTCAACTGCTGCCAATGTTCCTGATAGCTGGGGATCTATTTTGAATCCTGTGTAAAGTAATATCCATCAGCTTTCATGAAAATAACATCGTCCAGCTGGTGGAGAAAGCAGAGCATCAGATTAGAATCATGGAAAGAAAGAAAGAAAAAAATCAGAAAACTGTGACTTGGTTGAAAGCGAAACTTCCTGTGGTGTAGAGGGGGTAGAATACGCATTTTTGAAATTTGATATTTATAATTAAAGCAATCATTAGAAGATAATCGTCTGAGTCTTCCAGATGATTTTTACATTTGATTCTCACTTGCTACTCTTCATTTTCAACACTCAACCGGAGCAGCTGACATTCGTGAATGCCTTCTATTTCTGTGGTTTCTCTGCAGCACAACTTAATAATGCAAGAGTGTTATAACATGTGTTAACAGAATGCTAAGCGCTAGCAAGATGAATCTGCAGTTATTATTAAAAATTCTGGGGAAACAGTTTCTGAACTTGATTAATTCCAGTCTTCAGTGCCGATATCACTCATGCGGGGGGAGGGGGAGGGGGGGCAGGGGGCGGGGGGGGCAGGGGGGCGGGAAAGAACTAAACTCTAATCCAAGAAAATGGAAAGCAATGGACTTAGAAAAGCAGCAGAGGAGGGCAAGGAAACTAAAGGAGCAAGGAAGCAGAGGCTTGAGGGTATTGAGTACCTCTACTCCTCTGCTCGCAACAGAATTCCTTATTCCACCAGACTTGAAATTTTAGGCTTAGACAACTTAGAGCTATGTTGCCTCCGATCTGATCTAAATGTAGTTCATAAAATCATCTGCCACAATGTCCTTCCTGTCAATGAATACTTCAGCTTCAACCGCAACAACACACGAGCACACAATAGATTCAAACTCAATGTAAACCGCTCGAAACTCGACTGCAGAAAATACGACTTCAGCAACAGAGCAATCAGTGCCCGGAATGCACTACCTGACTCTGTGGTTTCTTCCCCAAACCCCCAAAACTTTAACCTTAGACTGTCTACAGTAGACCTCTTCCCATTCCTAAGAGGTCTGTAAGGGGCATGCATAAACGCACCATCGTGCCTATCGTTCCTGTCCTTCTGTCCTATTGTCTAAATTTACCTATACATACTTTGCTTTTGTTTATGTTTATATCATACCTGTTATCTTGTACACGTGTTGACAAAATAAATAAAAATATAAAAATATATAGAAGTTCTTAAGAACAAACAGCTGCTACACGGGATAGGAAAATATCCTATCCAGAACCCTAGGACAAAGCAGATTGGAGAGGGTGTCATCAGCCTTAGTGTGTGTGTGTGTGTGTGTGTGTGTGTGTGTGTGTGTGTGTGTGTGTGTGTGTGTGTAAATTGTGCCAGGGAAAAACCACCGTAGCATTGGACCATCATAACATGCATTTATTTGATCACCCGAACCTTTTGAAAGTCTAAACCAAACATCTCTTGCATTAAAGCAAACAAAAAGGCTTGATGGTAGATGCTGGTGGCATGTTCAGCTCCTCAGTTATCATTGTGCTCCCCCTGGAGGAAAACCTGGGCCATTGTTAGAAAGCTGTGACCGCTTTAAAAATCTAGGCTACCAGGGTAAGCATGTGCGTACCTTGGAGTCTGCACTGACTCCTGGCAATTGCCTGGATAAGTCCCTGCAGTTTTCTTGGTAATGGGGCAAGAACCACTATTTATTCATTTGCTCAAAGAACGTTACATTCTGCAATTTCTGCACTTCTGTGTATCGGATCTGTTTATTCTAACCGTGTTAGGTTAGCTGGCTTACACTAAATATGCAATAAACTCCAGAAAGAGAGACCAGGTCAGGAATGAATAATTGCTGAGTTCTTTACTTTCCAAAGTTCTTTGTGACCCCATTTGGCTGACAAACCTTGTACATTGTGAAATATGTTGGAAAGGAAAGTTTCTGGCATTGCCTACTGTATAACCTACATGTATCTAACATCTCTCATAAATAAAAAATAAAATAAAATCTCTCGGAATATTCAGTCATATTAATTAGCTTAGCACAGCACAACCAACATGCGCACCTCCGGGCATTGTAGAAGTTCACTTTCCATCATCCCTTACAATAATATTGGCCATGGTGCCTGAATCTCCTGGGAATGCTGCTCCAAGAATATCTAGAAGGCTATACAAATGCATTCTCATGTACAACCTTTCATGGATTACAGTCCACTTCTTCAAAAGCCCAAAACTTTGTTACGAAATGTATTAGGATGGGTTTTGGGTTGGCTAAAAAGAGTCCATCTCTATAATTTTTAAATAAAGGCTTTCTTTCTATAGATACAGCAGTTGAGTTGAGTTGAGTTACAAGTTGAGTTACACAAGAGCAATGCCTCCCAAGATCTAACCATGATCAATTTATAACTATTGTTGTATTTCATTGGTTAAGAAAAAATAAAGACTGGGCAGAGATATCTTTTATCCCACTAAACGAGAAGGAATGAGAGGGGCTGGTATTTATCAATCAAAAAGACCGTCTGCTCTAGAAGGAAGAAAAGGAGAAAGTGAGTTGATTTTGAGTGCCGCTATGCTTAAACGTCTATTGAATTTGACCCCACTTCGCTCAGGACAACAAAAATAAGAGCTTCCTCTCTGCCTCTTGAAAACAAGATTACCCCTCATTCCAATGTATCTGCAACATTCAATTGTTGTTTGTAACTTATGATTAATGGTTGTAACTAAGATTTATGACCTATGACTCATTACTTGTTGTTTATATGTATACTATGAGCTTATGCACTGGAGACAAATTCCTTGTGTGTCCAACCACACTTGGCCAATAAAGAATTCAATTCAATTCAATTCAATTCAATTCAATTCAACCCTACCCTATCCTATCCTACCCCACCCCACCCAATAAATACATAAATAAATAAATAATAATAAATAAATAAATAAATGGAATTAGTTACATCTTTCTTCTTCCAACTAGCTACAGACATATCCATCATCAACATTATTTCTCAAACATTTGATTAAACTAGGTGTGTCCAATCTTTGGGCTTGTCTGGGCCACACAGAGTGAAGAGGAATGGTTTTGGGCTACATGTAAAATATGCAATATAAATATATATAAATAACAAACTTTCTTTATTTTTTACAGCTTTATAGGACCACATTACTAGCTATCCAGGGTTGCATGCAGCCTGGCTGCCACACCTTGCCTCTTCCTGTTCCATTTGACTCAACCCAGGTTTGGGGAAAAACCATCAGATTCTATATTACTGGCCTACTACACTATCAGGATTTGCTGGTACAACATGGTTTGCCATAGAGTTTGCTGTAAGCACCAAAGCTTTTAGGCTTTATAGAAAATATAGATTAGCTAAATGCTAACTGGGGGTTGGACATGCCTGGTTTAAACTCTTTCCAAAACCCTGCTTTATAGTTCTCATTTGTCAGTATAATGTTATAATGTTAAAAAACAACAACTGAGTTTTTTGCTTTATAATAGCAATAGCACTTAGACTGATTCACTGCTTCACAGTGCTTTACAGCGCTCTCTAAGCTGTTTAGAGTCAGTATATTGCCCTCAACAATCTGGGTCCTCATTTTACCAACCAGGAAGGATGGAAAGCTGAGTAGTCAGCAGAATTAGCCTGCAATACTGCATTCTAACCACTGTGCCATCGTGGCTCTTATGATTGGGGCTATTCTACACATTGTTAATGCTTTACTTGCATACAAAAGAAAGTATTGATAAATAGATTGCAAGCATGCAAATGTGCGTTTTTTCCCCAGGAAGCTAGCTTTGCCCTTCAAGTCACAGACTTTTCTAAAATTGCAAAATGTTCTGGGGTGCTCCATTCTTGGCACAACATTTGGGAGAAGCATGTCACATCTTGACTACAGCTTCCTACCATCTAAGCAGGTATACCAGAGGTACCACTGTTGCCCCAGCAGCTCTTAAAAATAGATAACATCTGAGTTTCCCTCAGCCAATGCAAAAACAAAAAAACAAAAACCCTGCAGCAAGCAGAAACCAATGTGTCATTTCCTATTAGTTTCTTGCCATGCACTAGTTCATTCTAAGTGAATAGACTGCCAGTCAGGCTCTCAATCCACTCTTTGACAACTCGGTACAGACATGTAAGTTCTGGATGGACCCCCTGCTTCCCCTCTCCTTCCTCACTTGATTCTGCTAGGTTGCTTTAATATTTGCTCCTTGAAAATGACCATTTAAGGTGCCTTCTTTACCTTGTGCGATGGCCAGGTTGCTGTCCTTTAGGATATCCATCCTGGAACTTGTGTGAAATTAGTTAAGGTCCCCTTCAGTGGGGCTGATATACTTCAGCCCAATCTGTATCATCTCTCATCCTTGCTTGAAGGATCTGCACAAAGCTCTGCTGCTGTGCTTAATTTATTGAACCTGAGCCTCCTTCACATGCCTCCCCAAGGATATTCTTATTTGGTGTAAACAGTGGTAAAATGTTCCTCCACTTACTCACTTGTCTCTGTTTACTATATAGCTCTCTGACAGGCAGGATCTACATAAGCAAGATAGTGATCAGAGTATCAACAGGCCCATTAAAAGGGACCATTTACTTTTTGAAGGGTAAACTTTATCTTCCTGACTTCCCTTGCAACATCATAAATAAATAAATAAATAAATAAATAAATAAATAAATAAATAAATAAATAAATAAATAAATAAATAAACAAACAAACGAGGGAGGGAGGGAGAGAGAGAGAGAGAGAGAGAAAGAAAAAGAAAGAAAGAAAGAAAGAAAGAAAGAAAGAAAGAAAGAAAGAAAGAAAGAAAGAAAGAAAGAGAAATTCCATGTGTATCAGAAGAGCAAAACATGGTACATGGAAGAAGGAGCAGCGAGGGTGTGGTCCCCTTAGGAGGCTCTTAATTTCTGCCCTTCTGATGATTAAATGTCCTTGAACTGATGGAAAGTTGGCTTTCAAACTGCTTCTTACTGGTTCCTTTGTTTCTGCTTGAAGACAAAAATAGAATCAGGTGAGCAATAAATTTCACATTTCTAAATGAGTGGCTATGAGATTTAGTGTCTATGAAAACAAAAGTGCTATAAATGTATGTCAGGGCTAGTCTGGGAAGGGCTTTGGATTAATCGGTCACATGTTTAAAGTGTAATGTTGAGTAGATGTATCTCAGCCTTCATCAATATGCACATGGCTTTAATTTGTAGCATTAGTTACAGTATATCAGAAAACAAGCACTAAAATGACATTGGTATTAGATGGGAATACAAAGGCAACTTAATGCCACTTTAATTCATTGTATCATTTCCCCTCCCCCTTCAGTTTCAGTTGCCAAAGATCCTTCTAAGTCAGTGGTTCCCAACCTTTTTGTGATCGAGTACCACTTGGAGGTCCCGTATAGTTGCCGCGTACCACCTGGTTCCAGAGAAACTAAATTCACTTTATTTCCATAATTGTACCGTTCCTTTTTTGGCCCCGCGCATCCAGCAAATGGATTCTCGGGCCGCTGGGACCAGGTGGGTGGCGTGTGGCAACAGTTGCAAATCGTTTCCAGATTATCTTGTGTTAGGCAGTAAACATTTTTGTGAAGTAAAAAATAACTAAATAAAAATCGTTCATGACCCCGAAAGTGTCCGCGTACCACCTGGAAGGCCCTCGCGTACCACTAGTGGTACACGTACCACAGGTTGGGAACCACTGTTCTAAGTCCTGGAAAACTACATTCAATTTCAGTGCCCCTTTCTCAATAGAGGCTGTTAAAGTGAACTTTGGGGAGATGGTCATTGAGCCTCGGCTTCAAAGAAAGGCTCAATTTTGGACCTCAGCTCACTGGATTTTTTTTAAATATTGAAATTAGGTCTTCATTCTTCTTCTGATACCATTTTTAAGTTACAGATAGGAACCTTAAAAACTGGAAATGTCCAGTACCTCTCTAGATTTCTAAGTCTGTCTGTGTCTGCATAATGAAGTTGGAAAATTCCTTTCCATACTATAATAATCCTTTGCATTTAGTTTGATTCCTCATAACTTCATGGACATGTAGTCTCCACAGACATTTTCAGTTCTTTGACCTATTTATTGCTGACTGTGGCATTTGGACATCATAAAACCGTTATCATTTATAAAAAACACAAGTTGGCCTAATTCAAACTTGGTCTAGTCCAGCCTTCCTTTCTGACAGGGTCTAAGATAACTTACCATGGCCAGCTTGGCGCAGCTAGCTCCCTACCGCTAATTCACTGCAGGACAACTTCACACAGCCAGTTCACTGCAAGGAGAACTCTCCATGAGCGGTTGCAGGGAGAGCCAGGCAGGGGGATGAGTGAGTTATTGAGCAGAGCACAGAGTGGTGATGGTGGCCTTCCCATTTTCACAACCCTTGCCAATGCTACCACACCGAGTTTTGGGCCAAAGAGGCTGGGGATGGCGGTGGTAGCAATGGGCAGGGTGAGCAGTAGGAAGGTGGGCATCTGGGGGCATCTCATTTTCACACACCGCTGCTGGTGTCCCTGGCCTCTGGTTCAGAGCTTGTTGTGGTGGCAGCAGCGGCAGCATCAGTGAATATGAAAATGGGACATCCTCCCTCCCACCCGACCCGGCCACTAGCATCGTCACTGCCATCCTCTTCAGCCCAGAGCTCAGAACAATAGTGCGGCAGCAGCTGGGGCTGAGAAAAAGGATACCCTTGGCTGTTGCCACCTCCTCACCACCCACTCCACCCATTGCCACTGCCACCACTGTCTCCAGCCTCTTTGGCCTTGAGGTGGCGGTGGATGGTATGAAAATGAGAAGCCTGCTGCACTGCATTCTGCTTACACACTCACTTGACCATCTGCTTGATTCTCCCTCTGGCTGCCCATGGCAAGTTGTCCCTATGGTAAGTTGGCCCTGTGGAGTTGTCCTGTGGCAACTTAGTGGTGATGAGTTGGTAGAGGTGAGTTGGTGGTGGCGAGCTGGTGGTGGTGGTGAGGTGGCCACGTCAAGTTGGCTGCAGCAAGTTGTCCCATTCTGTTCTGACAATGGTCAACCAAGATTCAATTCTAAATAATTATACTGGCTTTTTAAAATTAAGGTTACTGTATCTTGACAGCAAAAATTTGGATGATGAATAGATGGCAGCAAAGACTGAGTTTTCTGTAAATTTGCTCATGATCCCAAACTAGAATTTCTGTACAAAGAGAGGCAAGTTGCAAATATTTTTTCATTTCTTTCTCATCTCTCCCCCTTTGTTCTGGTTGCATATTCTCAACATGCAGCAATATGGAGGATTGTTTCCAATATTCTCCTAGATGAATTGGAGTAGGCCAACTGGAGATGAATAAAAGGAACTAATTAAAGAACCGTGAGCGAGGGATCATTCTTTCATGAGATCTTAATGGGGAGGAAATTAAAAATGCAAAAGGCCCCATTCCCTCCAGATGAGCAACGTAGTTGAATATAATGAATGTTTCATGATTACTTCATGTCAGATGTGTACCGTAAAGAGGAGAACTGAGCTCAGCATCTTTTAAATCCCATTTGCTAAAAGTTCAGAACAGTGCAGAGAGAACAAGAAATTACATGGCACAATGGGTTGCAGCCAACCCTATTCCTGGCGAGAGGATGGATGCTACCTTCTCATTCGACCAAAACTCTACCATGCTCAAATGGCTTTTGGTATAAAAGGCATCAATAGACTATACTCTTGAGAGATTTTTTTAAAATCACTTGAACCAAATTTTGGGAAGTGTTTAGATTAAGTTGGAGATTTCCAGGAAATAATTGATGCTCCTGGCACATTCGCTTTGAACCATTGTGTTATACCATATCAGTAATGGCTTGCCTGTGCAGAGGATATCAGGTTGGGCACAGTCCATGAGTGAATTTTACAGTACTTGGTGAGAAACAGATATGAATCACATCATTTCATCGAAATTCAGTGGTGGGTAGTAAAGATGGCCCATATATTATGGGAATATATGGCCCATATATTAAGCCTTCTGTATGTCATTCATTGTTTGAATTGGATGCATCTTTATTTTTCCAACCATCTACACATATAACCATCATCTGTATTAGGGGTGAAGGTTCGTTCTCTGAGCTTGTGGGCTGGTTTCCAAATGTTTCGTTACTAGCCTGATAACGAAACACTCAGAAACCAATCCACAAGAATGAACCTTCACCCTCATCCTACACCTGAGCTACAGATATTTGCCACTATTACATAATCTGTATTATTTATTATGCAATATTTTTTCTCAGACAAGGTCACTCATGGAGTGAACAGATCTTCCACTATGAAATATCACTGAACAGAGTAAGAAGTATCAAAAACATTAACTTTACTGATTTAGAAAAAAACATTTGATTCTGTCATTATGGAACATGCTACATGGTATGGTATTCCTAAGAGGCATGTTATCATCTTTAGAAACCTTTTCGACACTAGGTGCTATGTAAAAACTGAAAATGGCTGTACCGACTTCTTTACAATTAATACTGGTGTATGGCAGGACTGTGTTCTATCCCCATTTTTATTTCTGATTACCATGGACTATACCATGAGAAGGACAATGAATAAATTGGATTTTGGCATTCTGTGGAATAAACAAGGCAAATTGACTGACTTAGATTTCACCGATAACATTGCTTTACTTGCAAACACTAAGACACAGCAGAAAGACATGACACTGGCACTTGGGGCACAGGCAAGTAAAATGGGCTTAAAAATTAGAATAGAATAGAATAGAATAGAATAGAATAGAATAGAATAGAATAGAATAGAATAGAATAGAATAGAATTCTTTATTGGCCAAGTGCGATTGGACACACAAGGAATTTGTCTTTGGTGCATATGCTCTCAGTGTACATAAAAGAAAAGATACATTTGTCAAAAATCAAGAGGTACAACACTTAATGATAGTCATAGGGTACAAATAAGCAATCAGGAAACAATCAATATTAATTTAAATCTTAAGGATACAAGCAACAAGTTACAGTCCTGCAGTCATAAGTGGGAGGAGATGAGTGATAGGAATGATGAGAAGACTAATAGTAATAGTAATTGTGAATAATTTGACAGTGGTGAGGGAATTATTTGTTTAGCAGAGTGATGGCGTTCGGGAAAAAACTGTTCTTGTGTCTAGTTGTCTTGGTGTGCAGTGCTCTATAGCAGTGCTCCCCAACCAGTGTGCCGCGGCACACTGGTGTGCCGTGAGGCCATGCCAAATGTGCCGCGGCAAAAGCTCGCATCATATCCAGAACGGCCTGCCACCCACCGAATGCTAGATTTTGCCCAGCAACGTTTTGTTGCATTCGGTGTGCGGCCGCGGCCCTACAGCTCTGAGTCCGAGAAGTTCTATCCCACCCCTTCCCCTGCTCACGATTGTCCTGATCACAAGTCTACAGGGCCTGGACAGAGCAGTGTTCATTATTAGGTATTACCTATCTGTCGTTTTCTGCACTGTGTTCTAATTTTTAAGTTCGCGTAGTTAAACTTAGAAAATCGGTATATGAATTATATTTATTTTGTACAACTTCAAATATGGACAAGTTTTTGCGAAAAGAACGCCCAACTTCACCGACAATTGATGATGAAACCAGCACGAGCGATATTGCAAAAAAACAGAAGATTACGAAAAGGCAGTACAACGAAGAATATATTCTATATGGATTTTCGTGGTGTGGTGAAGAAACGGCTCCAAAACCAGAATGCGTAATTTGCAGGGAAAAGCTGTCTAACGAGGCAATGGTTCCAAGTAAACTGATTCGCCATCTAAAATCGAAACATCCTAGTTGCGCCAACAAGAACATACAATATTTTCAACGGCTTTTGAGTCAAAATGCTAAACAGATACAATTTATGAAGTCATCAGTCACAGTTTCTGACAAAGCGTTAGAAGCTAGTTTTTCTATTGCAAATTTAATTGCACGTCAGAAAAAAAGCACATACAATTGGCGAAACCCTCATTAAACCAGCATGCATGAAAATCATTCGAATAATGTTTGGACCTGGTGCAGTTAAGGAAGTAGAAAATGTTCCGTTGTCAGGTAATACTGTAAAAAGACGTATTGACGATATGTCTAGCGATATTCTGAAAACGGTAATTACCAAATTAAAAGCAGCTGGAAATTTTTCACTCCAAATTGATGAAACAACTGATATTAAGAACCAAGCACAACTAATTTGTATTGTCCGTTTCGTTGATGAGGGTGCTATAAAAGAGCATTATTTATTTTGCAAAGTGCTTCCAGAGCGGACTACCGGTGAGGCACTTTTTCGTGCTACAAATGATTTCTTTGATACTTATGACATTAAATGGAGTAATTGCATAAGTGTTTGTACGGATGGCGCCGCCGCAATGATGGGCAATAAAAAAGTTTTTGTCTCATGTGTAAAACAACAAAATGCAGAAATACAAATTACCCATTGCTGCATACATCGAGAAGCGTTGATGGCGAAAAACTTGCCAGATGAACTATTGCAAATGATGAACGAATGCGCGAAAATCATAAACATCATTAAAACAAGGGCCCTGAATACGCAAATTTTTGAAATACTCTGCGAAGAAATGGGATCAGAATATCAGTCATTATTGTTTTACACTGAAATACGTTGGCTATCCCGAGGAAAAGTTCTGGCAAGATTATTTGAGCTTCGCAACGAGGTGAGCCATTTTTTATTGAAGCAAAACATGTTCGAACTACACCAGCTCCTCGAGGATGATCACTGGATTACAAAACTAGCATACATGGCTGACACATTCGAGCACCTGAATGAACTCAATAAAAGGATGCAAGGTCGGAATGAAAATGTATTAACGTGCTCTGACAAATTAAATGGATTCAAAGAGAAACTGGAACTTTGGCAAACGGAGTTAGGACGTGGATCACTAGAAATGTACAAAAGAACAAACCAGATTAAAATTGAAAATAATAAGCAGTTCATAATAAATTTAGCTCAACGACATTTAACATTGCTCTTAGAGAAGTTTGATCATTACTTTCATACAATCAATACGGAGCAATACGATTGGGTTCGAAATCCTTTTGCAACGATTGCCAAAAATTCTACCGAAGTACTTTCCCTTCAGATTCGAGAGGAATTTCTTGAATTGATGAATGACGGGTCATTAAAAATAAAATTTGCTCAAGTTCCGTTGGATGTGTTCTGGATTGGGATTGAGGAAGAATATCCCCATATCTCCAAGAAGGCTGTTGAAATTCTGTTACCATTTGCAACCACATATATGTGAACAAAGTTTTTCAGCGTTAGTCCAAATAAAAAATGACAAGCGGTCATGCTTGAAGGGCATCGATCAAGAACTTCGGGTTGCTCTGTCCAGTATTAAACTGAACATCAAATCTCTGTGTTCATTAAAACAAGCGCAGGTGTCGCATTAGTTATAAGTTGTTAGAGAACAGTTAGAATATAGAATTATGAATTGATGGATGTGTTACAAGTACCTACCTAATTATCAAATAAAATAATAAATCAAGTAATTCTGTTATGCCCAGTTTGACATTCCTATACTATTATACTCTTCAAAACGATATTTTGAAGATTATATTTGTTTTTTATCCAATTTTTGTATGTGGTGTGCCGTGGAATTTTGGGAGAGGCTATGGTGTGCCGAGGGTGACAAAAGGTTGGGGAGCACTGCTCTATAGCGTCGTTTTGAGGGTAGGAGTTGAAACAATTTATGTCCAGGATGCGAGGGGGTCATTAAATATTTTCACGGCCCTCTTTTTGACTCATGCAGTATACAGGTCCTCAATGGTGAAGAATTAGTGAAGACAAGACCAAGCTGATGCAATTCGGCAATGTTCAAGACAGCACCCCGATAACATTAGGAGGATAGGCCTTAACATTTGTGGAATAATTCAACTATTTTGGTAGCATCATGGATATAGATGGGGGAACAGAAGCAGATGTGAAATGCTGACTGTGCTCAGTATGGACTAGGTCTGCCATAAACACAGCAACCAAGATCAGATTATTTAATGCCATTGTCATACCACCTGCCATCTATGCCAGTGAGACCTGGAAATCTACAAGAATTATTCATATGATCAATGCCTTTCAACAATGTTGCTTGAAAAGGATTCCTTTTCAAGAATCATTGGAACCATGTGACAAACAAGAAAATTCTACAAAAAAGTAATTCCCGAAGAGACTCTGAAATAGTGACAGACGGTAGAATGCATTTTGCTGGATATCCATGTGAGTAAGCAACACCCAGCAAAGACTGCAATCAATTGGATACCACCATGTAGTCAAAGAAAAAGAGGAAGGCCAAAGAAATCCTGGAATCAAAACATTTCAGGAAGACCTGAAAAACATCTGTCTTAAATGGAAGGATGCGGACACTGTAGCTGTACAGCACACAGAGAACTGTGGGGTATGCTTGTAGCCCAATGTGCTTAGCACAGGATGTGAATATTTCTTTAGAATCTTTCTGAAATTATAAAATCCTTTACTATTCTTATTTATCAGTACAATACTGCTGTAAGGTAAAAAAGGCAAAGGTTTTTTTTGGGGGGGGGATTGAGGATATTCTACATATTATGTTAACACTTTGCCCCCCAAAATATTTATTGAGAAACACCCTGAAAGCATACAGTATAAACATGTTATGATGTAACATATCCATTCATTGCCCACCCTAGTCTGACCTCTCTGGGTGTATTGTCTGAGGAAGGTAACAATTCTGTCAGCGTCTTTGAATTGTCTTTTCCAATATTACAGGAGATGTTAGGGTGCTCCACTGAGGGCTTTGAGAGATGCAACTCTTGTCTTCATTACAACTTCCTACTACCTGTGCAGTATAGGCACAGTTGACAAATGTCTCTTTCCATATCAACTCTTTAAAGCCAACCCAACAAACTGTATTAAAGAGAACCTCTAAGTTTCCTTGCCAGAGCTCTGTTGAGACAGATATTTTCCAGAATTATTTTGGTGATGACATCTTGTTTTCTGGCTGGCTCCTACATTTAAGTCTTTCCAGTACCAAATAAATACATTTTGATTTTCCCTGACAATTAAAGATAGGATAGTCCTTTTGTATACTCTATTTTTATGCCGCATTGTTTTTCACCTATTCTGCTGGTTCTATCTTTCTTTATAAATGTGACTTTGACATTATTTATTGTTCTGAATAGAATAGAATAGAATAGAATTCTTTATTGGCCAAGTGTGATTGGACACACAAGGAATTTGTCTTTGGTGCATATGCTCTCAGTGTACATAAAAGAAAAGACACATTTGTCAAGAATCATGAGGTACAACACTTAATGATTGTCATAGGGTACAAATAAGCAATCAGGAAACAATATTAATATCAATCGTAAGGATACAAGCAACAAGTTACAGTCATACAGTCATAAGTGGGAGGAGATGGGTGATAGGAACAATGAGAAGATTACCGTAATAGTAATAGTAATGCAGCCTTAATGAGTAGTTTGACAGTGGTGAGGGAATTATTTGTTTAGCAGAGTGATGGTGTTCGGGAAAAAACTGTTCTTGTGTCTAGTTGTCTTGGTGTGCAGTGCTCTACAGTGTCGTTTTGAAGGTAGGAGTTGAAACAATTTATGTCCAAGATACGAGGGGTCAGTAAATATTTTCATGGCCCTCTTTTTGAGTCGTGCAGTATACAGGTCCTCAATGGAAGGCAGGTTGGCAGTAATTGTTTTTTCTGCAGTTCTGATTATCCTCCTCTGAAGTCTGTGTCTGTCTTGTTGGGTTGGAAAAGCAAACCAGACAGTTATAGAGGTGCAGATAACAGACTCAATAATTCCTCTGTAGAACTGTATCAGCAGCTCCTTGGACAGTTTGAGCTTTCTGAGTTGGCGCAGAAAGAACATTCTTTGTTGTGCTTTTTTGATGACGTTTTTGATGTTAGGTGACCATTTTAGGTCTTGAGATATGATAGAACCTAGAAATTGAAGGTCTCTACTGTTGATACTGGTTGTCTAGTATTGTAAGAGGTGGTAGGATGGGAGGGTTTCTCCTAAACTCTACCACCATTTCTACAGTTTTGAGTGTGTTCAGTTCCAGATTGTTCCAGTCACACCACGAGGCTAGTTGTTCAACCTCCCGTCTGTATGAGGTTTTATCGTTGTCTCGAATGAGACCAATCACTGTTGTATCATCTGCAAACTTCAGTAGTTTAACAGATGGATTGTTTGAGATGCAGTCATTGGTATATAGAGAGAAGTGGTGAGAGCAAACAGCCTTGGGGAGCCCCTGTGCTAATTGTACAGGTATCTGATGTGATTTTGCCTAGCTTCACCTGCTGCTTCCTGTCTGTTAGGAAGCTTGTGATACACTTAGAAGTGTGTTCAGGTACCGTTAGCTGATTATGTTTAGTTAGAAGAATGTCTGGTATGATGGTATTGAATGCTGAACTAAAGTCTACAAAAAGGATCCTTGCGTAGATCTTTGAAGATTCAAGATGTTGTAGGATGTAGTGCAGAGCCATATTAACAGCATCATCTGTCAATCTATTTGCTCGGTATGCAAATTGCAGGGGGGTCTAACAGTGGATCTGTGATGGTTTTCAAGTGGGACATCACTAGCCTTTGAAAGGTTTTCATAACTACAGATGTTAGAGCAACTGGTCTGTAGTCATTCAGTTCCTTGATGGAGGGCTTCTTCGGCACTGGGATGATAGTGGAGCATTTGAAGCAAGAAGGAACATGGCATATCTCTAGTGATTTGTTGAAGATTTGGGTGAAGATGGGGGCCAATTGGTCAGCACAGACTTTTAAGCAAGAAAGATTTATCTTGTCTAGGCCTGGTGCTTTTCCTGGCTTCTGTCTGTGAAATAGATCTTGCACTTCCTTTTCTGTGATCACCACAGGTTGAGAACCCAATGGGATGGGGTCAGTTGTAGGAGGTTTGGCTGTTGTTGGTGTGTCTGGGATGGAGGTTGTGGAGATAGGTGGCTGTAGTTTCAAACCTGCAGTAGAACACGTTCAGGTCATCTGCCAGTTGCTGATTTCCTTCATTTTGGGAAGGAGGTTTGCCGTAACCGGAGATGTTTTTAAGAGTTTTCCACATGTTTGCTGGTTCATTTGTTGAGAACTGATTCCTTAGCTTTTCAGAGTAGCTTCTTTTTGCTGCTCTGATCTCCCTTGTTAATACATTTTGGCCTGATTGTACAGCATGGTAGTGTTTGTGTGTTTATTTATCTGAACGTAATCCTGTGTCTGAACAAAAAGTCTAGTTTTTTTAGAATCTTAAAGACCAATATTTAATTTACTGCTTTTCAATTTGTGCAGGACACTTTCCTGAGAAGCTGTCAGGAATCCTGCAGTCAGAATGTACAATATGAATTTCAGAGTGGAAAGAAAGATAAATTGTTCAGTTTTCCATTGAAAGCACGCTTCCTTTAAAGAAAACCACTAGTTTTCTTATTACTTTTAAGGACCAGGAAACCAAATTATATCTTTTTAATAGCAATTTTTTAAAATTGTAATGTAAATAAATGGTAAAAAAGAACAATAGAAAAATAAAAGTGCAGAAATGAAAAAGTAAATAGAAAATACCAGAAAAAGAATATAGTAAAGGAAAAGGAAAGGAAAAGATAAATAAATTACTTTCCCCTTCATTACAAGACAATTTTAGTAATTTATCACCTTCTCTTAAAATGCAACAAACTATCCCTTCTTCGAGTATCCAAACTCTTATCTATATCTTATCTATAAACTAAACCTTAAAACCTTAATATTTCAGTCCTGCTTGGCAAAAAGTCCGTTAAGGGTTACCAGGGATAACAACGAATTTATTTTAATCTTAATCAAATAAGTCAACTTTGTTTTCCTTCCTTTTAACAATCTTGACCTTAATTTTCTTCAAATAATATACTAGAACCTGATTTCTATTCATTATTTTCCCCTTCTCACAAAATTATTCAAAGCTTCAGCAAGCCTCTTTTGTAAATGCAAGATAAGAAAACCATCCAGGTCACAGTAATACAATGTGTGGTTGATCCTGGGGAACAAGGGGAAGAAATTCTTCCTAGGAAACAATCAGCGAAAATAGGCAGGAACCCACAGTGGCTCAACATTCAGAGAAAAAAAAAGTTAGGAAACTACCCTAAGCAGTTACAGTAAAAGTAGCAGGAAGTTTGTACCTTCAGACCTGCAAGATTTTGTTAATGTAGCCTTATTATAAAACAGAATTAGTTCTGCTAGTTATATGTCCAGTCTGGGTTACTTGGAAGGGCTGACAGTAACTCACTTGGTTAGTTACCGTATTTTTCAGAGTATAAGACGCACCTTTTTCCTCCCTAAAAGTGGCTGAAAATTTGGGTGCGTCTTATACTTCGAATGTAGCTTTTTTCCAGCCCTGACTAGGTGCTAACAGATCTTCCCAGCTCTTACCTTGCAGGCTTTTTCATTGTTACTCTTTCCAAAGAATGTTTTTCCAGCCCTAAGTCTTTGCAGATTTTTTTTTCATTGCTCTACTTGCTCCGAATAAGTTTTTTTCTAGCCCTAACCAGGTGCTAACGATCTTCCCAGCTCTTACTGGCTTGCATGCTCTTTCATTGTTACTCTCTCAGAAGAAGGTTTTTTAAAGTCCTAACCAGGGGATAAAATAATGTGCTGAAGCTGACCAGACTAAGGATGCTAGCCAGATGAATATCTGGTAGGCAGATTGTTTTCCCCTATTTTCCTCCCCAAAAACTAAGGTGTGTCTTATACTCCGGTGCGTCTTATACTCCGAAAAATACGGTATTTGTATAACCCTTTTAATTATTAAGACATCAGCCATTTATTTTTTATGCAGTGTGTAGCATCTCTTTCCATATCATTCTTGTAACCTGTCATTTCTAAATCCACTTTCAGATCAGTCTTAGTCTGTCAGCCCACCCAGGGAAACCAGATGGGGAAACAAGATTAGATGAGCTAATTCTACTTTATTGTAAGAGCACATTGACTTGCAAGTAGCACTTTGACTTTGAAGCCAAACTATTCTCTTAATGGTTATTAATGTCTGCTTTCAAGAACAATTTACTTCCAGACTTTTGTGCTACCTTTTTGACATGTTCAAGAAGTCAGATTGCTGAAGTACATGAAAGGGTCTTTAGTAGAAATGTTATTAGAGGGCATGCCTAACACTATCCATTTAAGTTGGGGTTGTCAAACTCGTTTTCATTAAAGGCCATATCAGGATTATGTTTGACCTCTGGGGGCGGGGTGCACATGGCCAGCTGACGTCACTCGAGGCTTCGTTAACAGCGAAGGACTGGCCCACGGTGCCTCTGACAGCGAAAACAGAAGTTGGGAGGGTCGTGCGCGATCCTCCCAGGCTGTTTCCAGCTGCGATTGCCTCCTGCAGCCCTCTGCCAGCAAAAACGGAGCCGGGGGGATTCCCACGTGGCCCACCTGGGCTCCGTTGTCAGCCAAGATTTATTTATTTATTTATTTATTTTAGTTTTCTTATATGCCGCCCAACTCCCGAGGGACTCAGGGCAGCGTACAGCAAAAATACAAGAGCACCAACAAATAAACATTGATTAAAAGCAAATACAAAAATTAAAAAATTCATTATTAAAAAACATCCATCAGCCAGACATACCCGGGGGAGAGCTCAGATGGATTAGTCCTACCCCCTGCCTGCAGGAAAAGCCATGTCTTGACGGCTTTTCGGAAGGCCAGCAGGGTGGGGATGGTTCAAGTCTCTGGGGGAAGTTGGTTCCAGAGCGCAGGGCCCGCTTACCCAAGCTCAGTTTTCGCTGGCAGAGGGCTGCAGGAGGCCATCACAGCTAAAACTGGAGCCCGGGAAGGCCGCACATGGCCTTCCCATGCTCTGTTTTCACTGGTAGAGGGCTGGAGGCCGTTGTGGCTGAAAATGGAGCATGGGAAGGCTGCACGCGCCCCTCCCAACCTGTTTTTGCTGGCAGAGGTACCGCAGGCTGGTCCTTCGCTGTTTCCAGGGTGGGCTCACGGGCCAGATCTAACCACCACGTGGGCTGGATTCAGCCCGCGGGCCTTGAATTTGACACCCCTGATTTAAGTTATTAAGCTTTGAACTTCCCCAATGAATTTTCTGAGGACTATTGATTGGGTTTAGAATGTGTAGCACTCTGAACAGCATATTAATAGATTTATTGTTTGGAAAGACATAGCTGTATTCCTTACTTTTTTATTTGTGCATTGGAAAGACCCCTGGTAAGCATTATTTTAAGCAAGAAAATGTGCCTTTGAATATACTGAGCAAGTGAAGACAACAGAAAATTCTTATCCATCCTATGTAACCCTTCCCCCATTCCCAAAAGTTTTTTAGGTCATACCATCATGGTTCTAGATAATTCTGCCCAGATATTTTCATTTTACATAACAAGTCAACCTGCTTGGAGGTTTTGCCTTTTTATAATCCCTTTTTATAGAAAGAGATAGAAAGTATAAACAATAAAACCTATACAGACTTGATCATAACTTTAGACAAAGTTATAACTTTAGACATAACTCTGCCAAGAATATTTTTAGGATGACAAGAGTCTTTAGAAAACACCTGAGGATGGCTTTATGATATATCTGGTCAATAGCTGGGAATCCATATAAGTGCTCCTTTACTAAGAATATTTTTATGAGAATATTACTTGTAGCTATTGTTCCTCCACCTCCTTTGCAGATATCCCGGTAGATTAGGAAGCTAGTATTGTCTTCTTTATCTTACTTGTTTTGAATAGGAATACGATAAGAGGCAAGCAAGAGTGACTTTAGCAACTCGGTCCTGTCTAGCTGTGTAATCAGTTTGTGAGATTTTGCTGCACTCACATATTAAATGAGCTGCGGTGGCGCAGTGGTTAGAGTGCAGTACTGCAGGCTATTTCTGCTGACTGCCAGCTGTCTGCAATTTGGCAGTTCAAATCTCACCAGGCTCAAAGTTAACTCAGCCTTCCATCCTTCCGAAGTGGGTAAAATGAGGACCCAAATTGTTGAGGGCAAGATGCTGATTCTGTAAACTGCTTAGAGGGCTGTAAAGCACTGTAAAGCAGTATATAAGTCTATATATTACTAAATGTGAAAGTTTCAACTTTGTTGTTGCAAAGTCAGCAATTTGGATTGTCAGTGGACAATTATTATTATTATTGTTATTATTGTTATTGTTGTTGTTGTTGTTATTATTATTATTATTATTATTATTATTATTATTCGTAACAATAGCTGCAAGTAATATGGTGTTGTTACATTAGTCAGGAGAGTTATCAGCATTGCTATAGGAAATGCTTGCATGCTTCCCACGGTGCGCCACAGGAGAATGAAATGGCTTCATACCAGGGGTGAAATGCTCCTGGTTTGCTCTTACCTGTCGGTCGTCGCAGAGCCAATGGAGCTGGTGGCGGTCGCAGCGCAGGGCTTCCCCCGCCCGCCTGGACGCCGCCATTTGAGTTCTTTTGCGCTCTGTGCATGCAGAACGCTTTGCGCATGCGCAGAGGGCAAAAGAACTCAAATGGTGGCATCCAGGTGGGCGGGGAAGCGGGCAGGGGAAGCCCCGCGCCGCGACCGCCACCGGCTCCATCGGCTCTGCAACAACCGACAGGTAAGAGCGAACCAGGAGCATTTCACCCTTGCTTCATACCAGAAAGAAAGATGAGTTGCTCTTCCTGCAGTGTCATCCAAAGCTCCCTCTCTCCCTGGAGCTGCTTTGCAAAAAGGCACTGCAACTGGGAAGATTCAGAGCTGGCAGAAATCTGACTGCCTGCACAGAGCACCAACTTGTCTCCCCGTCAAAGTATTATCTATCTATTCACATAGAACATGCTTTCGAACTGCTAGGTGGGCAGAAACTGAGGCATGTGATGGGAGCTCACAGTGCTAGGACTTCAACCGATGGAAAGAGACCATCTCCAGCATCATTAAGCTACTGTGCCTTTAATGGGATGCCATTCATTTATGAGGACAAAGCAATAATAGAAACTGCTTTATTATTATAATTTCAATTGTCTGGTGTACCAATATTCTTTATGGCTGAATTAAAGCACTTGGGTGAATGTAAGGTGGAGACAAGCCATGCATTCATTTCAGTGGGACTCAACCAGTCATTGTTTTCATAGCTCCTCTGGTTTCTTATGGGTTTTCATATCAATGGCTCCATTCACTGCCTGTAATGAGCATTAAGTTTTAGTAATATCCTTGCCTTTTCACCAACCTCATGTTCAGATTTGGGCCCTACAAAGCCATATGCAGAGGGAAGTTAGGAAAAAAAGGGTTCAATCTTGGAGAGCAATGCTCTTTGGTGTTTTCTTTTCTTTTCTTTTTTTTTTTTTGAGATGGGCAGTTCAGCTAGCCACTGAATGTCTCATTTCTCCCATGATTCTGATCCAAAATTTGGCTTCCAGGCAGATAAAAACTACTTTTCTGAAATTTTGAAAGCCAATGATTTGTTAAGGTACAAACTTTGAGTAGTACCTTATCAGGAATATGAAACGTGGCTCCAAATTAGATACATTCTTATAACAATGATACAAACGTTATCATGTTTGTGAGCAACACAAACTCCACCTTTTTAAATTCCCCATTTGCTTCTCTGCGTGAAAAAAATGCAAACAGGAACTGTCTCTTTAAATCAGGGATCCTCGTCCAGGATGCAGATTACGATTAAGCAATTTTAGAGACTAGATTCCTAACCTAGAGCCTCGAAAGTCTGAATGGCCACAAGCTTTTTTAAAATCTGCGACTCCGTCCAGTTCCATCTGGAAGACGCCTCCGCCAATCATCCAAGAGGCGCGCTGTCACAAATTGAGCCTCAGCACGCCTCGTAGTCAGGTGATCGGAGCCGGAAGAATTCCCGGCCGAACAGATAGACTTCGGGAAGCCTGGGGTTGCCGGGCGCCGCGATGGCTGCTGAGCCTTGGTGAGTGACGGAGGGCGCGGAGGGCCATTTGGGCAGGCTGGTGGCGAATCCCAGCAGGCAGATTAAGCAAAGTCGGGGAGACAAACGTCTCGATGCTGAGGGCAGCCCATGGAGGACGCCCCCCCTCGCTGCTCCGCCTCTTCGGCTTTGCGCATGCTCCCTGCCTCTCCCTTTGCCGCTGAAAGTGCATGGCGAACGGAGCGGGGCAGATGAAGTGAACACCTTTTCCCGGAAGGCGGGGCTGTCGGTCCCTGCAACTCCAACTCCCAGAACTCCCAGCCAGTTGAAGTGCGTCCCTTTAAAAGAGGACGGGGTTGAAAAACATTGCTGTAAAACAGGAGTCACCTTCCGTCTTCCATCTCCCTATCTTGGTCTTCTCCTTTGGTTTAAAAAAATGGGAGAATTTCTACAGGCAGGGAAATAAAATCTCCTGTATCATTGTGGTGTAGTAGCGGGAGAGAAGAGCTTGCATAGTGTCTATGGAGATTCTCAGTCATTCAGGTCATGCTTATCCCAAAGGTGCTTTTTTCAAGAGGCAACTGGACTTTCTGGTTTTTCTTTGAAGACATTTCGCTTCTCATCCAAGAAGCTTCTTTGTGTTACTTAATGAGTCAGAGCTGAAGAAGCTTCTTGGATGAGAAGCGAAACATCTTCAAAGAAAGATGTGTGCAGCAGCTGCCAAAAAAGCCAACACAGTTCTAGGCTGCATTAACAGAGGGATAGAATCAAGATCACATGAAGTGTTAATACCTCTTTATAATGCCTTGGTAAGGCTACACTTGGAATACTGCATCCAGTTTTGGTCGCCACGATGTAAAAGGGATGTTGAGACTGGAAAGAGTGCAGAGAAGAGCAACAAAGATAATTAGGGGATTGGAGGCTAAAACATATGAAGAACGGTTACAGGAACTGGGTATGTCTAGTTTAATGAAAAGAAGGACCAGGGGTGACATGATATCAGTGTTCCAATATCTCAGGGGCTGCCACAAAGAAGAGGGAGTCAAGCTATTCTCCAAAGCACCTGAGAGTAGAACAAGAAGCAATGGGTGGAAACTGAACAAGGAGAGAAATAACTTAGAACTAAGGAGAAATTTCCTGACAGTTAGAACAATTAATCAGTGGAACAGCTTGCCTCCAGAAGTTGTGAATGCTCCAACACTGGAAGTTTTAAAGAAGACGTTGAATAACCATTTGTCTGAAGTGTTGTAGGGTTTCCTGCCTAAGCAGGGGGTTGGACTAGAAGACCTCCAAGGTCCCTTCCAACTCTGTTATTATTATTATTATAAAAACTAGAACGTCCAGTTACCTCTTGAAAAAAGCACCTTTCGGAAGAGCTGCATAGATGCAAAGTTTTCCAGGCAGGGATTTCAATGATGTAGAATTTTTACAGTTGGGCACTTTCCCTAAAACTATAGGTATCCCTTTGGCAAGTTTAGTGTAACTGTTTGGTACACACCAGACTGGTTTTGAAAACAAAGTGGGGTCAAGCCTTTGGATGGGTGACCATCACTTTGGATGGGTGACCGTACTACGAGCCGAGGTGGCGCAGCGGTTAGAGCAGGTACTGCAGGCCACATTAGCTGACACTGATCCGCAGGTCAGCGGTTCAAATCTCACCGGCTCAAGGTTGACCCATCCTTCCATCCTTCTGAGGTATGTAAAATGAGGACCCAGATTGTTGGGGGCAATATAAATACACATTGCTTAATGGTGTAAACCGCTTAGAGCAGTGATGGCGAACCTTTTTTTCCTTGGGTGCCGAAAACGCGTGCTCGTGCGCTGTCGCACACGTGCGAGTGCCCACACCCATAATTCAATGCCTGGGGAGGACGAAAACAGCCTCCCCGCCCCCCCCAGAGGCCCTCTGGAGGCTGGAAATGGCCCATTTCCCGACTTCCGGTGGGCCCAGTAGGCTTCCCTGGAGCCTAGGGAGGGAGAAAATGCCCTCTCCCGCCCCCAGGGAGGCCCTCTGGAAGCCGAAAACACCCTCCCAGAGCCTCCGTGTGAGCTGAAAATCAGCTGGTCAGCATGCACATGCGCATTGGAGCTAAGCTAGGACAACGGCTCGCGTGCCGGCAGATATGGCTCCGTGTGCCACCTCTGGCACCCGTGCCATAGGTTCGCCATCACTGGTTTAGAGAGTCCTTGCACTGTGAGGCGGTATATAAATCTCACTAATAAATAAATCAGAAAACCCCAAAAATGTAGGCTAAAGTGCTTACCAAAAGAAGAAGAAGAAGAAATTAAACATTCTCACTTTGAGGACAAAAATTGGTTTGGTGTGGTAGCATGTTTTTGGACTAACGGTTTTTGTTTAATTTTATGTGTGCCTTTTATAAAATGGTTACTTTAAAAGGGGACTGCTAGATTTTTGGGATATCACAGGTCTCACAGCTTTCTTTCTGCAATATCTGTTTTAGGACAAGTTGTATACGGACCATTTGCTGTGACACCTTAGGATATGATTAAATCATTTAAGCATCTAAAATATGTCTGATCTATGTTATGTTTGAATTAAAATGTTCAACATTTGTTTTCTATAACATATACTCTATTTTTTAGTACAGGTACCGGTAGTCCTCAACTTACAACAGTTCATTTAGTGACCATTCAAAGTTACTTCCAGTGACCAGCACTGGAAAAAAATAATCACATGATTTACATTTGGATGCTTGACAACT
This sequence comes from Diadophis punctatus similis, assembly GCA_023053685.1. Taxonomy (NCBI): domain Eukaryota; kingdom Metazoa; phylum Chordata; class Lepidosauria; order Squamata; family Dipsadidae; genus Diadophis; species Diadophis punctatus. Next base: position 150,554,972 of record JALIGW010000002.1, read on the forward strand.
TATTCGCACGACGGTTGCAGTGTCCTGGAGTCATGTGATCCCCTTTTGTAATCTTTATTGACAAGCAAAGTCAATGAGGAAACCAGAGTCACTTAACGACCGTCTTACTAATTTAAAATCTACAGTGATTCACTTAACAAATGTAGAGAGAACAATGGGTCAATGGGACCCATTCATATAATGGGTCAAACTCATTTAACAAATTTCTCACTTAGCAACATAAATTTTGCGCTCAATTGTGGTTGTAAGTTGAGGACTACCTGTACTTTCAACCAACAGTAGAGTTCAAGAACATTTGAAATGTTGAAGATTTTGAAAAAAATATTTTTTACGAAGTTTTGGCCACTTTTCACAAAGCACATTTCTAAACTATAGCTTATATGAAGTATCCCCCTGGTCCATTTTAAAGATTTAGTGTCTGAGTTAATATAACATACATAATGACAGAATTAACAGTGTTCAATGACGTGTTTTATAAACCATATTATGGTGTAATGTGATTATTTATTAATCATCCAGACTTTGGGGAAATGTTCAGGGAACAGATATGTCAAAAGTAGATTTATTTAGGGCTATATGGTCATCGTTATGCCTTGTGGAAACAATCCACAATAAGACTCTCATGCCTGCTATCAAGCATGGAGGTCATAATATCATGGTTAAGCGTTGCTGTCTCAGAACCTGGATGTTGCTGCTGAAATAATATACTTTGTTTCATATCAAATAATTCTACAGGGTATATCAGGCAATTTAACATGAAATTTAAGCATAAATGGTCATGCAGCAAGACAGTGATACCCCTCCCCCAATACAGATAGTCTGCAAAATAATGGATGATGAATAAATTAAATTCTCTGGAATGGTCCACATTAAAGTCTATTCAAATGTAGTAGAATGTAATTCATATAAGAAAACCTGATTTACTAAATTTGTATGCTGCCCATCTCACTGTCAAGAGACCCTTGACAAAACTTTCAAAAAGATTCACCATGGAGGGATATGCAAAATTCCTACAGGAAAAGGAGATCACTAATTACAGGAAGTGTTTGATTGCAATTATTTCCGTTAAAAGGTGATATAATGGCTTAGTGAATTAAAGGAAGACATCACTTTTTCATTATGGAGCCTCATACGTTGGCCTTAATAGGATGGGGGGGGGGGAATGGAAGACCAGTTCATCCTTCATAGATTAGGGCATACTTGCCATATTTATATCAATGTATAACTCCACACAGTGGGCATATGTGTATTAGAACGATCATGTGTATGAACAATGATTGTACATTAGGACAATTTACTGTAGAAACAGTTTTTGTATAGACAGTAGCCTTGGCAATCCTCCATTATAGACGTTTAAAAAGGAAACTCGTATGTTAACGATATAAATCAAACTCCTCATTCTGTACTCATTTGGCAGGAGACACACACACACACACACACACACACACACACACACACACACACACACACACACACAAACAATTTCCTGTACTTCACAATGGTTGAAGTCTTTAACTTTAGTAGATTATTTGCTTACAATGCCCGCTTGGAATGAAAGTCTAAACAGGAAGAAATGGAAGAAAACTTCTTTTGAGGAAACTGAGGCATGTAATAAAAGCTGTCCTAGGAATAAGGAGATTTTGCTGCGGTTTAATATTGTCACTGTTTTTTTTTAAAAAAAGGTTGTTGTTGTACGATTCTGCTTGCCATATTGCACAAGAGATTGCTGAAAAAATTCAAGAACGCAACAGATACCAGAGGAGTGGTGAAAGTGTAACTAAGGTATTGCCTGCCTCAGAGCAGCCCATCTTCTTAGCTTTAGATTTTGCTATAATTTTTAGTATCAACAGTAAGTGAATGCATTGTGATTGCAATGTATTCTTTGTGATTGATGTAGAGCACGCTTTCTGTGGTAAAGCCTTCCCATGACAAGTTTCCAAAAGGATGTTCATTACAGTTCCTATGTACCTACGCAGCAAAGATTACAAAAGGAAATCATGAACTCGGAAGCTTAAAGAAACTGACACGTTTTTAAAATGTTGATCCTGTTAACTACTTCTAACAACGAATGCAATAAGTATTAAAAATGCTCTTTCTAAAATGTTTCAGGAATATTTATTAACTGTTGATATTATAGCTTTATAGCAAAATAGCATATATTTTTTTGCAGGACAACATTTGGGAAGTGAATCTTCACTATTAACCTTGAAACAATCATACACATCTAATTAATAACAATAATTAGGGACATTAATTTCTGATTGTTAAAGCAGAGTCCAGATTGGTACGGAAAAGCATACAGTGTATTTCTATTAATCACACTTAAGCTTTTGTGAGAAATCCTTGCTTTAGGAAATACGTGTGTAGCAATCTTTAGATCCCAACTCTAGATCTCTAGATACCACTTTTAAAAGCATATGTATAGATCTTATAGTTTCAGGATAATGTGATTCTTGGTCATCTCCTTTCCTCCAGACTACAACCTTCTGACTGGATTTACTTTTATAAAAAGGAATGTGCAATTAGAGCAAATACTAGTGTGATTGCATATGTCTACAGTCAGGATCAACAAATGCTCCTCATGTAGCTTTCTCTTCTATAAGAATGTTGGCTTAGCTTGCAAATGTTTTGCACAGCTGACAAATGAGTTTGTCAAGAAAGCTTTGTATATTCATAGACTTGGAGGTACTGCCTCAGTATGATTAGAGAGCCAGAATTTGAATCCAGAATAAACAGACCTGAAACCATGACTATATATATATTGCCATAACAGTCGATGTTATGGGTTGATGTTGAGAAACGCTCAGATCAGTCATGCTTTCCATGGCTAGAGGTTTTAATAAAAATGCCCTTCTGCTCTATTAGCCAAGCAGGGTAAATGTCAATAGTATCTTGTTTTGTCACTTCTGCTTTAAAAAAATAATTTGAAAAAATGGAATTGAAATTAGAAGACAAAGAGAAGAAGGGAGATGGCAAAATACATGTGCTTTTCTCCCACTCTTTCCCTTTTTTGGTTGACTGATGACTACCTTTCTGTGGAAATGTAAAAAAACAACCCCTCACAACTGAACACATTATAATAACATTAAAAGAAGAACCGGGTTTGCATAACATATGAGGCTAAAATATGGTTGGCTAGTTTGTATTGTATGAAGCCAACAGTCCTGCAGTTGAAATTGCTCTTGTATTGAGTGGTTTCTGCTTTTTAGCAGAATGTGGGCTCTGTTTCCTTTTTAACTTCCAGCTGCTCTGTCATAATGTACAAATCTGCTTTCATAAGCAAACTTATTTGGACATAAATCCAAGTAAGTGTGTTTAGTGTAGATTGATAATGAGTCTGCCATAGCCCCTGTTAGATAAATGTGTCCAAAACAGGACTGTTGTTTTATGTTTCAAGAGACTGGAGGGCCATGGGAGTGCTGATTCACAATGAGTTATAGCCTGGGAAAGGTCTTGCGAGTGGATGGCATTGCTTCATTATCTTAGATTATAGTGACATGAGATTCTAGTAATTCCTGGACATTAACTGTGTTAACTGTCAGGTTTTTTTACCACCTTTGTGCAATTTGCTGCCCTTTGACTCTCAGTGGATCTCAGCAAGGAAGCTGCTCTGCTACATTCAGAACCCTGACCTAGAATCAGACTACCGAAGGATGATTTAGAAGCAGTTTCCCCCTCAATGCACAAGGCATTGTAGGTGAGGACCAGCCCTCATCCAACCATGCTGTATTCCTGAGAAGATTGGTTCCCCTCATCAATTTCTGTAGTTAAGCTTTCTTCATTCTGTGAAGAAAACTTTAGTGACTTTTTTTTTAACTCTCTGAGAATTTTCGGCTTCTTGCTAGTCCTTAAAATAGTATTTTGCACTTTTCCAAATCCACAGAGCAGAGCTGTCATTTTCATGTGGGTATTACACGTACAATCATTGTCACAGAAAAGGAAAAGCTGTATCGAAGTTAAAAATCAGGAACAGCTCAGGAACACGAGAGACAGTAGCGTAGAGACAGTGTAGTTTAAGAATAGATGTTGAGAGAAATAAGAATTATTCCTGTAAAAGTAAGGAGCAAGAGTTACGCCATGTTTATCCTTTGTATAACCTCAGAACCCATTTGGGAACATTAAGCAGGAAACTTGAGTTAGCAATAACATTCACCTGAGTTTTGTGTATCTCACAGATGTCCTGATAATTTCGTAAAGAATTTGATTTGCATTCATTATTCCTTCCTTTGGATGTTATTCTGTCTTCGGGAAACAGATAAGCTGCACTGTGTTTTATCTTTCTTTCTCCCTCTCTAGGCCAGTGTTGCAGTCAGGTCTCTATTGCAAAATCTTGAAGAAAAAACCAATCGTCTGAAAGACCTGTTGCTTCACTCTGTATCAACACGTCAGATGTATCCCTGTAAACAGTTGTAACTGGGAGGTCAATATGACAATTATGGTTCATTTTATTTTGGAAAACACCTAGCTGATTTACTCACGTGCTTTTAAAAATCCCTCAATTTGGGGAAAACCCAAATACAGAAAGTATTGTGACCTTTTATCTTTATTCGATTTACTTTTTATTTCCTGTTCAGAGCTTCTCTTGAAAAATACCTGCAGAACTGCACTCCAAAGTATATCCATTTTTATGAGCAGCTAACATTTTAATAGTGTGAAATGGATACCCTAAGCTTTTGCAAAACTTAAGGTGCTAGTTTTGCCTCTTAAAATCTTTCCCAAATCTTTCCAAATTTAAAAATGGTTCTGCCCAATTTAGGAAGATTCTGAGGGCTGCAAAAACAATGTTGGGACTTTTACAATCCTGCAATCCTTCCTGATATACATGGAGTGTAATTGCATGATAAATTGACACCCTGTTTGGTAATAGTGTGTGTGAATCAGGCGTCTGCAAAGACTTTCATGGCATCTGCTATCATGGTTTATTTTTTAAATATCTGTGTTCATTTTATAATCTGTCCTAAGTATTGGATTGAAGATGGACTTCTTTCACCTTTACAGCCCTTTTCCGTGTGCAAATTATTTTATAGTTCTTATTTTATAAGTGTCATAAAAGTATCACACTTTAAAAACAGAATTATTGCAAAAGAGATGTCTTGTGATGTTTGTCAGAAGCTTAGATTTTACTTGAGTTTCCTTAGTCAGGATATAATATTCTGTTCTGTTAATAGATGAGTACATGTGTGCCATTCTTTAGCTATTTTATTCATTTTTTATCCAACAATGATCCTTAATCCAGTTCTTGCAGAACCCAGATAGAAGGAGAAAGACGGCAAATTTTAGTAGATGAACTTTTCACAGCACACAGAAAACTCCAAGCATCTTTCCAAAATGAAAACGCAGCACCTGATGTAATAAGGTATGGTATTGCAGATGAGCAGTGAATTCAGTGGCATAGTCTTGAAAACATCTCTGAAGAACCTGTGTTCTTCTGCCCAATTTACAGGAATTTTAAGTGCATTTAGATGATATGACAGGACTGATTTGAGGTTTGTCTGATTAAAGCAGGTAGCTGCTTCCTTCTGTACCGAGCACTCTTCAGTGTTGACTACTAACATGGTGATGGCACTATCTCTATTTTTAACAGTAGTTAGGAAGTCAAAGACGAGAAGAACGATCTGGGCAGGAAACTAGGTCTACAAGTGGTCCACACTTAACGACACTTGGGACCAGAATCTCATTGAGGAAAGTGGTCATTAAGCAAGATATCACATGGCTGTTTTGCTCAACAACTGTAATCAGGGCAGTTTCCCTTGCAGTCATTAAGCTATCTCACCAGTTATGGAGTGGAGGGGACCCCAATTAAGATGCATGGGAGTGCCTCAGGGAAATGGGGGAAGACCTGGCAGGTTCAGTGTAGGCCATGCATGAAGCAACCACACACATCCACGAAGGGCTGAATACTCACAAAGTCTCCACAGTGAGGGACAAAGCAGCTGCCTGGCGGGAAGTTCCAAATGTGCATGAGTCTCCAATGGCACTGCATGATGTGCCCCCCCCAGAACCAACAAACACATGGGAAGCCCCATCCCAGCCACCTGTGCTGCCCTGCACTCGGCCACTCC